>JABXJD010000012.1:1760000-2147500 GCA_013375575.1 Percina caprodes
TGCCTGCAATAAAGCCACTACCTTTGAAATGTGTACAAACAATATTAAATACATTTTATCAGATTAGTGCAATGCAGTAGGAACACCTTTTAATACAAAACAATAGGGTCAAGTGAGGCACAGAGCTTATTATGTGAAGATAGATTTGCATCAATGTGCTGCAGGCATCAGGATCATTAAAAATAAGATGTGACAGAATGTTACCTGCCATTGTGCCGCCTGTATGTACCCTCAGAGGATCTTAGAAGGTGATGACACCACTTATGTATGTCACCACAACATGACACTTCTTGTCCTATAATGAAAAACATTCAAATTCTGTACTTATCACATTCTATTGGATCTCAACCATTAATCCATCATTTAATTCATTGTTTTTTCTACATAAAATCTTATTAAACAAGTTGCAGCCCTAGAAAAAAATCTATAACAAGCTTTCAATATGACTTAGTTAATTATTTGGGAAATTATTAGTAATCTAGTTTCTGGTCATTTCTCAGAATAAACTAGTTTTTTAGTTTCCTCATGGTAAACTCCCATACAAACTGACTATTGGAAACAGACCACTTCTTTGCAGAAACAAGTCAAGAAAGGGGGTAGGGCTGCAACTAACAATTATTTTCATTGTCAATTAATCTGTCAGTTATTTTCTGGATTAATTGATTAGTTGTTTGGTCTTTAAAATGTCAGGAAATGCTAAAAAATGTTGATCAAAGTTTTCTAGAGCCCAAGATGACGCCATAAAATGTCTTGTTTTGTCCACAATTTAAAGATATTCAGAGTACTGTCCTGGAGGGGTGAAGAAACCAGAAAATATTTACATATAAGAAGCTGGAAACAGAATTACTCAAGCCGATTAATCAATGAATTTAATAGTATGTTTGTATGATTGTATAATTGAGTGATCAATTGATCATTCATCTTTGCAGCTCTAAAGAAATGCAACACTACCAGTTAATGTGTTTTCATGTAACAACGTTTGTACTGTTATCTGGTTTTCAGCATGCATCGTCTCTTTACACCACCATACAGAATATTCTCATGTTTCCCCCTCTTGTCATCATTCTTCCTTTTTAATTAGCTAAGTCGGATTGGGCTAATTGCTTTTTATGAACTACAAGACTGTCTTTGAGTGCCCCCCTCCCACAACATCATCTCTCACTTCTACACAAATGGATAATTATGACCACAGCTAAATGGCTCAAGAATTGATTTACTATGACTAAGACGATATGAAGAAGCATTACCATGAAATGTGCCGGTGTTTTGCTTTAATATGTTTATTAAAATGATTCAATCTTCATTTTTCAGCAGCAGAACTGAACAGCAGAAAACTTTACCTTTGATTTTAAAAAGCAAAATATAAATGTTTTGGTCAAAACGTATGAAAACATCTAAACAAGCAACAATACAAAAAATGACATGGAGCAACGTGCAAATTTACTAAACAAATGCTAAAAAAAGACCACTTCAGTGTCATTCCAGTGGGATCATGGTCTTCGCTTAACAGAGCACTGATGGCAATAATTAAAAAACTACTACGAGTATATGGCTCTTTCCATTTCCAAATCATTTAGTAATTACATTTCAGAACATGGGGTGTACTGTGTATGGAGTCCATAGCCTATTTAAGCTGCATCCTTGGGCAAAAATAGTTCATGTGACTGAAAAGAACTGAGATAAATGAGTAATCGTTGACCATTTAGCGGAGACATATTGTCACCTTAATAGACAAATGCAGCTATGTATGTAGCTCTTGTGTACTCTAAATGAAACCAGAAATGATGTGAAATATTTTCTGAGTGAGGAGGTTTAAGAATAAGATACCTTGTGTTATTGACTTGCTTGCAGGTGAGGTTTCCTGAGTTTTGAGAGACAGCTGCGCCACCAGCAGCACAACGCCACACCTTTGGGCAGGGCAATAGACTTTCATTCATCCACACACTCTACACAAGCCACTCACGACAAGCAAAAAAGAAGTATGCAGTCATTAAAAACTGGTCGATTGTCGGTTCCTGCCCTCTTCAGAATGTGTTCAAGAAGGCAAAACCAAGCACATGATTTTTGTTCAGGCCTTTGGTAGAGATCTCTCATGGAAGGAAACAAAGGATCAATACAGTTACCAGTTTTCTCCTTTTCTTCTCCCCTTTCCACAACACTCTTCAGAGTGGTCTTGCAGTTGGCATCATAATAAAGCCTTTTAATTGACAAAAATAAGGATATGAGGAGAAAACCAAGTGCCCAAGAGAAAGGTTCTGTGTGTGCCTGGACCTGATGCAGTGAATGTGTTCTGTTAATCAGATGTGAACCCATAGCTGATGAGTAGGGGCCCTCTGCTAATTGGCAGTGTTTGTCTGCTGGTGGTTGTGTTCCTTCAAGGACCCAGCAGCCTCCCGTTGGTATTCAGGGTGTTTTGTGCTCCTAGTAGTGACGCCACACCATTAAGGAGAGGGACCAAGGACTCTTCCCTTTTACTTAACAAGGGGGACTTTCTCTTAGCACTGAGCAGGACTCAACCCCTTCACCACATCCCTGCAGGATACCTTTTCAAAACTGATAGCTGCGGAAGTATTTCCAATTGAATGCTGCTGACTATTAACTAATTGGTTGAGCTGTAGCAAAAATTGTAATTGACATCATTTTGTAAGACTGACACAAAGGTTTCCATCATTATAAATGATTTAATCTGTTTTGTTTTTAAATAATTGGCAACTCTGGGGAGCATAGATATAGCAGCATTTTGAGTGGTTTGGATACATAATTAAACTTTTATGGAAAAGTAGACACATCATCCGTTAATTATTGATATTATTTGCTTTATCTTATTAGTATGATTAGTGCGTGTAGATGTTGTTGCCTTTCAAAAAAAAATCAAGACTGGCTCAAAAAGTCTCTATGATAGGGATGCTACATAAAATACTTAATAGGAATTTTTCAAATCTCACAGATTTACAGATACACTGTGCAATAATTGCCAAAGCAATAGGGAGCAGCACAACAACATAAAGGTGACCGCCTGGCCAACCGATTGACTGACTTTGCCATAATTCCATTTCCCCCCCCCCATTGTAGCAATCTTCAAACAAAAAGAAAACAACAGAGAAGTGAAGGGGCAGTCAAGGAGAGAGAGACAGAGGGAGAGACCTAGTGCTACGTTCTTATGTGAATACGCTGATTGATAAATGTATTTCAAAACAAGCTATATATTATGCCATATTGGGAGAAACCAAGCAATTATATGTAAAATCAAACATGCAACACCCCCATATAACCCAAATGGTATTATCCCTTTTTCATGACCACATCTTTGTTGAATCAGGCTCCGTAGATGAAATCATCCAATACTCAAGAATATTTGGGGTCACCCCTATTAGACAGCGACCTCTGCTTTGATAGAATGCTTTATTTAATACCATTCAGTGGAGTTTGGAGGCTTGGAAATTGTAGGCCAATGAGTACTAAAGTTCTAATGTTTATCTTACAACTCACAAAGAGAAAGATGGAAAGATTATCAAAATGCAGCTAGACAGGAGAAAAAAATGTTTAAAAGCTTACAAATTCCATAAAAAAAATAAATAAAAATTACACTGTAATTCCAATATACAAAATGTAAAAAAAAAAAAAAAGGAAACACATGCCCTTATTCATAACCAATGGACTTGTATGCTGTCTCTTTAATGATTCCTTATTGAATCCTCAGCTCCAGTATTCTCTCATATTAATTAGCCTAGGCAGCCTTGGCTCATTTGCTTTGAAAGCAATTTCCTGTTTGTGTTCACAAGTTTAGATTGGACTGCCCAAGAACATACTAATTACATTTGAGAAATCTATTTTGCAGTTAGTTACTCTTTCATCATTCTGGATTGTCAAAGGCCTCCATTGTTTTAAGCACAATTGATGATACAATAATGCAAATCATGATGAGAGCTTAATGTGCAATAGATACATTAGCATCCACTTTATTTGTGGATATGCTGCCAATTATGCCTGTTACTTAATTAAAACATGTTGACTTTGTTGCAGCAGCTCCACTTTGTTGCTGGAGCTGCTGCCCCCGCGACCCGATACCGGATAAAGAAGATGGATGGATGGATGGATGGATGGATGGATGGATGGATGGATGGATGGATGGATGGATGGATGGATGGATGGATGGATGGATGGATGAGATGGACTTTGTTGCAAGGTTCCCTCTGCTCTAACATATCGAAAACTAAACACCATAACTTTGTTTACTAAAATCTTGTGCCCTTCTGCAGAAATATTATCCGTTTTTTGACCTTAAGATTGCTATTAATATGTATATTTTGAAATTGGAGTTCAGTTCTGAACCCATTTCCATAAAGGTCAGGTTTTTTTATGAAAATGTGAGTGTAAGATAGAGGTCTGTGATGGAAAGAAGAAAAACATGCTCTTGTTCTGATATAATCTAGTGAGTAAATGTTTTGTTTGCATGGATTTTTTATTATATTTTTTGTTTTATACCAGTACCACCAGTCATAAGACAAGGAGGTGTTTTCTAGAGACTTCTTAAAATCAGTTGTAGGGGGAGAATTTGTGCGTGGATGTTTGTCCTGTGCAGAGTCTGTGCACTGATAGGATTGTAATGACCTTTGGATCCACCAATTTGTGCCTCTGTTAATGAATAGTGCCAATATAAAGCTGATTTATTAACATTAAGATATCAACAGCATTATTACTACAGTTCAGATTGATTGTAATAAAACCTGAATACATTTTTCTTTCATCTAGCCTACTTACAACTCACTGTGAAGAATTTTCATCCCAGAAGTTATATAGCAACACAGCACACACTCTGCTCAGTTTTTCACCTCTGCACCACTGGCTCATCATTCTGTCATGTAGTATGGGAGCTGTCAACAGTGACACCCTCTACTAGTTGGGTGTCAAGGATGGATGGTACACCCTGCACAGCCTCTTCATTTAACCTAGAGTTTTACTCTAGAGCCATGTTAGGTTAATGGAATGACGCTGGCTGTATGGTGGAGGAATGTTTGATCTGTCATACAGATGCCGTCAAGATTGGCTGAAAATGGGATTATCTGAGGGTTTAGGGAATCTTGGTGAGTGTTTCTTAGGGTGCTCCGATCAGAATTTTTGGGGCCGATTACCGATTGCTGGAAGCAGTATTGGCCGATATACATCCCAATAACAATAACAGGGTTTATTTGAAGCTTTAATTGAGTAGCTTCATTAATTTATTTAACTATTTTAAACAAAATTGTATATTATTAGGTATTCAAATTAAGGCATGAGAATGAATCATGAAATGACAACTATTTATTTATTGGCAGGAAACTTATATTGTGTAAACATATTCCACATCCTTCCCACATAAAATAAAAAGCAAGACCAAAACAAATGGGATGGCACTTCCCTCAGCTCATAGACACTCTTGATATGAATAGATCTCAGATGTTTAGCTGAGTTGTTTTGATATCTTAGAATTTATATCATACATTAATACATAGGTATAGGGAGCGGTTCTTTGCAAATTCATCAGAAGCAATCTAGTAGATAAGACAGGAAGTCAGCAGACTTTTTGTTCCCTACAACAATTATCGTGTGAGTGCACTCTTATTTTGTAGCTTGATTATTTTATCCTCTCTCCCCCTTATTTTCTCTACAGGTATTTTGAGGCAATGTCCAGCTGAAATCAATCACTCCTGATAAACCAGGGCCATACAGACAAATGTTTCAGAGGAGCAAAGGACATCTTATATTTAAAATATTATCTATAATGCACAAGGATCATACATTTTTAAATACTCCTAATACATGGCTTTGGTGCTGTGTAACAATGTGCTCCCCTTATAAAACTATTACATGCGGCCTTTAGGTTTTGTACTTCTCACCCATTTAGTTGGAATAATAAGCACTGATACACAAAAGGAAGAAAAAGAGATGAAGGAAAGACAAACAAGTTGATATCTCCGGAGTGCTACTGGGAACAATCTCCTTGTTGTCTTTGGTCTGCATTGCCATTTCCAGTATGGCTGGGTTCAGAGAAGATTTTGACTCTTGGTAGAAAAGCAAAAATGAAAGAGAAAACACACATCCTCGGAGTAGATGTTGATTTGAAAGGAGAAACAAAAGAATAATACCCCTTTCATGTGAAAATAAAACCAACCGCTTCAGAGCTTTGACAGGAGAATGTCAGGAAATAGCAGTCTAATTGGTGTTGTAAACTCTAAGGAAGGGAGGGTGAAGGAACAAAACGAGGCTCCATGGCATGTGTCTTCTGATTGGACAGATGATGGGGTTAAAGTATGTATGGCACCAACCATTTAGCATCACATTTTACTGCCACACACCCACTGGCAAGGTTGGAGATTACAGATGATGTGAGGGGATTGCAAGAGTCAAACAGGATCTGAGGACTGAATCAACCACTGGAATCTAATGATAATAGTTGTTGATAGCATCAGCAAAGCTAATACTAATAATGAGTGATACTACAAAGGTTTAGCCACTAAACTGTTCATTTAAATGTAACGCTTTAATAAAAAGGAACATTCATCAAGAGCAATCAGTTTGCATGACTAATCCCATAAACATTTTGGTGTCTGTCAACCTTTTTGAGGAATGTCTTCCAAACTATCCTGTGAATTGGTAAGGAAAAAAGGACAAAAATAGGATATCATTGGCTAGTTCCCTGGTTATGACAAGAGACATTATAGTAATAAAGTACAGCTTGTCCTGCTTAATGGGTATCATCTGCACTGCTGGAAAATATTTTAGGCCAATAAAACGTCTTGGCTGAGAGTACCCTGTTATGTAAGTCAATTATATTCTTGCATCTGTAATAGATGGTATCATCAGAACCTTTACTTAAGAATCCCAGAAATCATTGAGGTTTCCCTCATTTTAAATGATGGAGTGATACAAGACACAGACAAACAGGAAGCACAAAACAAGTAAACAATATTCAATGAAAATAATCACAAACAGAAGTGAAGTGATCTGAAAATTACAATCTTAAAACATGCAGGGCTAGGAAGTGTCCAGCTTGATGCGTATCTCTCGTCCAAAATTCAACCTAGGGTCTTTTTCTTTTATATACCCGAGTTAACCTTTTGTTTAAAACCATAATTAGGATGGAAAGGCCACTTTTAAGATTAACCATATTTTAGTTTTCCGGCCAAATGGCCTTTTGAATGGGAGTGCTAGGGGCACTTTTATGATAGCATCGAAATTGCTATTTTTAAAACACAAAGGAGGCTTGACACAACATGAAACCTTGCTCAAAGTATCACCAGGGGCTCTACACATGAACTCAAGCATTGAGAACATTGTTTGTGTGCACAGAGTTTACTAAAAAGAAAGGTTTTGAACGACTCATTTTAGCGGTTGGTGTTTCCGGTCTCTGACATCTCGCCAGTCAAAAAGTGCCAGAGAGGTCCAACCAACTTTGGTTAGATGGTACTGGCGTAGTGTGCAAGCTATTCACTTGTAAAGATATACATCTTTAAAATGCGGTTAAGTCGAAATATAGTAAATGGAATAGACAAGTTTAAGATAAGGGTGTTTGAGCGCTGGCAATTTTGAATATGTTTGTTGCAGCATTCATAAGAAACCGAGATTGATGAATAAGGGGAGCTGTTCTATCTGACTTTTGTCTTGAGCCGGCCCGGACCTAAATCATTGTAAATATTATTTCTACATCATAGAATCAGTTCTTTCTCACTTAAGCAAAGACTCCTCCTTTATGATCTCAATGTCTTACTATGCAGATTTTTCATTTTAAATATGCAGCTCATCCATGCAACTGATAATAGCAGAAATTATTTCCAGGTTTTACAAAGAGCAGTATAAGACAACAGCAATCCTCTGTACCCGCATGTGACCAAACAGGATGAGCTTGCAGAACTGGCTCTCAGTGAGAAGAAAAAGAGGCGTTGCAGATTTTTCTTTCTCTGCAAGAATAGCAATATCTATAGTAATTAAGTAAGTCCAATAAAAACATTTATAGTACAGTAATGAAATAATCCATGTTAAGATTGAGGCCTCAGAGTCTTGGAGAAAGCTATTGTAATTGACGAGCAGTTGTATTATCCTAGGCTCCATTAAAATTTCATCATGCTTGCACATCTCCATGAATGGCATTATTCAAATTATGCAAAATCACATCAGTTGCCTGCTTGGCAATGCAACATTGCCTATTACAATAACAGAGGCAAGATTCCCAAAGTCTAGAAAGGGTCTGCATGTGATTTAACAGCATGCTTCATATTTTAAACAGATGCTGAAAAGCTACTGAGTATTGGCCCTTGGCCTCTGAATATTTGGAAGACTGAGCAATAAGAATACAGAAGCACACATTTGAGACAAACCTTTGCTTTATTCAAACAAATATAGCACACATGGTTTTGAAATGAAGATGAATTGTATAAACTAAAATGGCTTGGGTGGCTGCTACTGTTGGCCTCTGTTATTTTCTGCATAAATATTCTGTGGACATATTTACTTCATCTATCATCTTAGGTATTTTTTACTCCATACAGTTGTTCATAATGTTTGAATGTACATTTTAAATGATGTCACTGCTGCATTCATTACAATTGACTAAATAAAATAAATGGCTGAATATCTGAAAATAAATATGTGCGAGAGAAAAAATCCCTTTTTGTGTTACATTCAAAGGTTTGGGGTCCATACCACTCCATTATAGACTGAATACCAGCTGATCTGAGTGGGTGGCTGATCTTTAATGCAATATCTACATTGCCCATTATCAGCAACCATTCATCCAATGTTCCAAAGGCACATTCTGTTTACTAATCTAATATCATTTTAAAAAACTAACTGAGAAAACATAGGAGAACACTTTTGCAATTATGTAAGCATATAATGTAATTTGAAAACGGCTGCCCTGGTTAAAAAAAAACAATGCAACTGATCTTAGCTGGTAGTCTGTCTATAATGGAAGGCACTGGAATTTTCTAAGTGACCCCAAACTTTTGACCTGTAGTGGACTGTACATGGGACAATGTTTAATTTAAAAGTAGCAGCATGTTTTTCACACTGTGGTGAAGTTTGTACCACACACAATATATAAAAAAAGTCCAGTTATTGCATGTTACTACGTTTGAAATGTTCATCAGGTGGAGGGAGCGCCTACTCTCCTGCCCATGATAAGTCACCTGCTAACTTACTGAGAGTTGCCTGTCTTAACCTAGGCCATGGGAAAATCATTATGATTATAGCAGTGATTTCATGATACCTGACCTTTAATAATACATGATAAATAGCTGTAAGAATGGAACAAAGCAGTGTGTAATATTAGGTGACCCCGTGTTAGTACTGAGAGGAACCATTAGTGGGTTGTCTTAACCTGCCTTAATGAGGTCTCCTTGCTCTGGGAGTGATAGGGACGATTGGTGCATACGCTGAAGGGGGAACAGGAGTTGAGGTTGGAAAACACACAGTGGTGTGTGGATGCTATGTTTCAGCTGCTAACTGGTAAGTCTGTCTAATAAGGAATGCTTTATCCATTTAACTATTTATTTTTTTACTTTATTGTTTACTTTGTTGCTGTTTTTCATGCCCTGCCTCACCTCTGCACAGTTTTATACATTTACTGCAGCGCACTTCACTGGAACAACTAGCGATAAAGGGCATATCAAGAATTGCACTAAACTGGGAATTATATGGTTTAGACCTTCTTTATCTGTAAAGTTTCCTGTGATAACCTATGTTGGGTTTAGACACTATAATTAAAAATGAAAATTAAATAAACATTTACAGTACCTTTCACTTAAGGTAAAAGAGCAAAGCTTGTCCCAGTGACTAATTTACCATAATTGCTCCTTATTTAAAAAGCGCCAAACATGGATTTTTAATTGTAATAGTAATTGTGTGTTTAGACTGCACTTTGTGCCATTAGAGATGGAATGTAGAAAATAGGAACAGGAAAATCAAACATATTGTATTATTTAAATATTATGTCTGTCAATTGATTAAAATATTCAATCGCTGATAATCGTATGAATGTTCATAGTTAACTTGTGATTAATCACAATTTTTGGTATCTGTTCTAAATATACTTTAAAGGGATATTTTTCAAGTTTTCATAGGTCCTATCAACATGTGAGAGGACTTATGATTGCTTTATGCACATGTGTGTTATATTTGCTGAATGTAAAACAATGAAAAATACTGTCTAGAATATTCTCCAGAATAATATCAAACATACTGTATGCTATAAAAAATATGCTGAAAACATAACATTGCAAACTCAAGCCCATCAAGCAACAAGAGATGGGCATATTGACCTGAATGTAGTCTCGCTTTGCCCAACCTTCCTTCATTTGGCCAGAAAGAGTGAAATCCTGTGTCGTTGATATAGACTAACCTGAATGTAAGATTATTTGGTTTTACTAACACAATGTAGTGTCCCACATTACACTTGTAAAGGTTAACCAAACGTCTGTTTGTTTTTTAAACAGCTCAACACAAAACAATGGACTTCCTGCATTATAGCAACAGACACATTGTAAAAGTACATTGGTCAGCTAAATGAAATCAATGCAAGGTTTGGAGAGGGGGAGCAGGGTTCTCTGCGTCAGCCATATGTTTGGCCAGCAAGTGGTATTTGAGACTCGACGTACACCATCCTGACTAAGTCTCTCTCTGCACCGGGAGAGTGAGGCAAACTGACTGGGGTGTGCTAGCTGGCTAAATTACCATTTGATTTTATCGTATCTCTATACAACGTTAACGTTAGCTTTATTTTATGTTTTACGTTAACTTTCTGAACACATAATTTCACCCACCAAGCATTAGCATTAATGTTACTTGTCAACCAGCACATTGTTTTAACGTTTAACTGGACCAATATTGAAATGTATCAATAAATAAGATCTCTGCTGTATTACTGTGTTAAAAAGTGTCATGTAATTAATCAGAAAATTATGCTGTGTGGCAAAAAAGCAGTATTATGGTTTCAAGTATTTTTTTCAGTGACATTGTATGATTTACAATTACTCCTGAACGTATCATCTGGGTGCAAGCGTTTTGAGTTATGAGTAACTAGAGGGTGAAAGGTTATATGAGGCCACTGACAGACGACTAAAGGAAACGACTCGTGTCTGAAAATAAAATAACAGATTTTTCTGGGTTTGAAATTTTTAAACATTTGGGATAGTATAAGAACATACAGTAACTCATAAAAATATATAACATACGGTCGTTTTTAGATTTTGATGCAGAAATGTTACATATCATACCTTTAACTCTGTACCAATGAGCATGCACATTATCACATGTTAATAATGTATGTATACTTTATTATTGTGTATGTATTATGTGTGTGTACTTTATTATTATTCTTTATTATAAAAAATTGTGTTGTAAGCACATGATTTAAAGGGGAACACAACCTAAATTAAGAATTCTAATATATTTTTCCATGACCTAGGAAAGTTAAAAAAATATTTGTGAACATGAGTCTCTCAAAGCCAGTAACCAGAGAAGTATCTAACTTTTGATGTCATCAAGTAGTCTAGAGCTGCTTCATAGACAATGAATGGAAGGCATGTTGGGTATTGTTTTTTTTATACCCAAATGAGCTATATTGTAGTGTTCTCAGTTCTGAAACAGAAAAGTTCCCATATGCTCACTAACATATTTAACTGGGTACTTTCATTGTCCTATCTAACATCTTTCTTAAATTATATACATACGCACACACACACACAGTCAATAGCGCAGTTCCGTATTTGATGACATCACAAATTTAAGTTTTAGCACTCTTTTGTGGATTTGGGAGAGCATTTGTTTACTAATATTATTCTTAGACCATAGTAATAACAAGTATGATTTTTTTTTTTAAATGGGTGTTGTTACCATAAAGTCACCAAAAACGTTGCCAGATTTGTTTTTCAAACTGACTTACTCTTGGATTTGATGTCCTCCAAGCAAATGTTGTGTTTCCAGCTGTAAGAAGCTACGATTACCACAATTGTCTGGCATAGTAGATCAAAATATTCCTCTTACTGTACCACTCAACACCACAGCACATCACTATTTGATTACAGCAACAAAATAATTAGTGTCCTTGTCAATCACACATTAGAGGCAATGCCCAGTCTAGATGCAGCAATAGTCAATATTTAGAAACCTTTCCACATGTGACCTAGAAATTAAAAGCTGTTTAACAAAGGAAACAAAAAGGTGGGTAAAGAAACTTCAGCAAAGTCTTGATGAGGGATAGATGCCATTTTAGCAGTTGATGCTATAAGACCACCAACACTAATACTCAAATGCCAGTGTACTCAAACATTTGCGTTTCCTGTTGTTTCATAACTGGCTGCATGGAAGCTTAACAAAGCAGTTCATGCTTGCTAAATGACGTAATGTTTTAAATATACTGAGCTATAAAGCTAATTAAGCAAGTCAAATTAATTATCCTATAAGTAGTGTAGCTTCTTGATAAAGCTCTCTCTAAATGAGGAAAGGGGGTGTAGGGGGATTTTTACCATAGAAAGTGGGAGAAAAGGGGGCTGAACAAACCAGCCATAGACTAAGTACTAGATCAACAGATATAACAGATGGATAGAAAAGTGTACTGATACGAATTACATGGATCTGTGGGTATGAGCAGCACGTGTATATAGCTGGATATGAGTGTGGACACACAAGATCTGTTTGAGAAAATTACTGAATATGATGAACTATTTACCGCTGCAACCATAGTGTTTGCTACACAACCCCATATAGAATATTAAAATACAAAAGCGGTGTCATCTAGAGCCATAGCCTTTTTGCTACTTTGTTTACCTAGTCTCCATTTCCCATTTTGCAATAACATGCCATGTTTGTTAATTTTCTGTTACTTTGAAAGACAAACTTTATTCTTTAAAACCATAGCTGGAAAGTGTGTCGCTTTACAAAAAGAAGACATGGATGTGACAAGTTTGCAAGGTGACATGTTGAAGTATTAGTATTGTTATTGTTTTAGGGTATTTTCTTCTGGCAGAGTCTTCCATTTGTTCTCCTGGGTGTCAGGTGATTGACAGTAAGCACATCACAAAATAATGTGCCCACTGAGATAAAAACACAAAACTCAGCCACAAAGAAAAGACAACAAAACAGACACTTAACCTAAAAACAAATGAAGGCATCGTATAACTATTTAGCATGGAGAGTTTCCAAGTCAATGGAAGTTTCTGTCCATGCTGTACAAAATATTAATGGCATCATATTAGGGCTGTCTCAAATAGAATGGGGACAAAGCTCTGCCGGTGAATGAGCGAGGATTTCTTCTGTTGATTTCCTACCATGAATCCGATATGAAAACTATTTTAGTTTACAGTAGTTCACTTCTTCTGGTTAGCCAGCCAATGTCCACTCTGCTGCTACTGACAGATGGCAGAGACATTTACAGAAAACAGAGTCCATATGGATTGGATAATAGCATTAAAGAAATTGTACTTGCTCATAAAAATGTTCATGGCCTGGCAAACATACCTTATCAAGGCTAAGGTGATTTGCCAAACTCGCTGTAGATTTTGTGATATGCCTGTTTCCTTTGACATATCCACCGACATGTCTGCTTTTTGTGGTCAGCTTCACAAATTGTGAAATTATTCCAGATGCTTGACTTTTTTGACATCTTGCAAGCCAATAGTAGCAGCCGAGATGTTAGCCCTTACGTGGTCAAGCTTTCAGTTGCTTTGCTGGTAATATTTGATGATAGCTCAGGCCAGGATGAAATAAGGCAGGCCGTGACATGTTTTTCCATCTGTCTGTCTATCGATTTCAGTACCTGGTACAGAGCTGTACATAGGCCTACACACACTGCACAGCACTCCGTCTGAGAATAACAAATTATAATTGAATGTTGATGCATAATTGAGCAATTGCTATTCCTCATTTAATGGGATATTCTGGATGTTTAGGATATATATATATATATATATATATATATATATATATATATATATATATATATATATATATATAAAGTGGGGGTCAAATGTTTGGGCACCCCAGGTAAAAATTTGTATTAATGTGCATAAAGAAGCCAAGAAAAGATGGAAAAATTTCCAAAAGGCATGAAATGATAGATTAGACATTTGTATAATATGTCACAAAAAGTTAGATTTTATTTTCATCATTTACACTTTCAAAATGACAGAAAACAAAAATATGGTGTCTGCAAAAGTTTGGGCACCCTGCAGAGTTTATAGCATGCACCGCCCCCTTTGGAAAGCTGAGACTTGACAGTGTCATGGATTGTTCTCAATCATCGTCTGGAAAGACCAGGTGATGTCAATCTTAAGGTTTTAAATGCCCAGACTCATCTGACCTTGCCCCAAAATCAGCACCATAGGTTCTTCTAAGCAGTTGTCTAGAAAACTGAAATTGAAAATAGTTGACTTTCAAAAAGCAGGAGAAGGCTATAAGTAGATAGCAAAGTAATTTTAGATGCCAACATCCTCTATTCGGAATGTAATTAAGAAACGGCAGTCATCAGGAACAGTGGAAGTTAAAGCAAGATCTGGAAGACCAAGAAAAATATCAGACAGAACCGCTCGCAGGATTGTGAGAAAAGCAAGTCAAAACCCACGTTTGACTGCACGATCCATCCAGAAAGACCTGGCAGACATCTGGAGTTGTGGTACACCATTCCACTATAAAGAGATACTTGTACAAATATGGTCTTCATGGAGGAGTCATCAGAAGAAAACCTCTTCTACATCCTCACCACAAAAATCAGCATTTGAAGTTTGCAAATGAATATAAAGACAAGCCTGATGCATTGTGGAAACAAGTTCTGTGGACCAATGAGGTTAAAATAGATTGTTTTGGCCAGAATGAGCAAAGGTACGTTAGGGTTAGGGTTAGGAAAAGAAAGGGCACAGAATTAATTGAAAAGAACCTCTGTCCAACTGTTAAGCATGGGGGGTGGATCAATCATGCTTTGGGGTTGTATTGCAGCCAGTGGCACAGGGAACATTTCATGAGTAGAAGGAAAAATGGATTCAATAAAATTTCATAAAATTTTGGTCGCTAACTTGATGCCATCTGTGAAAAAGCTGAAGTTAAAGAGAGGATGGTTTCTACAAATGGATAATGATCCTAAACACACCTCAACATCCATGGTGGATTACATCAAGAGGTGTAAACTGAAGATTTTGCCATGGCCTTCACAATCTCCTGACCTCAACATAATTGAAAATCTATGGATAGATCTTAAAAGAGCAGTGTGTGACAGACAGCCTATAAATCTCAAAGAACTGGAAGACTTTTGTAAGTAAGAATGGGCGAAGATACCTCAAACAAGAAGTGAAAGACTCTTGGCTGGCTACAAGAAGCGTTTACAAGCTGTGATACTTGCCAAAGGGGGCAGTACAAGGTCTTACAAAGTAACTCTGCAGGGTGCCCAAACTTTTGCAGACGCCATTTTTTGGTTTTCTGTTATTTTGAAAGCGTAAATGATAGAAATAAAATTTAAATTTTTGTAACATATTATACGAATGTCTAATCTGTCATTTGATGCCTTTTGGAGATTTTTCCATCTTTTCTTGGCTTCTTTATGCACAATAATACAAATTTTTACCTGAGGTGACCAAACTTTCGAGCCCCACTGCATGTACAGTATATAAAATCAACAAATAAGAAAACACAATTTAATTCCTGATTTTGCCGTTGTTACCATGGCAGCAATTAAAGCTTTGGAGCATTCTGGTCAGCCCTATATTAAATAAAGAAATAGACACTTTGCAGAGCTTAAAATAACCAGAGGAGTCCACTCCATGGGGTTTCAAGACCCCAACGCTAACCTTTACCCTAATCCTAACTATTGCCTAATCCTAGTGCCTTCCAGGCAACGCTGCCTGAAGGCGACATTGGGGGCTTAAAACACAAAACATCGAGGAGTCCAGACAATCTACTTAAATTTACAAAAACACTGGTATTACCTTGTGAATGTAATACCTTTTTTTAATTATCAGAGTGATTCACTGTTTCGATGGACAGATGACTCCAACAGAAATTACTTGTTTGAAGGTGGACATGGTTTCCACGGGGATCATCTGAATCACAAAAGAAGAAGAGAAAAGAACATTACTTGTCAGTCATGTGACAGAGCCTCATTACACTCACACATCACCAAACCTGAGACTTTTTCAAGTGTTTATTACACTGGGCTTCGGGGAGAAATCGATCTAAAATGACAGCTGGTAGGTCCATTTCTGTGGAAAGTGAAGTTGACCTGTTCACAGTAATGCCTTAGTAACTGGTCTAACTGAAGTTACTATGTTCAGCAATCCAGGGTGTGATCCTATTATAGGTATCATATCTATGTCATCTGGTTACATTATTGCTTCTGTTGCTTACATTTTTACAAGAGAGGAGAGGGAGATTGAAGAGAGAAATGTGAGCATTCACAGAGAGGAAGAAATGTACCAAGGCAAAATAAACCAACATGTGTATACACACACGCACATGCACGCGCGCACACACATAATAAGCATCTTACTGATGGGAAATGAATACTTAATTCCATAAAACTATATAACCCATTAAAAAAAGAGTCCCAGTAAGCAAATATCTTACAACGTGGTAATAATTTCAGTAGGTAATGCATAGTCTTGACGGAAGAGATACAGCACATGCTTGAAATTGCAGTTATTGTCCCTCTTTATTCAGAAAAAAATGAATACTACATTTTGAAAGTTCATTAAAAACACTGTAGCTCCCAGTTGGATAAAGAAATGAACAACTGCACAAAGCAACACTTCCTAGTATGTTATAGTGTTTTGCGTCTGTGGGGAACCCAGAGCATAGCACAGCTGTTAAGTACTTTTAGCAGAGCTATTGTTCAGTGAAACAAAACAGCCCATTCAGCTTGGCTGGTTTCCAGAGCACTCCTATAGCGGCCAAATGTTTATCATTGTTTTGACACTGCATAGGATAGGACAGCATGGGGTATGCCTATAGGTAGCGTTGTCGGGGTGGGGGGGGGAGCATTAATGCTCCAGAAACAAATTAGCTCTATATTCTAACAGACAATTTACCATGCCCTCTTGACAATTCCTTGTAACATACATTCTTACATTGTTGCTCTTGGGGATGGAGTAGAACTGCAGTGGTATCTCTGTTTACAGGCAGTAAAATTAGGTCTTTTAAAATCTCAGGTGTCTTAGTGTTGTAAGTATAACAAAAACACATGTTTGTATTAGTTGCTGTTTATACAAAGTGACCAATCTGCTGGCTCTAATCTTTGGTGTTTTTGCTGCCCTTGAATCTTCCAGAATTAAGGCAGTCTTTGGCGTAACAGTATAGGAAAGGTGTTACATTATCTGTTCTGACTGCAGTCCGAAAGCTGCTGCTACTCTGATTGTGCTTCTCCTCTCTACTTACCCATTTAATCTCTTCATTCTGGCAATGTGCACAGCCAGGACAGTTCTGCTTTATTCTAATTGCATACTTTCGATTAAAAAAGCTTGTTTTCCTTGATTACTTTGATGTTGAAATGGGAGCAGGGGAGCAATTCACATTCATTCGGCAGTATGTTTTTGCCCCCCGCTCTTTTGTGCTAACAGCAGAATTCCTATTTATATATTGGCAGTGGAACTAAATTACTGCAAACATCTCTGTGGGCCAGCCAGGCATAACACATTGGCAGGGACCTGTATCATATCAGTGCCCCCTACTGGCCATCAGCAGAAACACACTATTGTTTATTCCAGGCACGTATGGCATCAGTGGCTGTTAGAAACACAGTGGAATGGGCTCCTAGATTCTTTGCTAGGTCGCTGGAATATTTGCTAAATAAATCCCTTATGACAGGGACCCTCTGCCCGTGTACTGCTATGTGCACATACCAGGAATGGATCATTTTCAACATTTAGCTTGCAGTATGCTGTTTTCTATGAGAAACCAAGATCACTGACATTACATGCATTTCCAAGCATGAAGTTATTTTCAATAGTCGGTTCAATCCCCAGACCAACAGGATAAAATCTGGGTGGGGAAAGAGCAGCTAACATAATATTGTCATTTTTTATGATTCTCATTACCACCACTGAGGTGCCCTTGAGCAAGGCCCTTAACCTCAAAACCGCTCCAGTGGAGCTGCTCAGTGACCAGCAGATTAGACTGTGGTTGTATTGGGCAGCTTCCAGGTGTGAATGTATGCAATTGTGTGATCATGGTGTTCCTGCAAGAGAGAGGCTGCCTCTCCGTGAACCTTCCCTAAATAAATAAAGATCATAAAGAAATCAAAACCAAATAGAAGTAGAAGATGTTGGTAAGACATAAATCAATGGGGATGGACTTTAAGAGATGAGTATTTAAAAATAATTTCCCAAGAGAAATATATTCCACAAGGAGTAGGGTTGAATGGGGATGAAGATAAAGGAGTGAGGATTCCTTAACTGTGTTTTGATGGTAAATGCTACATTGTACACTTTTGTACAACCGGGCTTAGGTCTCAACTGTCCATACAGCAGAAAGTCTGATCAACTGTGCATCATTCATGCCCTCCATTGATGTTAACCCATCATAATACAGGGGCAGGTTTGTGACTAAACGCGGGGGTTGACTCCCTCGCTGGGATGTGAGCATCTCTCTCTCTCTCTCTCTAGAGTCCCATCACACACTGCTACAACACTAGCAAACATCAAGGGGCTTTTGCTCTTTTTATGTTTTATTCTCTCTCCGTTTCTCCTCTCACAACAGTCATAAAGTGAGTTGCACAGCGTTGCACAAAATGCAACAAACAATGCCTGATTGGTCTAAAAAAAAAAAAAAACTCAACTACAGGTCAATTAGAAGTGTTCAACTGCTGAGAATTCAGCTGGAGCAAAAGCTTGGAGATTAAAGCAAAGAGTTTTGCCATGTATTTCTCCAAAGTCAAATAGATACTGACACAGATAAAAAAGTGCAAGCACTGAGCTGAAATTGCCAAAGACATAAATAGGATCAGATGTAGCCAGCAAAACAGTGTGGAAAACATGTTAAACCACGGAATAAAATATGGTTCTCATATCTACTTTTTAAATTAGATTGTTTTATTGGAGGCAATGCCATTTTAAGACTTGACGCTAATGAATACATAGAAATGCCATGAAAGCCTTTTAAAGAAATTGCATCGTTATGAGTACAAGCATCATTGCATCGTTTGAAGCTTTTCTGTGGAAAGCAAATGCCAACTACTGAAGTGTCACTAAAAGTTCACAAGATATTGAAATTAGATATTGACAAGTTATTTAGTTCCCTGAGAACTAAATAAAATTATAAAGTGCTGCCCTCCCATCACATTTATAATACATTAAGGCATCTTTGAGGCTGCTTGTTCACTTTAAACTCTTTGAGTATATCAAATAACTTTGAGACATTTGCAATTATAATAGCATTTTCTTCTTGGTGAAGTATTACAGCTCTGTTCGAATATAATGGGTCTATTGACGAGCACCTTCCTCTTCTCACCATGTCAAAGCCGGTGCCAGCTGAACCTTGGGATGAAGTTGTTTATCTTCATTAGCATCCTGTGTTTCTTCAGTGTTTTCATTAGCAAGGTCCCCTCCTGTATTTTTCAACTGCAGTGAAAGGCCAGAGACACAACAGAATTTGGGTCACGCTTTAATCATTTTCATGCTATCTCCACCGCTCTCCGAGGTGTTTGTCTTCCATTAGCCAAGGAGCGACTTTCCCACACTGGGGGTTTCTCAAACAGCTGGTACAGCCCAACCCAGGTCTGGTGAATGGAGGGGAATAAAGCTAAGGTTTTGTTACCAAGCATTCTTTGTTGCCCACCTGCCTATGGCCGCAGCATGATGGCTTGTCTTGAAACCTGGCAAAAATTAGATCCAGGTGAGGTGAGGTGCAATTTGCTCAGTATTGAGAAAGTCAGGTGTCTTGCACAATCAGTACCAGTAGAAATGCATATATGGAATAGTACATAGTAGCAGAATTTAATAATAATACATGTATCAGTGTTATATATTTTGAGGCCAATTTTATGAATCACACTAAACCACTTGGACCAGTAGAGATACATTGTTTTAATTGCATGTTACTTGCTTTTATTGTGTATACAAAGGTCATTTTGCCTTACTGTAAACATGTCATATCAAATCCAAATTATGTTTAGCCTCAAACCAGTGGTCAGAGAGTTTGCAGAGAAGCAAAAAAACATGGGTATTCATTGACAGTGGGGACATTATTTTATATGTATAACCTTGATGGCTAAATCTCTTACACACACCTTATTGTGGCCATGTACTGCTGTCAGTCTCCAATGCCCTCACCCTGCTCAACACAACAGTGCCGATGCATTATCATGACACCTGGTGACCTTTAATTAAACTATGAAGAGTAACTTTGAGGAGGAAACATTTGCTCACTTCTTTTGTGTGGGTTGCGCTTATAAAAAGACAATTAAGAAACTGTCAGCAGTTTGATGAGCCTCTCACCTATTGTTTCCAGCACTTTTCTGTGGAACCGCATCTCCGTTCCTCCCTTTCAACAAAAACGACTGTAGATACTGCTCTCAGTATGTAAGTTGCAGTGATTAGCAGCTGTGATTTAAGCTCTTTCCTAATTAACCTTGTTCTTTAATTCCATTCCCCACTAATTTCAAGGAGAGACAATGGTGAATGTGCACTGACGGCTCATGGGATTGAGCCTATTCTGATCACAGGGAGATAGAGAAATGGTGTAACTCACTGTGTGCACATTAACTAAGTCAATATGAGATAGTTGGAGGAGATCTTAAATCATTAATTGTACTGAATGTGACTACATCTTTTAGCTCTGTGTATCTTAATGGGTAGACCCTGGTACTGAATTCCAATATGGAGACTACTACTACTGCAATTTTGGTATATCAAATTGAAAACTGCACTTGCCAAAAAAATCACAGCATTTGTTATGTGTTAAAACTGTTAAAACAACGTATCTTCTATGTTACATGACTGTAAGAGCTCACTTCTCACAACAAGTCATCTAAGAGGCAATGGAGGAAGTACTGTAGCAAGCCATTGTTAAACTGTGACTTTGGGTTGTGATTTGGGTCCTGTCTCCTACCAAAACTCAGATTTAGTCTCTGTTAACCAGAAAGTCTTGTTGCATTCATCATCGATGTTGGCAGAATGAAAGGAACAGGAAAATCTCCCACTTTTTCACACTTGGGGCTGTTCCCATCTTAATCTGAAATGGTCACCCCCACTTTCAATAGTCAAAAATAGCTATTTTTGCTTTTTTGTGTATTTGGAGTGTTTGATTAACAAGTGAAGCCAGTTTTAGATTACTCTGTAAATTATTCCAGAGAAATTGGGAAAATTACCTAAAGGCTGTCTTAGACTTAGACTTAGACTTCTCTTTATTGATCTTTTTGGGATGACTCCCGCAAGGACATTGAAATTTCCAGCAGCAGTTTTCAGCAGCTTACAAAAAAGGTATAAAAATACAGTATAAAGAGAAAAGAATGTATAATAATAATAATAATAATAATAATAAAACCTTTAGCTATAAAAAACACCTTTAGCATAAATTATTAGTTAAGAGCAGTTAGAATGTCCAGGTATGTGAGTAGATTATTAATTACGTAATTGCACAGTGAAAGAGTGGCTAGCACTCCTTCCCTTCCTTCCTGTTCTGTCGTCTTTTACCCTATTTCCTCCTCCCCCCGATTGAGGAGTTATAGAGTATGATGGCATAAGGGACAAAGGAGTTCTTGACTCTGCAGGTCCTACACTTGGGAAGGAACAGTCTTTCACTGAACAGGCTCCTCTGGTTGCTGATGACAGTGTGCAGGGGGTGGCTGGCATTGTCAATAATGTCCAGCAGTTTGTTCAGTGTCCTCCTCTCTGCCCCCATCACCAGTGAGTCCAGCTTCATGCCGACCACAGAGCCAGCCCGGCTGATCAGTCTATCCAGCCTGGAGGTGTCCTCTTGGATATGCCTCCCCTGCCAGCACACCACAGTGCAGAAGAGGACACTGGTAACCACAGACTGGTAAAACATCCACAGCAGTTTGCTGCAGCAGATTACCGAGTTTACTCTTAACTGGAGGGACAAATAGTGTAAGCCAATCCTGAGAGTGAGTGTTTTAAATAGGGTGTCTTTGGCTCAGGAGTGAAGACAGGTAGGGGGGCAATTTTTGTAACAATCCCTTATAGATACGAGGTGAAAGTGCTGATCTCGTCTGACAGAGAGGGAGGGCCATCCTACCTTCTAATATAAAACACAATGATGAGTGCCATATGGGTCCCCAGTTATAAACCTAAGCACTGAATGGTAAACAGAGTCTAATGTTAGGTTAGAGATGCGGGCAGGCCTATAAATAATATCTCCATAATACAACACAGAGAGAAGGATTGCTTCAACAATCCATTTCCTACCAAAAAATGGAAAACAAGACCTATTTCTGTACAGAAAACCTAGCTGAAATTTTAATTTCTGACTAACATTTGTCATCAATTAAAATTCCTAAGTGTTTGTAGTAAGAAACTTCTTCAATGGGTGTACCATTTAGAGTGCAGATTTGAATATGTATGTCAATATCCTTCACACAGGTGAATACCATGCACTTTTTCTGTATTTAAAACAAGTTTCAGATCAAACAGTGCATGTTGTAGGGTATTAAAAGCGAGTGTCCGATTTGTGTGCCAAGCAATTTCTGCATTTGCAAAATAGTGGGATACTGGACATAAAGTGCACGCTGCAACATGATTCCCATTTGAACATACAGTATGCATTGCATCGCACATAGGCTCCACTGAGCCATCACAGTTTATGCCACACTTAATTTATTGTTTGTTGTAATTTATTTTTGTACCACCCTGTTTTGATACGACTTAGAATGGGATGCTGTCTGTTTAAACTCAGTGTTACAGTATATACATATGCATGGACATGTCTTCTGCACATATAAGATTTTGGTGTTGACATAGGTCCCGGCTCTCTATTTTTAGTGTCTCAGCATGTTGTGTGTATAGGAATATTCACTGAGTTACACTTCATTGAACATTGAGCTCATATCTTTGTTGGAGGTCATAATGTCTTTTCACTATCCCTTTCTAAAGCATGAATACAATTAAATAAATAATAAAATATTAGATAGAAATGTTCACATCAGGGTAGCACTCGCCTAAGGTTAGTGAGAACAAAACCATAGAGTCAAATGGATATCTCAATGTGTCTATGTGTTTAAAGCCTGGCTCACCTTTCTTTTTTTTGTAGGCAAAGTCAACTGGTGCGATTTATTTTTTTCTACTGAAGTGGTATAGTAATCTCTGCTTGCTTAATATACACCAACTTGCAGTCTCTCATTCCAAAAAACATTTATCTTTGTTGCAGCAGTTGGTTGAAAGGAAGAAAAATGGAGGGGGAGTGGCCAGCTAAATACCAAGACCACATAGTGGCTGTCTGTTCATGAGAGGAGCTGTGCTCAATGATTCTGGACTGAATCGCTGCAGGCAGGGCATCAGAATCAGGTCGGTCTGTTTACTGATGAGCCCTGAGCCTCCAGAGAGCCACTGGGCTAACAATGCTGTGCAGAGTAGTGTGGGAGGGTTCAGATACCCATCACGCTCAGCCAAACTCAGCAGCATCATTTCTAAATGCAATGAACATAAGTCAGAAAAGTTGACATTCATGGCTACAAGTGGCAATGCTGTAAATATTCATGATGTGCATTAGTATGAGTAGTGCTCCTGGCTTAAGTAGTGTTAGGGCTTTAGGCTTCTTCCCATCCATCCATTAATGTTCTAAACTGCTTGTATATACATAACTAGTAGCCTACATAATTTAGTACAATTTGGGTAAATACTGTAGTTACATGGTGGGGTGCATCATGTTTTTAAATTCAAATGTTATTTAGGTATTTGTATTTATTTTGAGCACAGGCTCAATAGTCAGTGTTTACGTTTGTGATCAAATTGTTTCAAGTTTTAAAGGATAGATTTTTTTTTTTTTAAAGCAACACTCACATGCCCATCTGGATATTGACACAGTATTCAGTAACTGTAAAGACCTTTACACACCAAGTCCATCTGATAAAAATTGTCGGAAAAGAGACAATTAGGAAAGGTTAAAATGTGGCTAATTAATTAATTACATTAGCAATAAGCTAGTGTTGAGTTGCCTAGATCACAATCACCGTCTTTCGTACATTCTTTGTTTTGCCATCATTACCATTCCAATTTAAAGCTGTTCTGCAATCACCTGTCACAATCTATCTGTAAATTCCACATCTCTGTATTCTGTATACTTAGGTGTAAAGTGCTTTGTGCTGGGAGACAAAGGGAATCAGCTTATCAGATGCCATTTTGGATGATGATGTTTCACATGTATGGTTGGGTTGGGAAAATGTTTTTATTGCATCATGGTTAGTGATGGGCAATCCAGTATTAAGTTCCTGTACATATACATTTTCCCATCATATCTTAAATTGCAATTGCATTATGAAAATATATTTTTCCAGCCACTATGGGAAGGGGGAATTATTACAGCAGCCAATAATTCGTCATTGCACGTATGGATATTTAAATATTGTCTTAAGATGGACTTGAACATTGTGGACCTATCCTTTTAACATGATTGTGTCTTCTCCATTGTCACCATTTTGTACCTTGTTAAGGTATTACAAAAACATTGCAGCGTTTTTCTTACCTAAATGGATTCTAAACTGAATTTCTTTGACAACAATTATTATATAAAAGAAGTAAAACATCAGTTGGCTTTTGAAACACCTTCTGTGTCATATCAGTGTCATATATTAAAATGTTTTCTTTAAGCTCCATTTATGGATTAATTCATACCTTTACAGCCTTACCTGGTAACACAATACGCATCAAGTAATCACATAATGGTGAGGATTGATGTGCGTGTGTGTGTGTGTGTGTGTGTGTGTGTGTGTGTGTGTGTGTGTGTGTGTGTGTGCGCTCTGCAAGAAGGTGCTGATTATTCCTATTAGAATCGTGTTGTGTTTCAGTCACAGTAACTGCAGTGTCATCTGCCAATGTTATTTCATGCTCGGTTGGGTGTGAATCAATTTCATTCCGGGGAACAATTACTGAAGATTGCAGATTTTTTTCCATCCTTCCAATCATATTATTTGAATCAAATCATTGTGTGCTGCTTAACATATAGTGCCAGAATCAAAACACATCAGCTGCTCAGTGCTGGGATCATGTGACATCTATGACAGGTTGTTTCCAAGAGAAAAGCAGTTCTTTGCAAACCGATCGGTTTGTTTCAGTTTCCCTCAATTTAAAACCACAGCAAAAACATTTGTCCTAGTTTTTTCTCTTCTTTTCTCTCAATCAATAAATACCACACATGACCTTGGTGAACTCTGACTCATAGCGTTTACATTGTTGGGGCAGGGTAGTCAAACAATACCCTGGATGGATGAGAGATAAAGACTCACACATTCTCCCATTACTCACATAAAGAATGTTGGCCCCTTGGCGATGGACAGAGAGCCTGGATTCCGGGAGCCTACTTGGGCCAGCGCTGACAGTTATTACTGGCCTCAGATTTGGAATGACACAGGCTGAAAGTCAGTAAAGGTACACAAGGAGCAGCATGCTTCAACAGTAAAAGAGGCTGATCAGTTTGAGGTTGTGCAGCTTTCACTAACGTGGAGGTGTCATTCAAGCCTGGCTACCTCTAACTGGAGGAAAGAGACCATCCATGGATCACTAAACAACACAGATAGACAGGCCCTCTCCAATTAGAACCCAGCTGAAATGTGTTCGCCCTATCTTCCACTAGCTTTTAGTTAGACATGGATAGGTATAATGTTAAGGGTTAAGATCAAAATGAGGACAGAGAAGTGTTCAAAATTGAGACTTTATTTTTAAGATCCACTACGTAACTTACTTTGAGTTTAATGCTTGGTAAGACATTAATAGAATGGATTATTCAAACTTTGTAGTTTTATTTATATGCTGTTGCATGAACTAGTAAGGTTAGAAAAACTACAACACCACACCGGATCTAGCTAGACCGGAAACAGCACACACTTGTTTGGGCTTGCGAGCCGGCCAAATAGTAGTAACGTTACGTTTTGAGTGGATGGCGAGTAATGGGACAAAAAGAAATCAAGGTACATTTTGAATAGATAATGTGCGATTACTTGCAAGTTAACTATGACATCAATGAGGTTAATCACGATTAAATATTTTAATCGTTTGACTGCACTAGTTCTATGAAATGCTGCATGCTTCATAATAGCATTCAGTTAGATAAGATTATATTTTACATTTAAGAGATTATATGCCTACAATGAAATGTTTTATAAAATTGAGTGAGCCGCCAATAATTGTAACTCTCATTGCAAAAAAAATTATCTGTTCTAGCATCATGTCATTCCTTTGTCGCAGAGGAGCACCTTGGTGAGGGTGTGTTTGTGGCATATGCAGACTTCCTTCTTTCATGCCTTGTGTGCTACTCATCTCTTTCCTGTCCATATCATACAGATACCCAACTGTGTTCAACAAGGCTGCAATCATCAAGCCCAGATTTTTTACTCAGGTCTCCGCAATATCAAATTGACAAAAGAAGAAGCTATTTCTGAAAGAGGCACAAAAGTATAAAAAACACACAACTAGTAGAAGAACAAGAATCAATAGATTCTCTTTTTGCAACAATGGGGATGTGCAATGTGGTGTATTGTATGGTACATCAACCTTCCACCCACACTTTGCAGATCTAAACAGACACTACGCTTGTTTGTTGTGTTGCCACAGCAATATTGCTATTTATCCTGTAAGACAGCTATACAAATAGATGAAGTGCAACAACATGACATTTTCTGTACTTCAATTACTTTGTGGGGCTGGGCCACGTGGGTTAAAAGCCAACAAACCATAACTTTCCCTGACATTTCCTCCCCCCACAGTGACCGTTGATGGATTCTCCCTGACAAAGCATTCATTATCGCGAAGAACAGAGAGTGCACTAAAATCTCTTCTCTTTTCTTCTCCCCTCCATCCTCTGCCTCCCTGTCTAAATCGAGATGAACTCAACTGCAGGAACAAAATGGGCTGCACACTCACCGTCAGAAAGGAAAAGCATTGAATCGCTGCAGGATTTCCACTGGCAATCCAAGAGTATATCTTTATTGCAGGGCAGCCATTATGGTGCAGTGGGCAGCGGGGCATATCAAATGGAAACAACTGTCCTGTGCCAGTTCAGATTTTATCCTGCTACAATGATAGAGGCTGATATTGAAATGATCTATAATGGCATGCCATTAAAGATTAGATCCCTTTTATCATTTATCTTAAAGTTAAATGCACTGAGGCTCAGCAATCCAAGATGCATTGAGTCACCATATGTGGTCGAAAAATGCCCAAACCCCAAAAAGCCCTCTAGAAGGATGTAGCTAAAATATAACATTCAGATAGTTTTAATTAGTAAAAGATTGAACATGTTGGTGTAAAGATGAAATATCAGCTCTGGGTAAAAAATAAAACCTGTGTTGCTTTTTGTATCTGTATCTGTGACTATTTAACAAGGCAAGAACGCATAAGGGAACAATTTACATGCCAGAGTTGGTGTCCTAATCACACCCCTCCTACATGACTGCAAACAGACACGGACACACACACAAACACACACACACACACACACACACACACACACACACACAGACACACTTATCCACCCACAGGCAGGGGACTGATTGTCTGATAGCATTAGCATTCCTGTCCAACCCTGATAGAAGCAACACAGGAGTCAGGCTCACTTCAAGAGGTTCACATCACAGACAGAAACACATCCATTCACTGTGGACAGGCTAATAAATAAAAAAGTAACCCTGTGGCAGTAACAAGCCTATAAAGTATAGCTATGTTTTACAAGTGAATGAGACGGACGGCAAAGAAAGATGGTACCCTTGCGAGAGCCGGGCACTCTTTACTTTACAAGGCTGCTATGAGTGTGTGACTCCATCCAATATTGCACTCTGCTGCAGATTGACTCTGCTTCATCATGATATGAAAATCTTAGAGTCACCCACATGAGTTACCATGTTTACACTGGGAAGGTGATGTACGTCCCTTAAGGTGATCGCATTTTTCTAAAATATGAATTGGGGTTGGTCTAAGACATTGTAGTTTGGAAAACCTATTCAACATTTAAATAAATCCGTTGAGTTTCCACAATCTACACACACATTTAAATGTTGTATGAAGGGTGCACAGCAATACATTACATATATAAATTGGTTATTGGCTTCAACTAGGACACACAACTACAGTATATATAATATGACAACATGATTTGATGAATTCATATGTGGCTACAGAAGAGACAGTGCTGATGATTGGCAGATTTTCTCAATGGATTATTCTTTAGTTAATAAAATGTCGAAAAAAAACTATTACAATTTCCAGACTCCAAGTTGAGTCCCAAACCCACAGATATTTAGTGTACTGTCGTAGAAGTACCCCTGACTATTTCTGAAAATCGGGGCACATTTCTGCCTGATTAGATGATGTGTGGCATGCAGTTTGAGGGGGGGGGTCACAACGGCAGAGTAGTTGCCTGCACAATAAAAAAATTGGACTTTTGAACAATCTGATGCATTTCTGGCAGGTCAGAAAGTTTGGTTGGTTGGCTTTCTTGCAGTTTGATGCAAAACTGTCCAATTTGATCACATCGTTGCTGTCAAAGCATATGTTCCAAACTGCTTATATATATAAAAAAAAAATTTTCCTTTTCTGTGAGATAACTAATTGATTAATCAACTAATTGTTTTAGCTCTACTGATAACAAAGTAGACTATATATCAGTCTACAAATACCTCCAATATATATTCATGTCAATATACAGTATATATTATATATACTGTACATACAGTTAGAGAGAGACACAATAGGCACAAGTGTACTCAGAAGATAACTAAACCAGAAGTGGACAAAGGACAGCAGAGATTGCCGTGAGGCTCCAGTCTGGCTGTCATGCCACATCCACGCCTGGTGGACACCAGAACAATTCAGCACAGCTGAACAAAACGACCCCATGTCGGCTCCAACATATGCACGTCAAATACTTGATCAAAAACCCGCCTGGTGGACATAGGCCTTTATATTTACACAGCGTCTGTTTTCCAAAAAGAACCAAAAGCCAACCAATCAAAGTAAGCTACCTCAGCGGCCTCAATTACAGGGAATGTCTGTGCAGCCAAAACACTGGCCTCATCATGTCAGTGTTAGCCCTACTCCAGTCCACCGAGACTGCAACAACACAAATATAAACACATTAGCTTTAATTAGATTGTGGCCAGTGCTTTGACTTCATCAAATCTAATACATATTATGCTGGATGTAATCCAGCTGGTTGCTATGGTATTGTTGCCTCTGCAGTGGAGGGGGGCTGGGAGAATGTGTGCTGCTGGGCAAACAGTGATTTGTTTAACTGGAGATCTAGATGGGGATTGAGCGAGTCTCTGGTCTATGTGGGTGTAATGTTTGTGGGCATGTATAGGTTTATAACAATGTATTTAATGTTGCTGTGCATGCATGTGCATGCATGTGTGTTAGTGGTCATTTCCAGGTGGTTTAGAGAGAGAGCATGTATGTGAATGTGGTTTGGGAGGTAGAGGTTTGCTGTTTGTATAAATGCATGGCCACGCACAAGTGTGTCAGTGCAACCATGTGTCACAAGCAGCATATGCTCCCCAGCAGCTCATCCTTCGGAGGGGGGCTGAGCTGTGGCACACAGCAGGACTTTCCCTGACGTGATCCAGGGGGACAACATGGAGCACGGTCCCGGGGGACCACAGTGCTCAGCCGGGGGCCTTCGGAAGGCTCGAGATCTGTTTGTGTCCTCACTGTCACCATCTTGTCTGCTCACTGCCTGTGTGAGCATGCAGATGGACTATGCACTACACATATGGACACATATAATCTTTAGTACATTCCTACATAATGAAATGTATACATACTGTAAATACTCATGCGCATTGGGTTAGCTATGCATCTTACTTTCATATTGGGTGTTTCTTGGGTTAATAATATAAAAAGTACTTTGTTATAAGCTTAGAAAATGCATTTCATCAGACAAAGTGTGAATTCTCAGCAGGTTCATAGAAACTACACACACAAACTACAAAATAATGTATACCTACACACACACACACACACACACACACACGTTAGATTGGAGATAAGGCTTGGAACAAAATGCAGCGATGGCGAAAGCAGAGCAGAGTTCAAAGACATAATGGAGGGCCGAACAGAAAGACTAAACAAAAACAAGTCCAGGTAGGGCAGCAGGGCTTGGGAGGGACAAAAAGGACAAAAAGGACAAAAAGGACAAAAAGGACAAAAAGGACAAAAAGTCCATGGGACCATGAAACGAATTCCATCAAGAGACCGTCTACATATCCCTCTGGCGGCCAAGCACGAAGGCGATAGTCCTCAGGAGGCCGTCGGTGAAAGTTGACTCCTTCTGGAAACCGGGCAGGCCAGCGAAGGCAAAACCCCTCTGAGGGCCGAGCAGGCAAAGGGTCAGCTGGACTGAGGACAGGCGAAGGGTCAGCTGGGCTGAAGACAGGCAAAGGGTCAGCCGAGCCTGGGTCAGCCAACAAGGTGCCAGGAACAGAAGTCGGTGGTTCCACCAACAAGGCAACAGGAATAGTACCCGCCAACTAGACAAAACACGTGGAATTTAAGTCGGTCGGACCACCGACAATACACAGGGAACAAGAGTCTCAGGGGTGCCTGACCAAGGCAAACTCTCTGGGGTGCTCGACCAAGGCAAACTCTCTGGGACAATGGTCAGCTGAGGCACAGGGAGACTGATCAGCGCAGACTCTGGGAGAGTGGTCAGCGAAGACTCTGGGAGAATGGTCAGCGTAGACACTGGTAGAGTGGTCAGCGTAGACACTGGGAGAACGGTCAGCGTAGACACTGGGAGAACTCACTGGGAGAGTGGTCAGCGTAGACACTGGGAGAACGGTCAGCGTAGACACTGGGAGAACGGTCTGGGAGAACGGTCAAGACACTGGGAGAGTGGTCAGCTGGGAGAACGGTCAGCTGGGAGAACGGTCAGCGTAGACACTGGGAGAGTGGTCAGCGTAGACACTGGTAGCGTGGTCAGCGTAGATACTGGGAGAACGGTCAGCGTAGACACTGGGAGAACGGTCAGCGTAGACACTGGTAGCGTGGTCAGCGTAGACACGGAGAACGGTCAGCGTAGACACTGGTAGCGTGGTCAGCGTAGACACTGGGAGAGCAGCTCAACGTCAGCTGAGACTCTGGGAGGCTTCACGTCAGCGGAGGTTCTGGAAGAATGGTCAGCATAGACACTGGGCCACTGTACAGCACCAAGGGCTCTGGTTTGCTGCACAACACAGAGGGCTCCAGCCCACTGCACAGCACCGACTCACACACAACAGGAGAAGCACATAAGGGCGGGGCAGAACAATTAGACAAGGTGGGAAACAAACAAAGACAGGAAGACTAGTGACCAAGGATGTAATGGATTTCAAAATAAACAGGATGTTCACAAAACAAACCAAAAACATAAAACCAACTAATACAAAGAAACTTGACACAATGACTAAAACATGACACGCACATATGGTATAGTCCCCATTGTACATTGATGCATTAATTGGATTAAGGCCAGCAAATAATCAAGTCTCATTTTTTATTCAGCTAAAACGTGTTTTCTCAGTGAATCAATGTATTGTTTTGACTTTGTAATGTCAGAAAAATATATACAATTCTCGCTACAGCATTCCAGAGCCAAACAATTCAAATTCAAATTTTTGTTGTTGTTGTCCAACAACTTAAAATCCAAAGACATTCAGTTAAAATGACACTGGGCTGCCGAACAGCTCCAGAACTACCATTACTGACACATACCAGTGTCTCTGCAACCCCCATCAGAACAGAATAGCTCTACATTCATCTCAATAGCCTTTGTCTACAATTTATTAAGACACCTCAGGCTGGCCCGTCCACAGCTCCGGACATTTTTCTTATCTTTTAGGACCTTGGGATAAAACTAGTGTCTGCTTTAAAGCTTCTAGTCTGTGCATAATAATGCCCTCCCTGTCGCCACAGCTCTGATTTTACTTATGGTGCTGTAATGGAATCATGCTTTAGTTCTTTTTCCACTTTGACATGGTCAATATGTTCAGTCTTTGTTATACAGGGATTCTTTGCTGCATGTTGCATTTATTTGTTACAGAGTGAGAAGTAAAGTAAGTAACAAAGAGAAAGGAGTGAACAGAAAAACAAGTCAAACATAGCATAGCAGTTGCTGTGCATGCGTGTGTGCGTGCCTGAGTGCCTGAGTGCCTGCGTGCGTGTGTGAAAATGTTTCAAATATTTTGAGAAATAGTTTTTTGCTGATCTCTCTACACAACCAATGTGTTTATTATTAAATTGTTTACTAGACCATCAAAAGAAGCCTCTAAATTTTGTTCAATTTTAAGTTTAAAATGTACAAAATGGGCAGGCCCCAAAGGGTGAAAATGCCTGTAGGCAATTTTTCATATATATTTTTTATAAATTTTATATTCTTTTTCTTTTCAAGTATTTTGCAGCCCTTCTGTATGTGTGTGCATGTATAAAGACAAAGGATATTAAATCATCTAGTAAAGTGTTCATACTATGCTCATTTTCAGGTTCAAAATTGTATTTAGAGGTTATATCAGTTTACATGGTTTACTATTAAAAAAACACCATATTTTTGTCGTACTGCACATTGCCGCAGCTCCTCTTTTCATCCTGTGTGTTGAGCTCTCTGTTTTAGCTAACGAGTGAGGCATCTCACTTCTATTCAGTTTTTTTGGGAGTATGAGGGCATGCTACGCTAGCAGCTAAGCGAGCATTATAACGTGGTACAAAGTGACGCACGTTTGTCACGGAAGTAAAGGCTGGACTACAATACAGCTGTTTGGAGCAGTTTGTGAACAGTGTTTTCTGTTGGAGATGGTAAGTCCCTTTGGGGTGGACCTTGGGAAACCTATTACATGCACAAAACAAGATAAACAACACAATAAAGCAATGGAAAAAGCCAAAAAGCATAATATGAGCACTTTTCCACCTGGCCCAGAGTTTATTTTCTGCTCAATGTGTAAATTCTGGTATCCAGAAATTCATCAATAGATGAATTACCCTAGTGGCAAGGATTCTGCTCTCAAATGTATTTGTATAATTTAGATAGTCATTGATTCAAATAGTTTAGTAAGAATTTGATAACTATTCATAGGTTAAATTCTCGGGCTGCCCATATTTCTAATTATTGTTATTTAACTCATAAAACAATCCTGGTGCACTTAAATCAGTTTGAGGTTGTAGCTTCATTGGCCATAAAGGGGAAAGAGTCTAAGTCTTCAGATCGAGAGATATTTTTGCAGCGTTGAACCCTCCCAGAGACAACCCTCAATGACACAGCCGCAGCCTCGGCAGATCTTTGGCCAACGGACACAATGACTGACGTACAGGGCCTTTGCTGCTGTAATGTGCTAACATCACAGTTTGAGCTGTTCTGGCTTTGGCCTGCACTAGTCTCTCTGCCTCTCCAAACTTGGAAAGCAGCACCCAAAGCTGTGTGCAGTTACACATCTCTAATCCTGTAATTACTGGCCTATCAGCGCCTAGTAAAACCATAATTGGAACCAGCTGTCTATTTGTTTTGTCTTTGCCTTTCCAATCTGCACCATGAACAATTTGACATTTGCAAATGCATCTCTGGACCTCCAATAAAGCCTATTTTTTAACAAGTGGGGACAATTTGGTCAAGATTAGATGTGTCCAGAACCAAGAGCCAGAGAAGGGGGAGCACCATCAAGTATGGCAACCTTGTCTCAAATATCCCATGATTTCACAGGGCACAGTGTCTGGCTAAGTATGAGTCAGACATGAGGTCCAGCTGTACAACAAGCCAAACAACAGACTTGGCTGAAAGAAACATGAAATTGATGATTAGACAGACAAGCTCATGGGCATGCAAGGAGATAAACCGTTGTTTATTACAACTGGGCAGGTTAAAGTTAACTGACGTTATGTAGAGAAAATTATAGACACTTTTAATAAGAACTGGATATATTGTGTTTGTGTAGAAACAGTCAGAACTAAGCTAAACATGTCCAGGATCTATTTCTCTGAACAGCAATGAAACCAGTTCAATCAGGAGAGACATGTTTGCAGATATGCAAATAAGGTTCATTGTCAAGCTCAATACAATGTACAAAGTATTTGGCAATTAGACTCCATCGCTATACAAATATTTTGTATGTCTATATAGTTGTAGAGAACCATCAGACCCCCAGATGAAATCTAGACGCCGGTGGTGGCGACAAAGGAGCCCGAAGAGCCGACCGAAGGAGGCTCCAGACCGGTTAGCTGGAGTAGATGACTGGAAGGTGGAAGGTGAACGCCTCCAACAGCTGATTCGAATTAGGTAGAGCATTGATTAAGAGTTAGGTCTTCCTTCAATCAGGAGAGACTCAATCAATTAAAAGTTAGGTCTTCCTGAAAGAATTTGCGCTGAGCTACATCAGTCAATGTTGGTTTCTTTCAATAGATTCTAACTAAGGAGATTAACTTGCCTAATCCTTTAACTATAGTGGTGTAAGATAAAAACATTAAAAACGTACATACTGTAAGTGGTTTATGGAAGTCACTGACAAACTAATTTTTGTGTAGGTATAAGACTTGCTATGTGAACTTGCCATTGATCAGTCTCAATATTAAAGTAGGTGTGGGTTAGGCTAGTTCCCAAAATGGTGAAAATATCCTTTTGTCAGGGGTTAAGACTTTAAAAAAGGATTACTTCCTACTTGTGAAACATTTAAATGGCAGTGATTTATTTTGTTATTTAGACAACTAAAACATGTCACTGGGCTAACACAGGTTCCATATGGACAGAGGGGACAAACACTTGTGTACAAATACAATACAAGTTCATGACACATTTTGCTCCACAATGGAGTTAGCAGTTTATTAGTTATACCTGTGCAAGTTCATACAATCCAACACAACAGACTTGCAGTGAAAACACGCACACGTTTTATAGCTTTCCGAGAGGTGTTGATTCAAGTTATTTTTTAACGGTTTAATTAGAGATGCCATGCTTTTGGATTGCTTTATACTAAGATGTGCTCCTACTATTTTGCTCTGCTCCATTTGTTAGAGAATGGCAATAAAGAAAACGCTGGTCTGTTCAGAAACATCCGCTTAAACACAGTAACAGTACCTGCAGAAATTAAGTCATTCTTAACGATGATTAGTATTTCTGGAAATATTAGTCTTAGTGTATCTTACACTGATAATGTATATTGTTTTTTAAATGAGTTGACTTTTACTGGAGTAAAAACTGCAGCAAGTAACCGTACCACCACATGAATTTCTGGAACTCATTTTCTGGGTGTTTTCCATTCCAGAAAAGATGTTCCTCACAGTCGTGCAAACCTTTTCATTCTGTGTTTTTTTTGACGGTCATTGTTTGCTTTCTTCTTGCTGTATATATTACATTTCACAGTCTATTGCTTCATCTCGTCTAATGACTTGCAAGTTCCTCTGTCTGATTTGCCAGAAATGAAAGCAGACATGACAGACTAAGTGACTTCAATTCTGCTCTGGAGTAGAACTACATACCCTCAGTGGAAAATAAAACACACCAGATAAATAACAAATAAAGAAGCAGGCAGGACTATCAAGAAATACAATCATGATGCAATAAAGCTGCACAACAACAGAAAAGACATCATTACAGTTGTTTATGGAATAAAAATGGAGGCAGTTAGTATTATATTGATGAATTGTGCTTTTATAAAATTGTGTCCTCAAGTGCATTTTGTCAAGGACTGTACACGATTATAAAAAACTGTCTCCGTGCAATGTTATCTCCAACAAATTATGTTCAAATGCAAGTGTTTTGCATTAGAAAATTACATTTAGGAGGAAACATAATGCCACACATTGTTTTTAAGGTTTTTCTTCACTGTATAAGACCGTTCATATTGAACATTTTCAAGTGTCAGCTGCTAGTTTTCTCATTTAGATTGTTATTTGGAGGAGACAATTAACTCAAGTTTTAGATAGATGATGACTAAAAAGAAACAAATGTGGTGAAGCAGACAGAATGCAAAACTGAATTTCTTTCTTCTCAATTAGTTATAAAGGTAGCCCTTTTTAAAGTAGAAGCAACTCCTTTGGAAATAGTCATTGATTTCAAATATTTTCCACAGTAAATGTGTTAGTATTTTACAGTCTTCTTATGTAACTGAATGAGAGCTCTAAAGATAAATGCTTTTCCATTCCTTTTCCTTGGCAAATTAAGTTGTTTTGTTTCTTATTTATGATTTTAAGTAGGGAAGTTAATTGTCACAGTTTACCCTGTGATATAATATTTAAACATTTTTAAGCTCCCACAAAGATGTAAGGATGTTTTAATGCTCCATAAAACATTGATGTGAGATAAAAGTATTACTTTACCTCAAATGATAACATTATGCTATGTGTACAGTTTGCAGGCTTTGGTGTTTATATGTATGATGTTTGATATTGTACTTTTAGCCAGCCTTGCCTCGGGGCTCATATTTGAAATGCTACATATGCTGTAGCAACACAGGATAATTTAATAGGTTTCTGGCTGCCAATCCCCAGGAGCCAACATGAGACAGAGGGGGAAAAAAGGCAGCTTTTCTAATGTGTGCTTGGCACTCTTCCTTGACTCGGCTGCAACTAGCACTGATCGGAATGATGGTTTTTATATGTATCGCTTTCTGAGTGGCGGCAGATGTTCCGCATTCTCCAGCAGCACTGTTCCGGAGGGAAATCAGGGAAAACTACGCACTATAAAATTAAACCACTGACACTTCACCGGCCCTGAAACCAAATAGGGCCCACAGCATCAGCAAGCTGGAGCGAATCCATCATTTCTCATTTTTAAAGGGTTCCATCTGTGCTAACTTTCATTAACACTGTCTGTATTTGTACTGAACTGCTTCATAATGGATAAACACCTCACTACTTATTTACCATTGTGTTTGATATCACAAGAAAACATACAGAGTGGATAGGATTAGGAAAACCCCATGTGGGTTTAATGCTAACATCATCTGATTTCATTATGTACAAAGCAGCAATACTTATTTACATTAGGGTGTGCCACAGTTAAACTCTGTCTTGCCAGAAAAAGAACTCTGTCCAAAATGTGTGTGCTCCAGTTTGAATCAGATATTTCTGGCTCTGAATGGTACAGATGGATAAAAGGATTTCCTAAATGACTCATTTGAGTTTTATAACAAGCCAACGTCCCAGAAATTAACAACAGGATCCAAAAAAAAGGATCTTTATTTTGCAGGTTTGGTTTAGTTTTAGAAATGTGATTAATTGTAATCTGACAAAGGCTGTAACGTCGTTCAACAGATTGTATGAATTCAAAGAATAAAGTATAAAAAGAAGAAATAGGATGCTTGCCACCCATCCACTGACCTTCCTGAGGACGGGGAAGGTAACTTTAAATATTGCTTGAAAATACATTGAGATTTTAGTCTCAATGTCACTTCATGTGCTTTCCACCACTTCAGATGCATTTCGTATCATCTCAGTCTTTACAAAAGTCAAAACTAATGTGAATGCAATTTCTGGTAATTTTGTGCTGTTACTCAATGCATTTTTATTTCAATAAATGTATTCAGATCAATTGCTTTGCATTTTGAGTCCTTAACATTGTAATCTGTTAGCCCTCAAAGCTGCCTCCACCAGAAGCCAGTGACACCCAGTTGAACCCGGATAAGGGAATTAGACCTCAGGCATTATGGAAATACTAAAGATCAAAAGAGGACCAGCAACGGTCAGACTCTTCATGCAGGTAGCCTGGTGGAACAAAGCCTTTTTAATTACCCTTTTAATTGCCCCTTTAACAGTATGAATTAGCATTTTAATGATGGGTGTGTAATCAGAGTGGAAAAGGCTACGAGAGCTGCAGGCTAATAATGCCTCTCAGCTCAGGGATCACAGCAACAGGAGACAAGACTAGCTGCACCTGAGCGCCGACACACACTACACTACTCAGCTAACAATGAACAGATGCTACATACACACATGCATACAGAGAAGGACTTTCTGAACACAGGCACACAGAAATGGAATAGGCATATGTATTGGTGGATACTCACTGAGATTAAGCAGTCACTGGAGTGATCAATTGGGGACATCCAGAAACCGAGAGAACACCGTAACACAAACAATTCCATACACAAAACCACATGCACAGCCAAGTCTGCCCAAAAGCCTGATTAAATCATTAAACTGGTCATTAAAACCATTAACCATTAACACTCAGCACAGTGTATCAGAACTCAACCCTGATGGTGTTCTTTGTTTGTATGGTGGGAAAACAATAACCATGTAGACACCAACATACAAGAACTTATGTACATACAGATATGCACATGGACACAGATGCACATGAAAATGAATGATTATACACACACATGCATAGACACACAAGTATTTTTACATTACACATTGAATAGGCACACAGCCTATCAGTGTCACAGCCTCACAGAGAATAACTATGAGGACATTGGCAATTTACCATTTACAACAGGCACGCATGTGGAAATTGAAGGATGGTAAAGGATGAGAGTAGTTTGGCTAAAGGCTTTCCAGCTAATTAAAAGACTAACGTAGCCTCCAAATGACCATTAGATATCATTTGGCTTGAATGCAAAAAAGGCAGAGATGTATATCTTATCGTGAAATGGGCACAAAATGAAAGCAGCCAATATCAAATATGCCATTTCTGTGTGCCAGTCATTTGTCAAAACCGAAACCTATTTTTACATGTTCAACTGCAACATTAAAGATGTTCTAGAAATGGTGTGCTCTCAAGGGGTCTGCTGTTTGTTTTCATATGAATATTTTTTAAACTTAAATAGGCCTAAAGGAGACACAATGCAGGCAGTAATTATGTGACATAATGGCACCATATGAAAAACAGCAGCGGCACATATCTCATTATTATCCAGTAATGATATCTGCAGTGTAACAATGGAAATATTTTCTCATGTAGCTAATCTAAAAGCTCATACTGTATGATGGGAATTGGAAGGGTTCTTTTGTTTTGTATGCGATTAAATACAAATGTTCTCCTGGCCCTAGTTGTATTGTTTATGACGCATCCTTGTAGTATTTATTTATGATTGGACACTAATAACATGCAGCAACAATGCATACATTTTTATGATGCTGAAAAGCGATCAAACCTAACATGTAGCCTTTATTTTTGTGGAACCTGTAATCAGCCTTTGCATTTAGTCTGACACTTGCCCCTCTTCTGGCTAATCTTACTCTAATTGCTTCTGCCTTTTTGCAGGCCAAAAACTTTGTTCTACTTAGCACTGGTATTAAGATTATTTAATCAGAGCCGAGAGAGAAATATCAAGGCAGGGTTAGCATCAAGAACAGAGGGCCGTCTTTGTGCAGTGTTGCTTCAGGGAGAGACTGAGGAGTTTCTCAAAATGCTCTGAGCAGTCGTCCTAATTATTTTTCCCAGACATGAGGTCACATTCTTCATGGCCCAATCATGGATAGAGGAGAGCTGGTTATTAAAAATCTGCAGACAAACAAACAAGAGCTAAAAGGCATCCATTAAGCATAAGTCCTTAGAGTGTTTTGCTCCAGTCAGAATGATCAAATTCAAACAAACAAATGTAGAAACACAGGAAAGGTAAACACATATAATAAAAAAATAGTCTTAACATTTTGGCCATGAGAGTTTTAACTTGGAACAATAGAACAGATTTGTCTCATTTCCCTCGAGGCATGCAGGCCTATGGCATGATGACACAGCGGGCAATAATGCCATTAGCAGACTATTATTGTTATTTGATGTGCATTAAGCAACCCTTCTACAGATGGCTTAGTAATGTTCTGGGGTATTAGGCCTGTTGTCATGGTGAACACAAAGGCTGTTTGGGAAAATTGTTGTTATTATAATCCTTTATTATCCTAATGGATTTGTTTCTTGTGATGTTAAATGATGAACAAACCAAGCCAAAGCATGTGTTAAACCAAACAGAAATACAATAAAATGTACACATTTGCTTAGTTCCTTTTGAAATACATGTTATCAGGCTCAGCTGCACAACAGTCCGAGGGCCCTGTCTTGCACCCAGTGCAGCGCAGCACAAAGCCTGACGCAAGTATCTGTGCTAGTTTAAGACCGACGCAGTTGTCAATTTCCCGTCCAGCACCCACGTCGTTTAGACAGCAAATGCACATGCGCCCATCTGTGCACACATGGGCATGCCGGTCTTACAGGGAGGAGTTGTGTTCGGGTGCATTCTAGCCTGCTTCACCTCGTGGAGTTTTGGCGGCATAGTGCTCTCAACTAATCAGAGCAATGCTAGTTGATAGATTAAACTTCTGCCGTATCCTGTTGGCAAAACTCTGAACACATCTTCCTATCTTAAGAATAACTTCAGTGCTGTTCTTTGTTCTTTTCTCAAAGAAAAGCTTAACTCCAAGACTTCTAGAGTGTAAGGCCAAAGCCAATTCGAAAGGCCGCTGTTTGCCAGGAGTAGCAGCCATCTTCTTTATTTTCAAGTACCAGGAAAATCACACAGAACCGTCGCAACTCTGCCGTCATCATGTTAAGCCCGCCCACCGACTCTATTCACGATGTGATTGGCCTGACTAGAGTTTGGTTTTTCCAGCTTGCAAGCCAACAGAGAGTTGCTAGACTGACTCTGGTTGCAAATTACATTTGCTGCTGCTAGAGTGCGTCTAGATTTCTTCATGCCTGTTTGAGATAGTATCTTTAGCTGTCAAATGGAGACAACAGAGTTAGCTAATTTGTTAATGGACTGCATTTATATAGCTCTTTCAATCATTAATTTACAATTTTACCTCTCATTCAACCATTCACACACACACTAACACGTGGACATTCCCATTCCTTAAACTTTTGCTCTTGTGTTTTTGGTTATGAAAAGGCAATTAAGGAAAGGCATCAACCTCCAGACGCTTACTGTCTAGGAGTGTCTCTCTATTTAGCACGCTTTAGCATTTTGAGAAATCCAACATATGAAATGCCTGCTGTTATAGTTGCTAAGCTATAATTGGACAATTGCGGCTTCGTCAATGTTTGATTCAAGCAACGTCAAGATTGCAAAGATTGTAAAATGTTACACTTTATCCTTGTTTGCTTCATGGTGCTTGGTTTTAAGCTACGTTACAACCATTGTTCTAGCTGTAACATGCCACCTAATCAGAATTAGACAAAATATATGTAGTGAATAGATTGTCCCTGTATTCACAGAGGTTATCTAATGATAACACCTATGATACACAATAGTACCCTTCCATGTCGATAACATATCACAGATCACATCTGGACTCAAACTGACCATACAGTGCATGGCTAATATCACACATTTGCTTCCACGCAGACTTTTTTTCTTATCACATGTGATATTTTACAGAGCCCACTCGTCCATGTTCACAATAGGAAGAGTTGATTCTGCTGAAGGTCAGCCTGACATCCAAGCTGAATGAATGACATTTAGAGTACAATTTCCTATTTTTCCCCATGTTCTTTGTAATGCGTTACTCTACATGTACGCACCATGCATGCACGCATGTATGCACACACACACACACACACACACACACACACACACACACACACACACACACACACATATATTGAATGCTGTCAAAAATCTCTTGGAATTTACTGCAATGAGTTCTAGGAATGACCACTCAAAAATGTATCAAGAATTTAAAGAAACATTTGTTTAAGTTGAGTAATACTCCCGTATGAGTGTGGTTTACATTATTATAATTCTTCCATCATTCAATACTTTTTGTAGGAATTCACTTATTTATATAAATTCTTTTCAACCATTTATAGATGGCTCTTTTGCTCATGTTATTAGAAGATGGTATTTCCTCTAACCCGGCTGCAAAAGGACATGTCGCTTTGTGCTCCCATCCAGGATAATCAAGTCATCCTTGTCCACATGCCTCCCTGTATCTCTCCTCCAGCGCCCTGACCTTTATCTTCAACTAAATCTAATTTGCCTTCAGGAATTTATAGGGTTTTCCACTCCTTCATAATCTATTTGCAGTGTCCTACAGAATTTTCATTGCTATGACATTTGACAAAAAAACTTAATGGTAAGATATTTCAGCCTCTGTACTCATTTGCGGCCGACTTTGAGCCAATCCTTTTGGAAGCAGTGGGTAGAGGGATTGTGAGCAGCTTTGCTCTAGGGACATTTTCCCCAAAGTTCAAGGAGATTACCTTTTTGACTGTGTGCTCCATTAAGCAGCTCCTCAAATCATAAAAATAGTCTAGTCCCAGAATTTTTTTTTGTAGAGTTGCTATTATTTACTGTCCACTAAAAGGAGAGTATAATGGACTATATAACAAAACACCACTGTTTCTTGTTTAACTTTTTTTCTTAAAATGAGATGACAACAGCCAGGCACTGACTCGCCGATTGACTGACAAAGACATTTCAAATGGTTTAAGATGAATGGATAAAGTTGAACGTATACAAAGTGAAACTTGCAGTTAACTATTCATATGATGTATTCTACTCCTGCATAGCCTATGGAGCCTTGTAATGTGCTATGGGATTGAACTTTGCACCTTGTTCATTTTTACATTTGTCACTTATTCAGTTTGTCTTTAAACGTCTGGCTGCAATACTACATCCATCATAAAAAAAGTAATGGTGTTGCATGTAGCTAGCTGACAAGTAGCTTATAACTTGCTCACCTAGTTAACTGTGTGTTTCTGCAGCTTGATGGTAGAAATGTATTGTTATTAAGTTATAAGTATTATTTGCATTCTTCACAATCACTAAACCAGCTGATCTTTGCTTTGTTGATCTGGAAGCTGATTTAAAAACAGCTTTTCGTACAACTAGTATCCCCTTAAACATGTATCCGTATCATATCTATATAAAAATTATGCATACTATTAGAATGTAACAAACCAAATAAGTATCCGCTTTGTGTTTAGGATAAGGAAATGTTTACTGGGTGCACCTGTACAGTCTTATGTAATCCAGTACTGTTCTGCCATAAAATCTACTTTTAAGAGGACTATAATGTTCCGTTTTTTGTTTTGAAAGTTACAGAGGTGTTAACTAAATTATATGGTTCAGCACTGGGGTCATAGGTATTAATAATGAAAAAAAATAATTTATGCATTTCTAATAATGTCACCAAAACTGTACATTATGAGCATCAGAGATAGATAGATAGATAATATATAACAGAGATAGAAAGATAGATAATATGGCAAGGCTGTTGTATTTGATTGCAATAGATTGTACAGGTGTACCTAATAAAGTTTATATACTGTACACATTAGAAAACCACAGATATTTGCTGACGGGCAGGTGCAATGTGGACAAATCTTTTCACGGCGTTTCCTTGTTGAGAAGAGGTCAATTAGGGTAACTGTGGTATTTTGTCTTGAAACCTTCAGTATTTCTTCAAATCAATGTCCTCTGTCATTACCTGGGGATTATAGTCATATGAAATTGTGTTGATCAAGTGCTGTATACCATGTTACCATGCATCCAACAGAAAAACAAAAGTACAAAACCAGTAAGGAGGTATATCATGCAAAAGTGTTCGGTTCCAGGAATGAAGAATACCAAAATCATATTATTTGACTGCTCCAATTACAGTGCCATTACATACAGTCTGCATCTCTTCTCACTACAGAAAGAAGATGTCTGTGTACACATTGCCCTGACACTGAAACCCACGTCTTCCAGAGAGGTCAACAAAACAAATTTCAAAGTGGGTAGCTCACTGAGGGAGCCTTTGTAATTTGTGTTCAATCAACTGTTTATGAACCGGCAATTCAAAGGCCTCAGTGGCTCTGCAGCATCAGATGGTTGTGACAAGTTTTTTATGAATATCTGATGATTTTTTTTAAAACTCAAAATAAAGAACCCCATACCCCAACAAAGCAGAGATGCATTGCTGCACTGCAGTGTGAACAGGATGGTGTCTGTGTGGTGATGGTGGGGGTAGAGGAGGAGGAAGGGGGTGGGGTGTTCAGAATCAGTGACATTCTTCAAGGCCAGTGTAAGATTAAAGACCAGGGCTGTCGTGCCTCTGATCATACATTCACAAAAGATACCCTATGAAGAACACATCTTTAAAGAGAGGCCGGCTGAAAATAAGACCACTACTTGTGAATATATGTGGCAGCCCCATTATACATATCATATAAATGGTCCATTACTGAGTAAGAAGATTACACCCCAGAGAGTTTTTTTTAGTTACCCTTCTCATTTTCAGTTTGCCCTCTTTTTTTGGCACAATCATGTGAACAGCTGCCTGCAGTGGCATAGGTTTGTCCTCTGATGTTTGTGTGGAAACATCATGGATCCTTGGTTTGGATTTTGCCGGGAGAGCTATATCTAGTTTTTTTTTATCATACAGAATCACTCCAATATTATAGCATTGTGGCACTGAACTCAAAGAACACCAATAAAAGAAAAAAAAAATAACACCCTTGGGCATAATGTGCAACCAGGAGCATTTATGCAGAAATGAAAAATGTCAATAGTGCTTCCTTCCATAATATTGCCTATTTCACTGGCACATAACACTGGCCTGTGACTCATGGACATAAATTCAGCGCACACAGTACAGTAAACCGAATAATGATTAATATAACTTTCATCTTGGGTTTGCTTCACTTGGTGTGGCCGTGGGTCCTTTAATCTTTAATAGTCATGGCACAATGGAAAATGTAATAGCTTACTATTCTGCATGTCCTTCAAATAAAATGTTTCCATAATGGATTCTTGTATAGCTATCTATAAATATATATACTATATATGTACTATAAATACAGAACATACATGCATATATACTGCACTGTAAGTCTTGCCCCTTTTGTATTTTTCATGAGAAAGTAAAAAAAACTATTACAGCACCTAGAAAGGGACAGAGAAAGCCTTAACTGGTGAGAAGTATTAATATAATAATCAAGTGTTTCAGGTTGATCTTAATTCAATTGTGCCTCTTAACATTTCCTGGCTATGTCAATCAATGTGCTTGCCTTGTCTTTAAAGCAACAAAGGAGTTATCCATTCCGGCACCATTAAAACATCAATGTCTCATTTCTGCTAAATGGCAGAGGAAAGATTATTGGCATATGTGCATGCATATTAATTAACTGATAATGAAACGATAAGGCCCCCTCTCTATCTGCAGATGTGGAAACACTAATCAATTGGCACTGAAATGGGGTAAAATGTGCTTCTTTTATCCCACTACTGAAATTAAAAACCTATTTAGTACCACGTTTTCCAACAAAGTGCTTTTCATTTATCTTTTCCAGCACATTATTCAATCACACTTTCCATTTGTATAATGGTAATATTTTCATGTAATTTCCCGCTGCCTGTGAGATGGGTATTTTTGATATGGCTTTGTGAAATGGCTATTTCATTCCAGCTCCATTCACAAGCTGGTAATAAACTTACAACCTATATTTCAGATTAAATGTCTTCAGCAAATGGAGCCAGCTTCAGATTTCTCACAGCATTGTGGAAAGATCACTTCTGCTCCCTGGTGGTGGCACAGAGAACTACCTCAGTGTTTGTCCATGCCTCCTGGTGGCATAGACTGGAAAGTGTTCGAACATTTTTGTAACCCAACTCTTGGCAGCATTTCATTATTTGCAGTGTAAATCACACATTGTCTCTGATATGCAGAGCATGCTATCTAGTTGGAGGGCTGCAAGGTACCCACAGCTGAAACTGGCTGACTATCCCGGCTGCTGCTTTAGCCTGCAGCAGAATTGGAAGCGTTTGAAAGAGTGTGTTGTATCTATCAGCCCTGACCAGAGGTGTGTGAGCACTTCAGAGGAGGAGGAGCGGAGAATGAACATATAACAGCTTTGAAAAAACAAACAAAGGCAATGCAAAGCGCTCCGCAGGCGGCTGTACAGAGATCTTAAAGAAGGCTAGAAAAGAATACAAAGGCAACACATGTACACAACAACACAACACAGTATCTGAATCAGTGTATTTATCACAAAATAATTACTGTAATATGAACATAAGAGCTGAATTTTTTTTGCCTAAGTGCGTGTATTAGTGTGTGTGTGTGTGTGTGTGTGTGTGTGTGTGTGTGTGTGGCTAGCCCAGATGACACAGAGGTTGATGGACAGTAGTGCAGCGTTGCCTCCTCCTGCTGACAGGCCCTCCTTCACCCAGGACAAGCCAATCTGTACACACAGCAACACAGACACACAAAGCCCATTTCAGTCACCGCACAGCCCATTTGTCATGTCAAATAGCCTCAGAGAGACACAGCGGTCAAGTTATGGAGGTGATTGTATCAAAGTGACCCCAATGCGATGGTCATAAATTGCTTGCTTTATGGTGAGGTACTATAATCTTGTTCCATTGACAGATTTGAAAACAATGAAAGGTCACAGTCAGCTAATGAGTAAAATGCAGATTGTGTATAACATTTGAGATTTTATGATGAGATTTCATGTTTGTTTTTTTAAATATCATGTTTCTTACCTTGAAGAGAGTGATGAGGTGTAAACATGGCACTCAGCTGGATATCTCCATTTTTTTATCCTTGTCTTTGTCTGTTGTTCTATTGGTTCCTTCTGTAGATGCCTCCTTGGTGGACATTGCTGTCTTCGGCCTCTCCTCTGGCATTTCAGAAGGTTCCAGCACTGTGGTGCCCCGGCTTGTGTTGCAACCCATGATTTGCCGAAATCTTAGTTTCTACAGTGCACTGTTCAGCTGATGGGAGACAGAGGCGTATGGAGTGTTGAAACACTGGTCATAACCCAAGACCTGTATAAGTGTTGTGGGCTCAGGTGATTTTGTTCTCTATGGCAACCTCAAGACTTCCTGTTAAGTTTGGGCACCTGACTGTGTTGGTTTTACTTTACAAGCCTTTGTCTCCCGTTTGTACTGTACTGCCTTTTTGTAATTACCTCCTAAGCAACATTGGTTGAGAATTAACTCTGTAGCATGCCAAGACATGGTTACGGCTAAACACTGAAGGGGATTGTGTGTCAATCACTGGGCAGCCATAGTTTCCAACAATGGATGTGCTGGGAGTTCTGCTTTCATTCCGTCATAGGAATATAGATTTTTTTTATGTCTCACCAGTCAGTTAATGTCAGAGCAGATCTGTATTTACAGGTCTACTGGGTCTAAGGAAACAAAAAGTGTAGATCATTACTACAGACCGCTTGTATGATGGTGTGAGACAGGAAATCAAATTATATTCAATTATATTAAATCATAAAATTGCAGTCTATACTTTAAATTATGGAAGTGGGTCCCTTGCTGGTTGGCCATTAGTACTGCTCTGCCAAGTAAAAACAGGAACCACAGCAGAGTGAGGCCATTAACTGTTTAAAGTGGAAATTCAACAGAATCCAAATGGTCTTTGCTGTTAAAGTCTGACAATTTTGTTAAAGAATAAAGAGAATAATCTATTGATTAATAGCTTATTGAATAGTAACGTTATAATCAGACAGAAATAGGAGACATATGGTCAAAAAATGTATGTTTATTGTGTGTGTATCTTTTTTTAACACTGATTGCTTTTCAAAAACTGGAGTTTATGGTGACACGGAAGATTACATAAAAAGTATTTTCTATTTAGCAGCATCTTTTAACAACAATTAAATACATGGTTTCAGACATGAAAATACTTGCTTTATGTTTACTTCATACACCATTTTAGTATTGTGTATGCCTATTTAGAAAAGAAGATGTCTCCTACTAAAGTGAATGATCAATTTTTCGCTATGTGCACTGGAGGATCAAAGTTTCCACATCATATCTGTGTAAGTCAAATACTGGACCATGATTGTCTTTCAAACAGATGTCACAAAATCCTTGTACACATAAAATACCCAGATTGAATTTAGAGAAACTTTGTGTCTTCAGAAAAAAGTGAAACAGCCTTCTATCAAGCTACACAAACAATATTCTGAAAGGTCAAATAACCAACTGATGTAACAATAAGTAAAACACATTTCTTCAATATAGTATCAAATCACCCATGATATGAGGCTGCAATCAGAAATGGCTGGAGGCTTATGATGGGATTTATAAGCATTACTATTCATTATTTTTTTAGTTTCTCAAATCTGCCTCCATACTTCAAGGACTTCATACTTCACTTTGATTGAAGTGGCATGCTGCTCCAACTTCTGCACTTTCCGTTCATTCCTGCAAAGAATTGAATTATTATGTTTCATCATGTTTTCCATTGGCGATTTTAGACCCTTTTTAGGGGGGCTCAAGCCAGGTTCAAAGGGCTTGAAACAGGTTTGATATCCTGTGTCGCTGTCGCCAGTGCTATGCACCTGTAACCCCATCATGGAAAGGGCAGAATTGTAGCGTGGTTGTGCCAGACTCACGCTTTTGGCTGAGTCTATCTATTCTGTCAGAGGGAGAGCAGGAACAATTGTGAAGTTTAACGTTGGTAGTCCCCAGAGAAGTTTGTCATTTCATGGTGCAGATTAGATCCCAAATTGCAACTAACAAATAAAATCTAAAATTGCTGAATATTAGAGCATTGTGTCAAATTGTTCATTATTACTGTGACTTATGAAATGTCAGGTTTAGTTCCATTATGGTGTTAATAGTGTCAAAAAATGCTAGCTGATGTTATCGTTCAGTAGCTAGCTCAGAGATTATTGTTAACACATTTGCAAAGCATTGTGTCACATTCTAATTAAAAGTGTCCACCCTAAAATGTTTGTGTATATTGAAGAATGTATCATTACAGGATAAAAACGCACTGAACACTTCATCATCCCTCACTTATTCAGAATCGAGCCAGTTAGAATCAAGTATTCATTAAAGCCATAGACACTGATGAAGCTTGACATTCGCTCACCCACATGAGCAGGCAAGCTTGTCATACAGTTTCAACTACGGCACTTGGTTTAACTTTATTTATAACTGAGCACTCTCCAGCAATGCTCTACTTCATACAACATTAGGGTTCATACACGTCAACCTGTAAGCTGCTCAGGACGACCACAATCATCTACGATCGGCCACTGAGCTGAGGGTTCAGTGCCTTTTTCAAGGACCGTAGGTGTCAGATATAGTGCACGGCAAAAACACAAAAAGGACAGACTGCAGACGAGACATAGAGCTGACAAAGAATTTGGTCCAAAGGAATTCCCAAGGAAGTATTTTACTGCTGGAAAACATTTTTGAAATTGGTGCTACACGACCAGAGAAACAGATTAAAGAAACTGTAATATTCCTTTTTTTTAATATTGGCAAAGTGCTCCTTCAACAGATAGCTGTAAAGGAACACCTGCCATTGTAGTTACAGCCCCAGAAACCGGAGCAGTGAGACTTAATGCTCCTCTCTGCTCTAGTGCAGCTTTGGCCTTGTAACTGGAGACGGTTGGTGCTGGTCTCTTCTTGTCACGCGATCATTCACCACATTCCTTAGTCGCCTCTGCCAGGCTGACTGACCCTCTAAGCAAAGCTTCTTCGCTGAAGGACCATCTTTCTCCTCCTCTCCTTCCTCCTCCTTTTCCTCTTCTCTATCCAGTGATACCACATAGCATCGCCTGTTGGGTGACCTGCCCGTCCTGATCATGTTATTGATCTTTTGCAGACACTGTGGAGACGGGAAGGATATTTGTAGCAATATTTAACAGTAAGTTTTTTACTGTACTTAATTATATTTAACTGTGACTTAATCATTGAATCATGATGAAATCAATACATTATTTCCGTTAAAACTAAAAACTACTAAAACATTTTTTATATTCGATACCTTCTACCTACACTGTGAACAAATTGAATTTTGAACAATTTCATCACAGAAAAAGGTTATCAACATTATGTCCACAGACCTCTCGGGGGCTTGAGTTGAAGTAGTACGAGAGTCCGGGTGTACGGGGGGAAGTGGTTTCTGTGTTGTGTGGTGAAATGTAGATGGAATGGCTGCTGGACAGCCGCTGTCTGCGAGGAGATGCTTTCCACTGTCGGGGGTATGGAGACAAAGGAGGAGTGTCTCTCTACACAAGAGTGATACAGAATGTGTTAAAAAAAAAATCCCATCTTAAGTGATGTAGTGATACAGTATTATGATATTTTACATATACAGTACATGAATGGGCTTTTGGGTTTTTGTGATGTCAATGTGTTACTTTCTGTTCTTTTTCAGTTGTCAAAATTCTGAGAAAATCTTAAAATGGTTCACTTACTGCAGAGGTTGGGGCAAACTGCTTAGCAAAGTGCTGCATCTTTGTCGTGTAGATCTGGTTATAAAAGTAAATAAGATTTCCCCTCTCCTGGCTCGGCTCTGGGTAATGTGTTGACGGTGTGTTGGGGGTTGGGATACTGAAGCCATGGTTTCCATTATCTGTAATCAACAATGTAATAAATAGTCGCCTCTCATCGTGGAATTACAGTACATTGTCACCTGTTCCATTACTGATATAATCCAGGTAATATAGTATGAGTAATTGTGGTAACTTGATGTGTTTAATATTTTATTAAATGAGTCATTGCTCTCCAGCAACATAATACGTGACTTATGGCTGACATAGATGTGCTGCCTAAAGTCCTTCGGTCAAAGGTAACATGTTGGTGGTGGAGCCAAAGGGGAAAACAACCTGGCCAAGACATTCTCTAACATGATGCTGGTGATGCTCTCATGTTGGTGAGGCCAGCTGTAGATGTTGGAGGTAGTGTTACATTTGGGCTAACAGGGCTTGTCATTGCAACAGCAAAATCAAAGCATGTGTAATCTTTTAATTAAATTAGCGTGGTTTTAGCAACTTTGCGCAAAACCATAAGTAAAAAGTTACAAGTAAAAATCATTTAGTAAGTAAAAGGCTAAACCAAGAAATTGATAGTAATATGAGTATGAAGAAGGAAAAGTTGAGTTAGTATATACTGATGTATTTTGTTAATATGTGTAAATCAGCTTGTATTTGTCTCCTCCAGGTAATATATTAATTCCATACTATATTTTCCTGCATGCAGATGAGTGAGTGTAAGCTCTCATACTCTCTCTCTCATACTCCCTCTTACTAAAGGGTTTCTTACTGTTGTTTCCAGTGAGATAATTTTCTGTCTCTGTTCTGGACATCAGCACATTTTTGCAGACCTGAGAACAGAAAATGTCTGTGTTCATTACTTTTGAACCAATACAGCTGAAACCTTGATCACACTTTCAGTGTGTTAATCACACAATCTTTCAATTTGATGACACAGTTTTGATATTCAGTAACATTTTATATTTTAACTATCCAATTTTGTAAGCAATTTAGCTTCTAGATATAAAATGCATCAGCCACACTGTTTTCTTTATGGGTCACAATGACAAGCAGGAATTATGAAAAAAAACTTAAACTTATACTTACATTTTTGCTGGCAAGTGGCTGAGACTTGTAGCACTTCATTATGAGTTTGAAGGGTATCTCCACATTTGTAATCTGTCAAAGCAATGCAAAAAAATTATGAATTGATACGCTATATGATAACATGTGTTGTTAAAATACATGCCAAAATCTGAATGTCAAACCATAAACCTTGAGTCAAACCATAAACCTTTCCTGGAAAAAACTATTATGCAGGTGACACAAGCTGCATCAGGACAAAATACCACAAATGGACAGAAGTTAAAGGAGAATTCCGTTCAATTTCAACATGTACAGTAGCTCTGTTATTTGTAAATGTGGGGTGCTGTCAGTAGAGAGAAAAACAAAAACAATCGGTGTTGCCTATAACGTGTTATCCTCCTGCTAAAGTTAGCACCCAACAGGCTTCAACAGGGCAAGTTTTAAACTTGTTTTTAGCCTTTAAACATGTCATTAAAAGTGCTTACCCATGTGAAGTGATTCCTTTCACTCCTTTCCAATCACTGTGAGTGAACACAGTGAATCTGACTGCTATAGATGTGAAAGAAATTAGTTCTTGTGTACTGCAAGGAATGCTTCTGGACCGTCTACAAACTACAACACCGAAAAGAGATACAAACATATTTTCAAAAATAAGAATATGCTTATTTTTTAAAAGTAAGTGCTGTAGTACAACTAGCAGGAGACAAGTTATAAATTGAGGTAAGTTAGAGTACATATTTTTGTTTGTAGACAGTCCCTAAGCACTCTAACTGCCGTCTCAACACTGGAACTAAACACAGCTAATTTAGCTTTCATGCATTTCTGTAACAACTACATCAGTCAGATTCACTGCGTTCACTCGGAAGGAATCACTTCACATGGGTAGGCACTTTTAATGACATTTTGAACATAATGAAAGGCTAAAAACATGTTTAAAACTTGCCCTGTTTAAGCCGATTGTGTGCTAACGCTATCAGGAGGATAACTCAGTGTAGGCAGCACCGATTGTTTTTATTTTTCTCTCTACCGACAGCACTCCAAATTTACAAACAACAGAGCTAGATGTTGAAATCGACCAGAATTCTCCTTTAAGTATAAAATGGTAAACTAGGTTAACTTAACCTTAATAATAAAGTTGTTCTATTTACCACTCCTTGACCTACAGTTTTACTATCCCCTAGACCCAGACATCCAGTTACATATACTGTTAACCAGCATGTTTACCAGATCAATAAATGACCATAAAAGGTGCTGAGAGAGTACTATCAGAGCTATCAAAGCCTTCTACCGAGTCCACACAGCATTCCGGGATGGGAGAAAAATGTGCTGTGATTTATTGGCATTTCTTTAAATCAATCAAATTCTTCTCGGGCAGTGCTAAGCAACGGGCAGAGCCATGTTGCTGCTGCAAAATACCCTCAGGTAATTAACTTCTTTTGGTGGAGCATGTACGTTAAAAGGTTGTTTTAGTTTTGCAACAGAAAACTTTAAAATTAGACAGATAGTCTAGCTTACCCTGCAGAGATCTGAGGAGCAATTAACCATAGTCCTCATAAATCGACTGCAGTTTAAAATTACAAAACAAAGAAAGCGAAAGGTAACGGCCAAAAAGAGGTTCATCTGGCAGAATTTCCGGTGGCACCAGAGCAATCCCGGAAGTGGAACATTGTGGATATATTGTAGACAAATCAAAGCCCACCTTAGCTATAATGTAGATGGCGCACATGAGCAATTGGTCCAGGTGACGGTCTACCATAAGGTCAGTGCAGTGGACCAGAGAGTGCTCAAAACAAGTCCAGATCTTCAGCCGCAGCTCATCGCCAATGTTCAGTGTGGGACACAGCTCCCTCAGACGCTTGGCCATCAAGCTGTAAACCTGAACCAAAGAGACCATACTAAACATTTCTAAATATCCCAAACAAATAATTACATTCCCATATTACATTGTGTCAGTGTTCTAATATGCAAACATAGTGTATATATAGATAACATATAGTAAAAGTAAAGTTTGGCTATTTGATCAGCTGGACATAAGCTAAACAGCACAGAATACAGTGTGGTCTGTCACAAACTCCTGCATCATTTTAATCAACTTTAATGTAGATTATTATTATTCTTATTATTAGATGTAGATTAGCAGGCTTTTTTCTCTCTTGATTGCATTTTTAAATGGTTATTGTAATTGTAGCTCCAAATAACAGTTATCGTCACACTCAAGCAGAATGTTATGGTGTGGTAGATTAACTGACCTTGCGAGCAAACAGGTGAAGGGGGTTGCTTCTCTGAGGCCTGTTTCCAGCTGATGGGGAACGCTGTTGGTCAGTACTGTCAGACAGTTCAGCTCCCAAATTGAGCTCAACTGGCAAAAAACAGCCAAATCCATAATGACAATACTGTAGGCCGCCTTGAATTACAATTTGTTAAAAATAAAAGGGAGCTTTGACACTACATGTATACCTCCTCCTAGGTTTTTGTCAGGTTGAAAGTCTGTTCTCTCTGAATCTTCAAGCTGTGTAGGAAGCATCACCTGCATATGACAAAAATCAAAACCCTCTTTAAAGCTACGTATGTGTGAAAAAACACTATTGCTTCTGCTGTTTAATAAAAGGTGTGCCATTCAGTCAGTGCATCATATTTCCAATTTAATTTAACACAGTAATTGTCATCACCTTCACTTTGGAAGAACCTTGATTATTAAATCTTGGACAACTTCTGGTGCCAGGTTAAGTGTTTTTTTGCGTGTTATTGCCAACCTGTTTGCAGGTAGGCAGATGGCCCTCGTTAGCTCTGATGTCTTCCCACAGCGGCGAGTCGCTGGTCCAGGACAAGCTCTCCAGAATTTTCTCTTGAACTTGGGCGAGGTGTCTGACTACAGCGCGAGGCAGGCCCACTTCAGCCCGCAACACCAGCTCAATCACCTGTCAGACCATAGGAAAACAAAATGGAGGGCGGAGGTATCCTCAAAACTGGAGGTGGCGGGGATGTTGCTTTGGTTTAAATGTCAAATCAGATGGGAAACTATCTGGTAAAAAAAACACTGTTAAGTTAAATTATTCATAGTGTGTCTGTTCATAAGTGTCCGTTTTAAAGTAGCAAACACTGAATTGGCATCTATATTGGCTAATGCAAACCCTGACGAATATTTTTAAAATCCTGTCTGTACATTTGTCAATTTCATGGACTTTTAATAAATGGCATGCGATTTTCATTGAATGCACATACGTGCAAACATGTAAACACCTACTGTACAATAAAGCAAGCAATAAAAGCAAGCTTGGGCACACCTTCAGGAAGTGATATGGTGCCAGTTCTAAGATCTGAAGGAGAAGGGGAAAGTCATATGGTAGACGGTTTGAGGATATGGTTATCTCCAGACAACAGGCCACCAGACAACACTGGAAAAGTTCATTTTCCAAGATGACCTGTGACAAACACATGCACATCAAAAACAAAAATGTAAATTAAATATAGAGATCAAAAGGACATACGCATAGTAATTATAGTCCATTCTGTATCACTCAGTGTCTGTGCATGCAGTGCTTCCAGTGTGAAGAAAGGGTTTTGTTAAACAGCAATTTCACGTGTGGCCACATGAGGGCAGTCCACTCACCGAGATGTCAATAATGCCCAGCCTCTTCCTCTCTTGACAGGCAAGACACTCCAGGATCCTGTAATACCAGATCCTGGCTCTTTCACAGCACTTCGCTGCCAAATCTGTAAACAGTATCACATGGATTGTATGTGACATGTATCAACAACCAAAGTTTCTTGCAGAATCTGATACCTGTCATTAAAAAACACTCTCTAACCACGTGGGGATTTAAAATACTGTAGGTGAGCAGAGAGTGGTTCCCTGGTCTGCTCAAAGATAGGTTGTTGCTTCTGATAGAAACAGACAATGATCATAAAAATTCTAGGCTAAAAACCAGTAACACCTCTAATTGTCTGTCCTCCCAGAAATATTGAACGTAAGGTAAAAGAGTTCTTTAAATGTGAATGCATTTAGCTCCAACATTGAAGTTACTATCACATCCCCTCATCCCGTTATGATAGGATCATTAATCATTTAAGTATACCATTTCCTGCATTGTCCCTGTGGTGTTGCAGAAATGTACGTAGCATAGATGTCAGTCTCGTTTCAATCACCTCGGTTGGATCTCTGGAGCAAGCCCTGAATCAGAGCATAGTGGTTAAATGAATGGGAGTCGTTAGGAAACATTTAAAGTATTTAAAAAGGTTTCTCAAAGCCCTCACTGCAACTGTAAAATAATTTAACCAGTATACAGGAACCTCTTAAACTAAACATAACATTTCCACATAGTGATACAAACCTTTGTCTTCATGCAAACCTGTGTGTCTAAGTAGCCCTTGTTATATAGTGTCAAAACCAAAGCTATGTGGAGGGATATTCATTGCAGTAACACTACAGAGACAGCGTTCTCTCTGTGACACTGGTCAATTATTTAAAGTTATTTGTGGTTTATTGTGACCATTATAGCATTATTGTTAAACTACTTGTACTAATATAACACACAGAAATAATGTTGAAATTCCATAACAACAAAATGGCCGCTGTGTGAGTAATACTGTAGGAAGGTTGTGCTAACCTGAATAGAGCAATCAGACACTCACTAGGGCCAAACCTTGGCCGTCCTCTGTTACCCTGAGGCCTGGTTGCCATGGTGAAATCCACACTCACACAGGATGAGAGTCAGCAATGGAATGGGTACCTAAATAAGGAAAAGAACATTAGAAACAAACCTTTCAGTGCAGTACAATCTGGCCTCATCAGATGAATACAATTTGTAAAAATGGTTAGATGTCATATTTTTTTCTCATAGTTTGCTTTATTGATATTTACTATTTTCATGTATCTTTATCTTTGTATCAGGCTGATACTACTTTTTTTAAGAAGCTAGGCATAATGACAACACTCACATATTAAACTTATTAAAGTGCTAAGTTTCACCCTAGAAACTGTCTTGCACCAAAACCACAGACTATAGAAAAATATGGACAGGGTTTCTGTGAAGTCAAACTCCCAGCTTTTCTAAACGCTAAACAATCGGCCTACCAGCATCTCACAAATCTACACATTACATCTTGTTTGAACACAAACACAAATGTACCTACCATTTTAGCCTAGTGGTTGTTACTTCTTGTAACCAAGTCAGTTGCCCAGCCAATAAAGCTAACCAAGAGTTATAGCCTGAAACTCAACACTTTGTGTACAAATACATTAGTAATGTGTACAAATATCATTAAATTTTGAACTTTGGACAGAGTTAGGCTAGCTGTTTCGGGAGCAGCACTATGTTCCCACAGCACACATTTTTAAGATTTTTTTTTCACTGAAAATAATGCCCGATGTTCCCACATTCCTAAGTTTTTTTTTCAAAATTAGGCCCTATGATCCCACATTTCCTTTTTCATAAATTTGTATTAGATTGGGTTAACCCTAACCCTAATTTTAATAAAAATATTAGAACTGTGGGAATATAGGGCTGACCCCACTGTTTCCTCCTGCTTCCAGTTTGTATGCCAAATTGAACTAATCCCCTGTTGGTTGGAGCTTTATATTTAGCATACAGAAACAGGAGTGGTATCAATCTTCTCATTTGTGATGAGGTTACATGTGTTACTGTACATCATACAGAAATGTTGACTGACGGGTTGAGTCAGTCCACAGCTTCCATTACAGGAGCTTTGGTCGCAGGCTGTATGATGTAAACAATGATCATCAAGTGATTGTAGGCCAGGGGTCTTATCCAACACCACTTTTAAAGGGGTATTTTTACATAGTTGTAGTACTATTATTACTTTTACTTTGAAAATTCCTTCCTCCACTGGAAACAGTCTTCTTCTCTACCTCACCCATTTCAGTTTCTGTGTGTGTTTGTTCCACTCCACGTCCGGCCTCAATGGAGACTCTGTTCCTCTAATCATTCCCACATGTGCTGTTTATCATTCTGAGTTACTGTCCTCAGTGAGTCAGACAGCATGTGGTGATACACGTGTGTGTGTGTGTGTGTGTGTGTGTGCGCGCGTGCGTGTGTGTGTGTGATACAGCTACGGAAACACAAGCTGAGAGACTAAGAAAGCTGGAAGAGGTTGCAGGATACTGAAATGTGATTGTGTTTCTTCATCGGTCTTGTAAGTACAGGCTGGGCACCATGTGTGCAAAACACTTATGCATGCAAATCAAATATAACCATGCTCATCAACTTTTATTGTGGTAATGAACCTAATATTTCCTCTTCATTTAGCCATTTTGAGCCCATCACTTTATCAGATTTAGTTAAAAATTGTAACTAGTATTTTAAATACTGTATATAAATAGTCAAAGTCAGTCTATCTGTCTGTTGTAAAAAGCTCTGTGGACTTTTATACTTAAAACATAGCTTGTCCACTCACACAGGCTGGTATTCTAAATAAAACTTTCCCATTGACCCTTCTTTTGACAATGACAGTGGCTTTACCACTAATAGCTTTCATTACTAGCTACCTTTGTTCCAGTCTGCAACCGTTTCCTCCACTAATGTCACATAGCTTTGCTATTAATAGTATTTGATTCTGACGTTTGCTTTAACGCTCACACAAGATGCTTCTTCACTCTTTCTTTATTCATCAGTATTCACACATCTCCAAAATAAGGTCGCATTTGTCTACTGCTTCAGGTGGGTATGACCCGAATGGATTTTAAGATTTTATTGTTAACATTAAAGGGCTTCTCGTTTGACCTAGCAGGTTTTATTTGTTGTATAGATGTCTAGGTAAATGACCAGGTTACATATGTTAAGATCTCGACATCTTCCCATTCTGTTTTGTGTGAGAATTTAATTATTTGGAGTCAAATAAGGTTAATATGTCTTTACTGCCAGATTTGTCTCTGTGCGAGTATAAACTAGTACATGACAGTAATATTCAATGTAAGGAACAGAGAGACTAATGTAAAAGATACTTCTTCACCAAAGCATATGCACTGCAGTGGATTCTGAGACCTCAAAGACGGTCTTTCCTCTGAATGAGCATTGTCTTCACAACACTGCAGGTTAACTAAAAAGGCTTTGACTTGATTCACTTTATTCTCAGATGCAACACTTTCAAATACTGAAATCAGGAGAGTAGACCATGTATTTATGACACATTATCTCTTCATCAGTTGAAAAACATGCTGTCTTACTGATTTCAACAGCTGCAGATTTAACCCTCATGTTGTTTTGGGGTCAAATTTGACCGGTTTTAAGTTTTTTTATCACAAAAAATGGGCCGTCGAAATTAGTGCTGAAAATGTCACCATTAGAAATATCAAATAACTTTGGAAAAAACATAAAAAAAAGCACCCACAACAATGAAAAAGTGACAAAAATGTCGGAAAAAGCGATAATAGTGTTTCATGGTTGACGGGAAGACAACACAAGGGTTAAGACAAGACATTAGTTGCAAGAAAACACTCAAAAGTAATACAGACTGACCGTACCTCCGTTAATAGGCACACAGCTGCTCATACACACTGTATGAGACTTTGAGTCCTACATATGACCATTAATTATCTGATTAACAATGTCCAGATTTGTCAAGAAATATTTGTTCATGGCCCTTTGACAACCGATGGGTTAATCCGTCATTACCAAGGATAGTCTCAGACAGCTTTCTGTATAATGTCAAAATCAGGTTTAATGTATAAAACACATACAGGGAATTTGACTCTGTTTTTTGTTGGTATCAAAGTACACAGAAACAGACATAAAGCAACATCCAACACAACATGTTTTTTGGCATTTTTATTTTCCTGGAAACTCTGTAATAAAATCTGAAATTAATTTACACAAATGCACATCTTCTGTCAAATTTTATGGGTTACACCCATTTCCTGTTTTCTTCACTGATAGAAGTTACAATGAAATAGGCCTTACTTTCACTTTCAGACACGTGCTAAGCATTTAAATGTTAATTTAGTTAAGTGAATTAATGTTGTATTTGATTATCAATAAAACTGTATTGTAAGTGCATTAGGCCTGGCTGCAATTGAGCCATTTAAAATGGTGGTGGTGATGGCGCAGTAGATATGACACATGTATTTAGTGTGGGAGATCTGGGTTCAATTACCACTGCAATACATCAACCCTGAGCAAGACACTTAACCCATAGTTGCTCCAGAGGCATCTGGCCTCTGACATATGTAGCAATTGTAAGAGGCTTTGGATAAAAGCGTCAGCTAAATGACATGTATTGTAATGTAAAACAGAGGTTAAGTCTGTGATACAGCATTTAGTTATTATAACTCATGCAGAAGTAGATGATGACAGTGTTCCATTTTGCTTGTCAGCTGACTTTACCTGGAGGATATTAGTCAAGTCACCCAAGTTGAACTTTGGAACTAAAAACATGAAAACTAAAGTCATATAGACGGTAAAAGTCACTTACCAGTGGCAGTCACTCTTACGAGTTGTTTTGGTTTCAACAGCCAGATTTAGGGTCTTTTGATATAAGAATCCCTTGTATGTCCCCTATGTGTACGGCTGGTAGCAGAGAAGTGGTGCAGCATGGTTCCCAGCAGATTGAGGAAGTTCAGATCATTGGCTTCTCTCAGACAAGCCCCAACTTGTCACTTGGGTCTTTTTGCTACCAGAAGCAATGAACAGTTGTTGAAGTAACACAGGCCACTGAGCGCCACCAAGAGGAGGAGTGGAAGACTTACAGTAGAGAGTAAAACTTGTTAACCCTTTGCTGATGTTCAGCATTTTAACTACCCACTGATGTGTTAAACCCTGCATGTGGTATTGCTAAAGAAGAGAATAAGAAACAAGTTGATGGACATTTTCTTTTAACAGCAGCACAGTTTATTATGAATCATAAAAGCTACCAATATAATGTGCAAAGAATGTTGGTACCATCAACCAACATATTTTCTAGATACATTTAAGATTAAGTGGATCACCAACATTGAAAAAGTTTTAAAAACGTTTATGTAATACTTAGGTTATGTACCACACGCTGCATTACAATAGCTATAATTAGCACCGAGATCCTCCTTTTTTCTACTTTCACTCTGAATATTGATGTTGTTAGTAACACCAGTTTTCTGATTTGTTACATAGCACGTTGATTTAAAAAGGAACCCCTTCATACTTACTGCTTTTAACTTAAAGTTAATTTCAAATTTTCTAATGTAGAAAATTCTACAATAGGGTTTAGTTACCTCAATTTAAGCACAGTTTATTTTCTGTCACTGCAATTTTCATGCATAGAAAAGCTTAAAGGTCCCATGACATGGTGCTCTTTGGATGTTTTTTATATAGACCACTAATACTGTATCTGAAGTCTCTTTCCCAAAATTCAGCCTCGGTGCAGAAATACAGCCACTAGAGCAAGTCCCAATGAGCTTTCCTTAGGGCGTGCCATTTCTGTCTGTAGCTATGAAGGGGAGGAGGGGGGTCTCTCTCTTTCTCATGGGTGGGCCAAATTCTCTGGGTGGGCAAAGCAGAGAAAGGGGAGGTAATCTTGCTCCTTATGACCTCAGAAGGAGCAAGATTCCATATTGACCCAACTGAACTTGCATTGTCCTAAAGGCAGAGCAGGATACCCATAAACAGTTAAAGAAATGGACCAACAGATCCCGTTGCTCTGGATGGAGACCAGTGAAGTTTATTTAGAAGCACTTTTTCTGTGATGGCTGAGTGTTACTGCGCAGCCTCCAAATGAGCTTGAAGACGTAGTTGTGACGTGCGCAACCTGTCTGAAAGTTGTAAGTCTTCTGGTAGCTGTGCCAAGAGACATCAGAATCATTCTGAATCTTGCAGAGACGGAGAGCGTAGGTATGTATGTTAGGAGATAACATAGACACAGGCTAATTCTTGCTAACTAAAATTATGGTTGGCATTAGTAATTAAACCTAAACAGCTAATGTAGGTCGAAAGTGCCTGCGATGTTACCCTATACTGTTCGGTAACTATGCGACAGTAAGTTGCATGGTTATGACACAATCGTTAGCCTATTCTTTACAAAAACGTCTGCTACAGAGCCATAACGTGAGATACAAGAGTAATGGAGCCTTTTATAGATGTTTCAAGAAATAAACAATGGACAAATAGTCTTTAAATGCATCAGATGTAAAGCTATTCACAGGGAAAAACAAATGGCAGTCAACAGAATGCTAACGGCAGGTGATGACTTGATAGCATCAAAACGGCGCCATAAGAGCTATGCGTTGTGAAGAGAGGCTTACCCCCATGAAGATACCCCGGGCACTTACACCTATCACCATTTCTAGCCACTGGGACCATAGGCAGGCTGGGGGAACTCACTAATGTTAAGAAAAACCTCAAAGTGAAATTTTCATGCCATGGGACCTTTAAGGAGTGCTTTCATCTAGGATCAGAAGATCATTTATACTGTGCCTTCCCACTGCGTCTGCTTTCTGCAGTGAGTGCCAGTGTGGAAAACGGATTGGAGCAGAACAATAATAAAGTGTACACTTGAGGAGTGCCATAAAGATCCCAACACTTATGAGTTCTTGAATAAGGCGCCGAGACAAAGCAACAGGCAAGGCACGCTTAATTGATAGTCAGAAGAATATGTTTAATAAAAATAATTAAACCTCAATTTCCTCTATAGAACTTCATAGAAAGTAATCCAATAAATTACAAATGACTTTTAAGACGCATTTTCCTGCACTACTAAATAATTATTTTTACTACACAGACCACAACTTGCAAATATTACAACTGTCCAATGAAGAAGAAAAAAGAAGAAAAGAAACTGACCAGGGTGATATTTAGGATATTATCAAGCTTGAAAATCAAAATACAGAACCAATGATGCTTGTTTTGTCATCTCAGTGATAACATGTATGAAAACGGAAAGTAAACCTCATTGTACAGCAGTAGTGTGTTTTGTCATTCCTCTTGCATATTGGTCATTGTTAACTTGTGTTTAACGAAGATTCAACACTGCTTCTCTAGCAGCAACAGTGCTTTGGGAGTCCTTGTACAGTACAACCTCGGAAATAAAATTAAAGACAACCAAAAAGTCCAATCTTTAGTCTACATTTTTTTTTGTTTTTTTCCCCATATGTGGACCAAAGAGGTTTAGCACAGTCATCAATCCATCGCTGTGGGGCAACAAAAAAATGAACGAATGAATGAAAGTCGTTAGATCAATCACCTACTGCAGAAGAAGCAATGGCTGGGTGTTTGCATAAGGGCACTACAAGTTTAAAGAGAGCAGAGGTGCAGATATACAAAATGACAGTGGCATGTATAAGTTCATTGCTCAGACATAGAAAAATACTGTAATGTTAGTAATAAAAAAAAAATGCAATTGCATTGTAAGCAAAACCCATGATGAGGTCTATATATAACAGGCATACAAGGAAATCACTTAAATGCAACATTGGAAATCAAAACGTGTCTTCAGCCTTTGTGTTCAGACCGCGGGGCTGCTCATGGTTTCACCCACTACAGAACAATGCTACAGTAATACTTAAGAACTAATCAGACTGAGTTAATTCAGCAGGGGGGGGGGGACCAGTTTCACCCAGTCTTAACAAAAACCTCACCTCAGAAATTATTTTGAAATGTGTATCTAACAGTCCACTGTGTAACAGCAGTCCTAGAGCCAGAGAAAATTACAAAAGGTACTTCGGCTTGAATTCCAGTGTTTAGGTGTATCATGGTTACAGATGAACGTGAAAAATGTGCAGGGACGACAAACAGAATGCACAGGCATGGAGGCGGAGCACAAATCTGAGCGGTTAGTTTGTCAGACAGAGGTCAAATGAGAGCGTGAGGTACAGGATAAGGGCACTTCTACATCTAGCTGAAGCTCCATTAATCAGCAGAACAGAGTCGAGACAACGTGAAATACACACAACTAAGCTGCAAACTCCCACCAACACACACTGCTATTGTTTAGCCCTTCCTGAAGCAATCTTTTTTGGCACAGTGTTGAATGTAATACTCAGACTATGACAATTACTACAATCTTAGAGAGGATTTGAACTATTTTGTGCTTGTGCCGTGTATGTTGTGTAAGACTTTGGTAGACAGGTGCTTATGTAACACAGAGTCCAAAGGACTGTAATTTCCTCCAAATTTCTTATGACATGTTTGAAAGTCAAAAACACTTAATGGTAATGGTAGTAGTTTTCAACTGGTCGTAGCCTTGCAAGGCACCCTACTTAATACACAACATTCAAACTGGAAAGTTATGGAAGCGGGAGATACCAGGTGAGTGGAGTCCAGCCAAAGAAAACACAGTGGAAGCTCAGTTAAAAAAAAAAGGGGCCTCTGACACACATATTCCAGCAGAAACAAGGACATTATGTACATGGACAGCAAAATAACACACCCATGCACATCTGCACAGTGAAGCCAATCCATCTAGCACAGTTGAGGTAAGATGCAGTCAAATATGCCGAGGTTGTTGTTGGAATATCTATATCAGTAATCCTGAATTCTTCTTCTACACAGAGAACACAAAACTAAGTCGAAACCTCAAAAGGGTCAAAGGGCAGTTTTTTGGCACACAGTAAAAGGTTGTGTTCTGTTCCCCACAGCTCAGTTTATTAGACTCTGATGCTGTAGTCAAAATCAACAGATGTGCAAGTGAAGGTGTATGCCTACTGTGAGTAGCTAAAGTGCGGCCAGGGACATGTTGTGACATGTTTGTAAGGTAATGGTGAAAATGACTTTCTAAAATCAGATGTGAAAAATTAAACCTCAAAATTAAATTCTTACAAAGAGATAATTTAATCAGAATCCATTTGACAGAATTAGGCTTTTGGGTTTTGTAAAAAAAAATTATATATTTTTTATTTTTTCCTCGGGTTTCCACCACAATTATTAGGTAATTTGGGTTTCTAAAAAGTAAGTGAACTAATGCAGGAACAAACTCAACATGACATGAAGGTAAGTGACCGGTGAGTGAGGCTGCGTGAGTTGTGCACTGGGGTGGAACATGGCAGATAGAATCTACAGCTTCAGTGACATTCATTAGCTGCCCAAGTTATTGCTGACATATCCAACGTATGATCTGCAAAGCATAAGTGTCAACGGACCTGTAAAAGTACCGACTATTTACAAGAGAAACCAAAGTGTTTGTCAAAGTGTCATTCCCCCGACCCCCAACAATCAAAATATATTAATAGTACAGCTCAACGAGCATGTTGATGTAGTTTCACTTTTTTAATAAAATTAAATCCTGACATAATTACAATAATGCCGTTTTTTGTTGCAATTGTACATAATTGTGGTACAAGTTCACAGAGTTCATAAATCTACTAAAGTCTGACATGCAAAATGTCTCAAAACAAGACTGTACCTTGTGAACAAACACTGAAATTTTATTTCAGTTAATTTTAAGTCAGTTTTTCCTGTTTTTTTTAAAGGTTTTTGTAGTCTTTATTACACAACATTTTAGTTAGTTCTGTATTTACATGTAAAGAAATCGCAACATAAGTGCTGGAAAATCCATATATATGTGAATATATGTATACATTTCTAGGCGATACATAAATAAATTTATAATTATATATTCATAGGATCATTCCTAATCACTGGAGTCTGAATCGTCTGATGAAGAAGAGCTCCCAGACTCTGATGAAGATGACTCAGCTTTCCCTGAACCCTCAGGACCACTGTTTTCCTTTTGTTCTGCAGAGTCGTCGTCTTCTTCTTCTTCGTCTTCTAATGCCTCGTCATCCTCGTCTCCATCCCTTTCTGCCGCTTGCCGAGCTATCTCCTGTTGCGATGACTGGGAGACCGCAGGTGGAGGAGGACGAGCAGGAGGTAGGGTGGGGTCACTGTTTGAGCTCTGTGGCTGTGTGGCAGACACAGGAAGGTTAAGGCCTGGAGTGAGAAGCATCCCTGGGTAAAGCATACTGGAGAGTAACAAGGGGTTAAGAGACAGTGGGTGACCGGAGGCTGCAGAGGCAGCTGAAGCACTTTGTGGGGCGGAAGCAGAGGAAGCGGAGCTGGAAGTGGAGGAAGGAGTCGAGTTCGAGCCCTCTGTCCTTTCTCCTTTGGTGTCTGAGGTGTGAGAGGGGGCTTTAGAGGCAGACAGCTCTACTGTCGCAGCGCTGCTGGTTCCCTTTGTCTTCTCCTCAGAGCCTGCTGTGCCTTCCTGAGCAGACTTCCCGAGCAAGCTGCTCATGCCAATTAGGTTTGGCAATCCAGCCATACCAGACAGCATCATGGGAAACATGGCAGCTAAGTTACTTGCAGCCAGGTTGCTAGCGTCGGACGGCAGCCCCATCAGGCCTGCGGTGAGCTGCAGGGACTGTAAGCTCTGGAGGTTTTGCTGGAAGGCCTGCAGGCTGCTCAGGTCCATTCCAGAGAGGAGGCCGTTGGCCAATAGGGGGTTCAGACCCAGGGAGGAGGCTGCTGGATTGGGTGCAGCAGCGGCTGCTGCCGCCGCCACCTTAGCCAGCGGATTCTTAGGCCGGCGTCCACGCCGGCTTACCTCCTCAGGAACAATGGGTCCCGTCAGTATCCTGTCAAACATGCTCTCTGGGAGGTAACCCTGGAGAAAACGTGGAAGATACATGCAGGATTAGCAGTTTTACACAGCACAGCTAAATATGATTTTTAATTACAAATATAGTACAAGTAATAACAGTAGGGTAAACAAACACATTTGTTGCTAGTTTATTAGGAACAGCTAGCTAAAACTAATGCAGTCCAGTACAACAGCCATGCAATTAATCCTACATTCATGAAGATTATATAACTTTGAAACTGTTTAGCCTGCCCTCATTCATGTAAAATATTAACACATCTCTTCATAACACAATGTAATTCAATAGAACCAAAAATAGAGCCTTTAAAATGTTCAAGTTGAATCAACACCCATCTAAAACAAGTCAAGGCCTCCATGAAAGGATTTGTTGCAGGACAGTTGGCTGCATTAAATTTGGCTAGAAGTACCTTACAAAATTAATTTTTACAGTGTCAATATACACAGTCTCAGTGAAAGTTTTCATCTGATGAATATGTTACTTTGTGACTCACCGACTGTTTGACAACATCAGCCCATTCAGGTGGGACTCCGTACTCAGGGTTCTCCTGAAGGAACCGGCACAGATCCTTCAGAGGAGGAGCAAAGGCTCCACCAACCTACAGGAAGAATGACAGGCAACATGAAGAAATGCACAAACAGGCAAGATACATATTTTACATTAAGGAAGCATGAAGTCATCTCAGATGCATAACAACACTGTGTCAATCTGACTGCAAATCATTCAAATATCACTTAACCTTGTTTAAAAGGGATAAGTAGTAGAAATGATTGGCCATTAATGGCATAGTTTTTGAATAATTTTTGAAGTGTTTGAGGTTGTTCTCAAACCCACATGTAATACCACACACAAACACACCTTGCGTGCATTTCTCCTGTTGATGATCTGGACCCTTTCCTCTCCAGTCAGGCTGTTCACATCAATCTTGTTGGGGTTCCTGCATCGGTGCCTCTTCTGCTTGGGCCGGCCGTCCTGGAAGTGGAACTGCATTTGCATCTTATTTACGCCCTGGACATTAAATGGAAAAATATGTCATGTTGACAGAAAATGTCTAATTGCAGTGATTCTTCTGCACAAGCTAGCACAAGCAATTGCATTAGAAAACCTCTGCTCCTGTAGGTGGATTTACGTGACAGCAATACAGTATGTACAGCATATTTGTTATTCCATGAAATCCAAATTTCAACTATCTGAACATTTTTAACATCTTATCATGACCTTATTTAAATATATAATATTTAAATATTTTTTTCCTGTAACACCACAAAAAAACCTGTATGTTGGAAAAATGGACTCACAGGGATAAAGGCTCCTGTGTCTGCCACAAAGCCAGGGTGCTCCGTTAGCCACCGTTCTAGATCCTTCCTCCTGGGAGCGTCATCCCCAGCGAGCCGGGTGCCATCTTTGAGGTTGATGACAGGGACCCTGCTGTCAGTGTCCGCTGGGACCTGACTGGAGCTCTGGCTGAAGCCCGGCACAGGGGCCACAGCCATGCCCACCTGGCCGATACCACCCCACCCTGGAGGCACCTGGAGATACACAAGCACAGAAAAGTCTTATACATCATTTACATTACATCATATACAGAAAACAAAATAACCATAGCACCAACCATAATTTCAAATTTGAAGCTTTGTGGTAACATACATATCTATTAAGGCACACAAGCTCATAAGTTAACCGCTTACCTGATCAGGAACAGCAGGGACTCTACTCCTGTTCATGAAAAGCACGTCCATCCCCTCCACGTTCTTCCTCCTCCCCCTCCGCCTCTTAACCACTGGCTGGCCATCCAGTACTCCGTTCAGCCTCATCTGACTAGAAAGACCTGGAGGCACTGCAGAAGACGCACCCTGTTAGCTGTGAACTACTGTGTCAAGTTTTAATATAAAGAGTAATGACAAAGTTTTGAGATACAACTGGAAATTATCTTAAATTTTAGGCACTCTGAGACTTAAATAAGCTTTTACCTCTGGTTAATGTATTTTATGAAAAATTCCAGATCTATTTTAGACTGAACATTTTCTTCTTAAATATCTGTGTAAACAAAGCGAGTAGGGCTACAGAAGTTGGCTAGTGTCTATGTGGTTTTCAAGTCACCCCATATACTTTGCTGCCATCTAGTGGGGGTATAGGAAAACAGGATGACTCATCTCAACACATTCTGTATGCACAGGTTGCTGTTTTCTGGATTTGAAATAAACACACCCGTCTGGAAGCTGCACTGAGGCTTGGTGATGTCTGCCAGGCCTGTGTCCGAGGCACTCTGCAGCTCATGAAGCCGTGCCAGGTACTGCTGCTGGGCCTGGGGGCCCTCTTCTGACTCCAGGGGCCTCTTCAGAGGTAGACCTTGTTTCTGGAAGGTCAACTTCAGACCTCCCTCCTGCTATACACACAGACAAACAAAGGGGTTGGATATGCCTAGGAAGATTTATAATCACAGAAAAAAAGAATTACAAACAAGGAGAAACTTTAGCATAATTTCTCTGTCCGATTGTCTATCCAGCTATTTAAGGCTCAAAGTAAATATTTCTTGTGTTATTTCCAAAATTCTAGGTATGTTGAATTTCTCTTCATGTCAAATTATCTTATTTATAAGAATGTCTTACAATGAAGGCAAATATGTTTAAGGTATTTTCTTGTTAGTAGCATTGGTACACACAGACGGTAGTGGCTATTAGGGCAGTGGGTAAAATCAATTCATAGTTTGGACTGTAGTGGAAAGCCATGCCAAAGAGATAGCTGCTGTCAATACATATTGTGTGGGTAAGAACCAGCAGTTGTCTGAAGGTCTGCTTTATAAACAAAAATAAAGTAAAAAAAACAAACATACAATTTGGGAAAATATCCTTGTCAAAAAGCAACACAAAAGCAAGGACTAAATGGAAGTCAGTGGCCTGCCAAGTTAATAGCCACATTGCCGAGAAGCATATTAGAAAACACCCACAACCAAGGTCTCCATTTCAATCAGATTATAAGCAAGACTCCTTCAGTCTAGAGAGGCTTCAAACTGAACCTTATTATATTCTCATGACTGAGTGATTTGTGCTCATGTAATCACAGCCTCAGAGACCAATTCAAATTGAGTGTGTGGGAAAAAAGAGGAAGGCTGCTATTAAATTAATCCCTCCTCCTGCCAGGCAGTCAAAACCACTAATCACACCCAAAGGAAAGAAGGAAGAGAACCAGAGAAACATGCTGAACACGGCAGCTAGCACCGGTCATGGCAGCAGAAGTGGTAGGGTGCTACGATTAGGGCGAAGCAGAGGAAGGAGGGGAGGAAGGGAGAAATCAACATACATCGTTGAGTTTTACTGAGAACTCCTTGTTTTCTGCAACATGCTTGGTCACCTTTGACCCCTGTGGTGAGGAAGATGGGTCCTCGCACAGGCTGTTGGCGTTGTCCAGCAGCTTGGTGGTGTAAAAGGAGGCCACTGCACCTCCAGGCTCGTAGACCCGACGTGTTCCTGACCACTTGCCCTTTAGCACTGCCTGGCAGATGCTGTCCAGGCGGTTGATGATCACACGATCCTGAATAAACAGCACAGACACTCAGCCCACTCAAAGTCTCGTATTGATTTGATTTCCTTTCTGCCCACTATGCTGCATGTTTTTAATACTGATTAGTTTTTATGACTTCTAGCATTAAAAAAGTAATCAGAGACAAATACTTATTATATTCAATGATCAAATATTCCTCTTGCTTAATACATTATTTGTATTGCAGTTTCGTTGTTATGTATCAGTAACCGGAACTAGATAGCACACATGTACAGTAGTTCACCTTTGGCCAGTAGGATGCAGCGAGCATGTACCCTCCTCCCTGGAAAGGATGCGAGGAGTTGTTAGTGATGCCGTTCTCGGCTGCATGGGTGTCTTGGGTTTCATCCTGTGTAGTGCTCAGAGACGCCACACTGTCCTCATCAAAGCCCTTTACAGTTGTTGCTGCTGGCACTGAGAATGTTACAGAGCACAGAGACAGACCTGATAAACATACCTACACATTTTAAAGGATGCTCACTTCTTTGGACTCATTTTTATATAGCTCTTATAATTAAACACAGTCCTCTAAAGTCAGCAGCGGAATAACTAAAGAAAAAAAATGTGGATGGTACATTTACTTAAAACAATCTAGACGGTTGACACTGAAACGTGTTTTTGCTCCAAACAAAACATAAAATGGCAATTTCTTTTGTCATCTACACAACAAAGAGTTCAGGTTTGAGGTTCTCACCTTTCTTCTTCCCTTCCCCTCCCTCACTTTCACTGTCCTCGGAAGAAGATGAGGAGGAGGACGAGGATGACGAAGAGCCAGAGGAGCAAGATGATGAAGAGGAGGATGAGCTGGACCCGGAATGTGACGAGGAAGAAGAGGATGATGAGGATGAGGAAGAGGAGCGTGATGAAGAGCTTGAGGAAGAGCCATCTGAGTCAGACTCTGAGCCGCGCCTAGCTTCCCTACGGCTCCTCTTGCTGGACTTCTTAGGTTTCCGCTCAGTGGAGTTGGGTGTCAGGGGTTTGGTTCGTGCCGCCACCATCTGCCTTTCTTTATCCCTCATCTCAGACACCGGCTTCTCCTCCAAACCTGTGGGAGTAGCTGGTGCTCGAGGAGGGCTCCAACTCTCCCCCTGCTTCTCTCGGCCGTCCTCCCCCTCTGAGGCTAGTTCCACTTTAGGTTCAACCCCACTGGGCTCTGCATCTCTCGGCGTGGGTGGAGGCAGTGGAGAACCTGTCAACACTGAGCTAGAGGCCTGGCACTGAGGGTGCAGAAGCAGGTTGGATGTGTGCGATTGCTGCTGTGCAGCTTTTGTTTGGCTGTAGTTGCGTTGGGCAGCCATGAAGCTGAGCTCAGGGTCTCTCAGAATGTGGTAATCTGTGCGGCTGACGCCATGCTTGGCAGCTCCAATTAGCAGGTCACAGTCATGGGTACCAGCCTCCCACCAGACAGGCAAGTCAGAGCTCATCTGGCACAGCGGCAGGCGCTCATAGAGTAACTGATGGCGGAGTACTTGTTCCCTCACCTGGCGAAGCAACTCTACTCTGTACAGTGTACGAGATGCTCGCTCTTCTGTGATGGGCTGGATGGTCAGAGACGGGTCCACTGCAGCGTCTGGAGCAAAGACGAAGAAGGAGGTGTGAGAGTGTGTGTAAGGCAAAATTAAGGCTGCTCCGGTACAGGACAACACAAAGACCTGTTTTGCCTGGAGCTTTAACATCACTATGTTTGTTTTTCCACAAATGATTAACTTTATCAGCCCCACTACCTTAGCCACCTTTTATTAAGGTGCTACTGACCTCTCTCCAGCATAAAACCATTTACAGCCAGGAATAAAATTAGGTCATACCTAAAGCAACTGGCAATTAACTGACAGTATCCTGAGAAAAGTGTATATGTTACATACTGTACATTATATGTTCTAATATGTCAATTCTTTTTTGTGATCTTTTGTGTGTCCAGACTTATTCGCTAGAGGTGTGTGTGTGCGTATGTATATATATATATATATATATATATATATATATATATATATATATATATATATATATATATATATATATATATATATATATATATATATATATATATATATATATATATATATATATATATATAAAAACAGTTTGTGTTTGCGAGTGTGTGTTTGTGCGTTTGTGTGTACATGTGTGAAAAAGCAAGTAGATTTCTGACCTCCCTCTTTGGGTGGCAGGCGACACACCCTCCGACACATGGCAGTAAAAGCACACAGGTATTTCTGCAGGCTCTCGTCAGTCTTCTTGTGCAGCCGAGCCATGGCTCTGAACTTGGTCCAGTCAAACCGGCCAAGGTTTGGGTCAAAAACAACACCAAAAGTGGAGACCACACGGTAGAAGTCAGCCTCTTCTCGTCTGGTCCACCTGAGGAAAGTGAAAATATAATATATTGATATTGCTTCTCACTGATCGAAACCTTCAAGATGCATTTAATTTCTCAACCACACATTGATCCACTCTGTGTTCTAACCTTTGTTGCCGTTCAATCTTAGCAACCATCTTGGGATTGAGAGTGTCGTTGAGTGTAGGGGGCAGCGGGCAGAGAGGAGCCGACAGTATCATGGACGACGGAGAGGGAGTCTGGGTCTGGTGGATCTGGAGGATCTGCCGGCTCTTGGTGTAGCGTTGCGAGGCTGTGATTAGTCGCCTTAGTCTGGCTGTCAGCACCGAGGGTGAAGGCCAGTAGGATGTTTCGCCTTCTGTCGCTGGGACTGCATCTGGATCAGAGTAATATACAAGTACAGAGAGTGCAACTCTATGTTTTTTGCTGTGCCATGAATGTGTCATTTTTATCGTAACTTCAAATTTAATTTTTTTTTTCAGATTTCCATTGTCTGTGGAAAGCCTGTATTTATAATCATCATGGTAATGATAATCCACTGTGGATTACAAGCATCTAACACTTACCTCCAGCGTTGTCAGTGACAACCAAGTCTCCAGGAGAAGAGGCGTCATCCTGCATGAGAAGACAGTGTGTGTTTATAGCAGGAATATAAGGTTACCCAACTGTGATGCAGTCTTGCACCACATGCACCATTGGTTCACGTGGCCTTACCTCCATATCATCCTTCAGCAGGGCTGGAGCAGGCTTGTACTCTGGGTCATCCACATCCCTATCCACACACAAAGTTTTATTTTTATTTTTTGCAGTTGACAACCTATTGGACAAACTTTTTCAAAAATATATCTAAATTTAGACCAAGCACAATAAAACAAAAGACCACATAATGTTTGTACTGACCCATCCATAAAATCATTGCCTCTCTGTTCAGCAGCGATAGCCTTCTCATCTGGTCGTCCCACACGCTCTAGGAAGCACAGGGTAGGATCTGCACGAACAGTGTTGTACTTCTCATAACCTGCGAGTGTATAGGAAGATGGGATAATGAGTGGAAACTCGTAAATAGGGACCAGGTAATATACACAAGCTGGATGATTTCCCACAATCACCTGGTATCAATAGAAAACTAAACACTAAAAATAGTGAAGACTAAATTATCAGTTAAAATAATGATTTCCTTTTTAAAACAATTAGTCTTAGAATAACTTTAAATACTGGTACAATGTGTTTTTCAATTGGAATACCTTATTAAATGAACAAATGTCACAGTAAGAGCTGAGGTTTCTTACCATGCTTATAGACACCCAGCAGCAGACACTTGTCAGAAATGGTATCCCACCACAAGGCTGGCAGCTCCGAATGGTCAGGGTCTGGCACCCAGATCTTTATCTCACTAAGAGGAGGAGAATATTTAGACAGAAATTAGGTGAGGGGGATCTTTATTGATTTAATTAATTTACTGAATTTGTTTAATCTGCTCACATTTGCTTTATTAATTTAATGTTAATGCAAACACTTCCCACTGTTCAGGAGGCCCAACATATCACAGCATGCCATGAAGGGCTTTTATTGTAAAACAGAATGAGAATTGTTAAATAAAAGCCTCTTTTCACTTCCAATTGTAATTTCCTTGTTAACATTGGTTTTGATTAACTATTTTAACAGCAATGTATAATTAGAAAACAGAAAGAAACATGAACATCTTTCACCAGCAGGTGGAGCTCTACAACAGTCTTATTCATTTGGCTAATCAGTTGTTTCTTCTTGCAACAGGTTGATACCATATGCTTATTCCACACTTTCCACTCAGAGAAAAGTCTATGAGGCAGCTATTTCACCATGATACGGAAACCCGGCTGTTGCCAATGGAAAACTCTGCCTGGGTCTATAGTGTATTAATGCTACTAAATCCATCTGAGTGACTTCTGTCTACATCATGAATTCAGCTTTACAGTTTGTTGAGCAGGGCATAAATTATACAACCACACTACCATCCACAGCATTATATATTTTTTTAAACATAGTGTTTCAAGAGTCTCAAGCAGTCAGGGCAGTTGTAGAAAAAAAAAAAGCATTGACAAAACAAAACATAGGGCAGGAAGTATACGTAAGACGAGGTAACGTATTCTCACCTGGAGTCCACGCCGTCTAGCACCCTCTGGGCCTGGCTTCCTATGACCTCTTGTTTCAGGTAGTAGAGCATTCTGACCCTGAGCAGCACCCTGCACAGAGAAAAACCACTGGTCACAATAAAGCCCTGACCACGCACAAACGCTGAGCAAGCAAAACCAACACACACAGACACACAGCAACCTGTTGAACACAATGAAATGAATGAAATGTGTGACAATTCAGCTGTAATTCTAAAATTGTACTGTATAGTCCTTGTCCTATCATTACACACAAACATTACTCAATGAATTTATGTATAATACGTACACCGTTTTTTTTTAGAATTTTATTTTAGTGTGTGTACAGCTACAGGCTTTCTACAGAGCAGGTTTAAGCCTATATAATCAACTTGGCGAATTATAGTTCTACTGAACTCAACATTATTGTATAGACCACACAGGGAGTCCTGGGCAGCTCCACAGCCAGGCTCCGAGGGTCGGATGAACAGACAACAGTCTCTCTCCAGTCGTCATGTGGTCGTGCTCTGGCAGTAGATGAAGGCTGGAAAGTTGAGGCTGACAAGGTAGAGGCTGACTCACAGGGGAGACATTAGCTCTGTGATGCATGACCACACATCACAGCCAGCAGGCTTTGAGCAAAGACACAGTGAAGTGGTGGGAGCTGTGGTGCACTGATGTGCCAGGCTGGAACGTCTGGCATGACTTAAGATTTTGCTTGATGAAGAATGCGTTCTATGTAATCAATTTGGCTGAACACAAAATTATTTCATTACTTCATCGTGTAATGTGGGAAAAAAAATGCACAACAGAGGTTTTAAGGATTTCTGGCATGATTGCAAAATCCAGGCAATGCAGGGATTATTACTGTGGAGTTATTAGCTGTCTTACTCTTTACAGAATGCTACCATCTCAATAAAGCCCCTAAAACACCCCTAATAAAAATACTATTCAAACCAAATTAGATAAAAAGGAAAATAATCATTTTGCCAAGTACCTGTAAATTTTCAACATTTAACTCATTCTCAATTAGTAGCATTGCACAATTGTCTGGCACCTTATGCCAGATTACTGATAAAATTTGAAAGTTTCACGAATAAGAATGAGACTGGGAGAGTGAAAAAAAATCCCTCTAAGTAAACTGTGACACTTTCTACATCTTTGTATTAGCATTCACTTAATTGTAAACCTATGGCCTTGTCTCCTGCAAGGCTTCTCTACAGTGCTGCTCCTCCTTCAAGAGCGCAAAAAGAGTAGTAAACTGCTGCTCTGAAATATAGCATGCCAGGCATTTAATCTTTTTACGCTGTAATATCAGCTAAATATTGTTATAAATGATCCCCAAATCAATCCCTGTACTGTATACTAACAGGACAATAAAAAACTGTAGGGTTCCCTAGCCCGTCTTTCTGTTAGAGTGACTGATGTTTGTGGTGATCAGTCTGGACTTGTTGCTCTGATAAATCAAAGCCTTGAACTTCTTCCCTTTTCCTCCTCCACCCTCCATACTAGTGTGAGACTGGACCCGCCCAGGAGCAGCTGCCGCTTCCTCTGCCTGTCTGCACAGCCCTTCATCACTCTCCTTCTATGCCTTTGTTAGTCAGCGTGTGTAATGTGGTTTACTCAGAGAGGCTGCAGGGTATCTTAGAAAAGTCATACATAGTTTTTCAGAAGCAAATAAACAAGTATGCATGACATGAGTGGCATGACAACAATCCTGCATGGTGTGTTCACATAAAATAATCCATGAAAACCCAGGGAGCTACTGAGTAACATATGCTATTCTGATTCCAAACACACAAACACTATGACATAGAAATGTGTCTTCTCAAGCATGTGTCCTTGATGTCAAAGCAGATTTGATGAGTTTCAAAACTTTACTACAGTATGCAGTAAAGGATATCTGATATTTATACAGTAAAAAGCACAAGCGCACTGCTTGCTGAGGACCAAGAAGCCATGGTGACAAGATTATCTGACATGTTGGTCTTTCAAAGACTTTTGGAAACTATCATAAATTCCACCCACCCCCAACCAGTCACATTCCAGGTCCTCTGAGTGAAAACACAGAAGTCAGCAAACCCTGCTGACTGTGTCCCTATTTGCCTGGCATGTCACATATCAGACAATCCCTGGATTCAGCACAACTGGACCAGGAAACAATGGAGAACTTTCTATGGAAGCTGTGGCGCTCTGTGTCTAAAGCCCTATGGACACAAGTCTGCCTTTTAAAAAGAAGCAGCCAGCTATTTGGCTTTGTATCTCAGCAGCCCATGTTTTAATAGCAGTCATCTTTTCTCCTCTGTATGTAAATAAGAGCGATCTATGACGGCCATTACCTGGGTTAAAGTAAGTCTCATTAGGAACGATATAATCAGCTGGTCTCAATGTGATGCATGCCTGTTAAAAGAATCAGTCAACTGTCGGCTCCAATAGATGTTTTAGTGCCTCCTAAGTATTGTGGCTTGGAAATGCCACAGTTTAAATTTAAGCCATGTGCAAATTGTATTTTCAAACACTTGGACTTCATTCTATTAAAAATAAACAAAATACAATCTGTGCTAGAAGAGAATAATGACCACCCGCCAGTTGCTATAATAGCATTAAGGTTTAAACACAGACTAATTAAGTTAAATGAAGATAGATAGATAGATAGATAGATAGATAGATAGATAGATAGATAGATAGATAGATAGATAGATAGATAGATAGATAGATAGATAGATAGATAGATAGATAGATAGATAGATAGATAGATAGATAGATAGATAGATAGATACAAAAATGTGAAGTAGAATAAGGCAACACCTACTTGTTGCAGTGGTGTTTGAGGTGTTTCTTGTAGCCGTCATCCTGAAGCATGTGCTCCGGGTTGTGCTTCCTAAGCCACTCAGCTTTGTGGATGTCAAAAGAGCTGGACTGGATCTTCATTTTCTTACCCTTTCTGCCCCGAGGGACTGGAGCAGACAGACCTAGTGAAACAAGAATAGGTTCAGAGTCATGAAGCAGTATAGGAAATTAAATTGTTTCCTAAATCCCACTACGTGTTGTGTTAAGGCCAGTTAAATGTAGGCTGGAAGTCCACTCACCCAGGTGATTCTGCAGCTCCTTGGTGCGTCCGTCCTCAGTAGGGGCGATCAGGTCCCACATGAAGCTTTTAATTTTGTCATCTCCTCGGTAATGGACCAGGCAGTAAGACAGCAGGGCCCTGCAGATGGACTCCACATCCCTCTCTGTCAGTTGCCTCTTAAATCGCCCATGGTTGAGAATATCCTTCCAACGACCCCACCTGGACAACAAAAGAGAAAAGCCAAATTTAAGATTAAAGTATCACTATTGTCAAGTTATACTACTTGAAGGACACCTTTATTGTGAAACTCAACATGTGTACTATCACAGTGACGGCAGCCTTGTTTGTTTGTATATAACTGACATTAGTTTCATACAGTTAGGGATCTTAGGACGAATCGATTTATGGTTCCTGTAGCCTATTACAAGTTTTTTTTAGTTAGGATTCTGTTTAAAACACCAGTTACATGGACAAGATCAAGATCTATGGTTTAATGGCATAAACTATTTGACATCTTACCCATAAACAAGCAGGTTCTTCTCTACTCTGAAGCACTCTGTGCGTCCGTAGCTGTTGAGGCGGTCGTGGTTTCGCCTGAGCTTAGGTTTGGTGTCGTCACTGTCGCTGTTGCCCTCTGAAAGCTCTGCCAACTCATCCTTGGTGGCACTGAACGGCCTTGTCTGCTTTCTGACACGAGGAGTGTCGATCACCAAGCTGTTCTGTAGCGAGGGAGTGGAGGGCACAGTACATTTTAGCAAAAGGCTTTCTAGGTCTAAAACACAGATAAAGTAACTCTACTGGATGTCCAGAAATTATATATTTGTGATATGTAACGTGTTTTTATAAGTTAGGTCCTAATTATTCCCTTTATTATTTGTGGTGAAGTACATACTCTGCCGTTGGCCATCTCCATATCAATGTCAGCTTTTTTGGCCCATTTGTCCCAAAAGTTGGGGTCATCCAGAGAGATGTCTGTGCGGTTTCCAGACGCCACAAAACTGGCCTGAAAGCAAACATTTGAATCATATTAAACCATAATGTTATTTGCCATTCCCTGTACGATGAATCATGAGCTGCTCCTGGTTTAAAAATGAAAGACTGCCAGTGACCTGTAAAATTTTAATTGCAGCCATCCACTTAATTACACAGTTAGGACTGGGTAAAGACATTTACATCTTGTGTTAGAGCAGTTGTGTTTATCCATTTTATTCACCTTAGCAAAGGTAGAGCCTCGTCCCTCAGACTCGATGGTGATGGTCTTTGTCCTGCGCTGGAGGATCTGATCGATATCCTCCTCACAGAATTTGGCCCCTTCATCCTCCTCATCCATGATGGCCCCGTATGCACCGCGTCGCAACAGATCTTCAATCTCCTTCTTAGACAGCTGCTGCTGCTGCACTGCCTGAGGTGAGAAGAAGAAAGGTATTTTGAGTCAACAAACTATACAAAACAAATACAAATAAATGAACAAGACCAAAGTGAATATCAAATGGACTTGAGGAGCAAAATGAAACAGTATTTGAACATTATCCAATTATAAACCAAGGACTTTGTGCGTATGTGTGTGTATGTGTTTCAAACGATCCTTGCATGCATAAAAGACGTCACAGGCAGCACGCAGTCGCAAGGCTCTGTACAGCAGCGGGTAGATGGGTCATTGATTGCGATTCACCGGCTCTGCTACCAACAGAGAGCCTACAAGCCTCCGTACAAATGTAAAGCGCTTTATCTGGTAAGGTAGAAAGGCACTACAAAAATACAATACCATTCGATGAGTTGTTTTTGAGAACTCTGAATGGGCACGCCACCCAACAACGCTGTAAGCAGCACGTTACGAGAATTGCAGGTGAGTTGAGTGAGTGATTTGTGCATTTGTGGTTGAGCAAGGAGAGCATAGTGAGTGGAGCGTATGAGTGAGAGGAAAAAGATAGCATAGACGATGTAAAGTGAGTTAACAGTGAACAATAAAACAACAAACTTATCAAGACACGGATGCTTCATCCTTTGTCGATACTGCTGGTCAAGTGAAAGTAAATCGGCCCTGGAGGGAACGTCTCCCATATGTGCCCCACATCATGAATCAGGCAAGGTGTAACAAGCAATACTGGGAACCAAGTGTTTTTGAAACTGCCTTTTGTGTTAGCTGTTTGAGAATTTTCACGATAAAGTTATTAAAAAAAAAATACTGGGAACCAGGCACACGCTCCAAACACTGCAGTACTATATAATGCACAATACAAACATAAATACTTGCAGAACCGTAATATTTAAAAAGAAAGTTAATGAATCGTTTAACAGGCATAAAATTGATCATTAAAATAGTAACATCAGCAGCCCTCTATCTAACCCAAGCAGATGTTTATTATGCAAATATCTTCAGTCAGACCAGATGTGGAGACCTGCTAATAGCTCAACCTTCTTATACTTCTGATAATTCTCAGAGGACAACAACTGCAGCAAAACATCCACCTACACACTTCACAACAACATTCCCTTGCACACAAGATTAGACTAATACTCTTTGAAAATTAACTGAACATAATTTACATTACTAAATGATTTCATTCGCCATTTTTATTCCAGACCACTTGGACAATTCTCAAACATACCCCTCCCCCGGCGCCTCCTCCCAGGCTGTTATCTCGACCACTCATGCTCTGCAGCACTGCTTTGTCCAGGCCCAGCTTGAGGCTGGCGCGATCAAACATCTCTCGCTCGTACGAGTTCCTGGTGATCAGACGGTACACCTTCACTGCCTTGTTCTGACCGATCCGATGGCAGCGAGCCTGGGCCTGTGAAGGGCAAAAAATTTAGTAAAATGCACTACACGTACGACTAGGAGCTTTTGGGTTTGATATCTTTTGTTTGACCCAAATGTCAACTGATCTTTAATGATTAATTTGTTGTGAAAGCTGTACGTGTTCTATATTGGACATGAGCAGATGTCAGACAAGAGATAACTATCAGACTGCCAAAATTCTTTAATGCCTGCACTAGTGGTACAAATCTACAACATTATGTTGCATCTACCGCTAAGTGAGTTTGTCTGTGCCTGTATCGTACCTGCAGGTCGTTCTGTGGGTTCCAGTCCGAGTCAAAGATGATGCATGTGTCTGCTGCTGTGAGGTTGATTCCCAGGCCACCAGCTCTTGTGCACAGAAGGAAAACGAAGCGTTCCGAGTCCGGCTTACTGAAGCGGTCAATAGCTGCCTGCCGCAGGTTTCCACGAACACGTCCATCTATTCGCTCATACAAGTACCTGCAACACAAAGGAATGACCCATGATGCATGTACAGTATATGCACTGATTAAAAACATGGCTCATTCTGCATGATACTCACCTTCTTCTTTAGGTAAAGTTTATTTAAACATCAAAATTGTGTTTATGTTTGTGTTTTCCTGAAGAGTTTGATTTAGTGACATGAGCTTTTAATAATATATTTTAACTCAACTAAAGTACTTATGGACTGGGTCTTTAAATATTTTCCAAAAAAGATACTTTGATTTTGCTTCCTGGGGCACTGTATCCTAGATATAAGGAGAAGTTATGCTAGGCCTGCACGATATTGGAAAAAAAATCTGATATGTGATATAAATTGCGATATGAAAAAAGAAAAAACTAATTTTTAAAAAGATAACATAAATAGCTCTATTTGGAAATAAATCATTCTCGACTACCGCAGTGATTTTGTAGGGGAGTGAATCTACATAGAAGTTAAAAATGAAAAAGGATCTTTTCTAATGTGAACTATTGTTAAACTTTAATGCTTTACAAACACCAAAGCAAGTAAGCGCTGTGACTACTCTTCTGAAGTGACTTTGGAGAGAAATTAGGTAGAAATACACTGGTTGACTAGCATGACACCATTGTATTCATATAATACTATCAATCCAGGCTAAAGTGTATGGCAATGACTGCATGTTGCTTCCTCTAAATTTCAGGTTGTGGTCGGGGCCAGCATTTTGGTTTAATAAAATTGATCAGACCTGCATGTCACACGCACTAGCAACAAACTGTATCCAAGAACAATTAAATCGGTGTAAATGACATTAGATCAGACACAGACTTCTGTAGTAGATTAGTGTTACGTTTCCAGTGTCGCGGCTCCGAACCTACCTGCTGAACTTTTCGGTAATAAACCCCGTCAGACTAACATCACATACACAAGTTGGCCACATGGATAACTTTCTTAAAGGGGAAGGGTTGGATGCTAATAATCAAGTAAAAGGAGAATGGTGAAAGTTTACTTTTCTATCAAGCAGCAAAAAAGGATTAGCTTCAACACTACAACGTCCTGCGATGTGACCATCGCACATGCGACACAATATCGTTCAGCCCTAGGTTATGCTCTTTCATTCTTGTGTCCATTTTCATTCCCTCCCACAATCCGACCCCTTGTCCTCCCAGGGGTAATACACTTTGTCAGGAGAAACTCCTGCTTCTCTAATGTAGAGGAGCCCTGAGGGCTTCTATAACCTGCTGCTGAACCCTGTCTGAGGTCTGTGCTGCATAGCACCTCAGATGTTTACAATAGTTTAGGGTTTGTCCCAGCTGCTGGTGGGATGCCAGACCAAAGAGAGAGAGAAAGGAAGAAAAACATGAGAGCAACGGAAGGATGTAGGTGGACAAAGAGACAAAAAAAGTCAGGAAAATCAAACAGAAAAGACAGGAATGAGAGTTGGTAGGCCTAAGAACGAAAATAAAGACAAAGATGAAAACCAGAAACCCAAAGTTCCCTAAATGCCATTAAATTCTAACCCTTATAGCTAGTTGGAAACCTTTGCCTGTAACTGTCTCGCTAAACGTTCCTGACCATTCACCCCATTTCAGCTTTTGAGAGGACTTTTGGGCATTAGCTACGTCACATCTCGAACCACCCACCCACACACACACACCCACACACACACACAGAGAGGGTGAGAGCGCTTTGATTCTCAAAGAAATATTGTACTCTGGCAGAGCCTTAGGTTGTATATAGAAACTCTTTGCCCAAGTCCAAATCATTGTCCATCATTGTAATAAGCTACCCCTGAGCTCTGCAATTGAGCAAAAAAGGGCTTGATTTTTTTTTCCATTTACTCTAATTACAAGCCTACATATCCTACATTTTGCAAAGAAACAAACAAAAGATTCTTCCTAAGTACATAAATACCTAAAATTAGGGATGCACCGATCCACATTTTTTCACTTCCAAGCTGATCCCAATACTATTCCAATACCAGAGCTGTAGTTGCTTTGATTCCTGACGGCTCCTGTTGTCTTTCTGCACCTTGGCTAAAACATCCCTGTGCTCTTTAAAGTGGTGCTTTTTTAAATGTTTGATTGCGTTCGTTGTGTTGTACGAGCTTCCATCTCTCTGAATTACGGCTTTGTAAACATGGCATTTTGCTGTCTTGCTTTGTGGCGTGAACTCTGAGTGAGTGAGTGAGTGAGTGTGTGAGTGAGTGAGTGAGTGAGTGAGTGAGCATTGACCTTCGGCCTAGGGTGCTTTGGTACAAAGTACACTTATGAGCATCACTATGCTTGAACATGGTGTTTGTTATTAGGGCTGCACAATTAATCGAATTTTAAAATCACGATCACGATTTTGGCTTCCCACGTTCAAATTTGCGTGATCAAGCTATATTTTAAATGAGTCATCATTTCGTTCATAGAATGCTGAAACAAATGCCAGCCAGAGTTGTTCCCTCCACCACGCAGCTTAGTTTCTAGATGTAGACAGTCACAGAGTATAGAGTAAGCCCCGCCCCCATTCACTCACACACGGCTCCCAGCAACATGGAGAGACACAGCGGCGACAGCGCCAGTCCACACTTCTGACATTTGTCTACAGTTTTAATTGTTATTAACACAGCTGTATATCGAGTCAAACTTGCATTTGTACCAGTGATGATACAGACATTTCATAAACACCACGTGTGTAGTCCTGGACTAGAGCTGGACTAGAGCAGTTATAAATAGCCTATAGGCTATAACTTCTTAAAGTGACAATAACATTTGTTATGGTTAAAATCAACAAATAATTGTGATAATTAATCATAATCTCATTATAATCTCATCTCAATTTTGATAAAAATAATCGTGATTATCATTTTGGCGATAATCGTGCAGCCCTATTTGTTATAGACAATGCATGAATAGCACAGAAGTCCAACAACAGACAACCACTCTGGGGGGCTGTTCCTCCCAATCACGGGTCTCCATCATCGCCCATGTGTGCTTTAAAATCTCGCAGCAGAACTATGTAGTCCTCCACTGGAGCCCTATACAGGACTCCATTCAAAGTCTCAAAGAAGGCTGAATATTCCAAACTCTTGTTTGGTGCATATGTACAAACAACAGCCAAATCTCCTCCCCCCCCTCCCAATATGGACTACGACAGAAACCATTTTGCAAACAATGTGACTACATACTACACACTTCCTACATGTTTTTCCAATACTTAATTCCTGCATTTCATTTGCATGGGGTTTTATATGAAGTAGGCTGATGCTGACTGAATAACTCGTAACAGCTGATTATGGCTGACGTTTTTTTAAATGCATGATGTCTTCGGGAGATTAACATTATTAAAACACTGTATCAGACTTGGTTAGTTAAAGCTTAGACTTACAAATTCCTATACAACTCTTCATTATCTTTCACCATTACCTTCTCTGAATGAGGTAGTCTTCCAAGATGTCCAGGCAGCGCACCATTTGGGAGAAGATAAGCACCCTATGCCCTCCGGCCTTCATCTTGGGCAGCAGTTTGTCAATAAGGACCAGCTTCCCAGCAGACTGCACCATAGCCTGGAGGTGAAAGTCGATGGCAGTGGGGCTATACACCTCCCTGAAGTCCTCTAGGATCTTCTCTTCTGCCCCTGACATCGCAAAAACATGGATACATCAGCTTTATCCACAATATTTTGTTTCCCTTAATGTCCAATTAATTAAGATTAGAGCTTTCTGAATTTTTGACAGTACAAATGCACAAAAATAACTTTGGAAGCACATATTTAACAATCTATCTCGGATTGTAAACTTTTTAGATGTCTGTGTATAAAATATTAAGATGATAATGTACTAAAAAACTGGTCCTGAAGTTTTGCATCAGTGACACTGTGGTTTAATTAAAAACAAAACACTTGACAGATTCATTGCATATGCAATATCCTCAATAATCTGTGGAGATCTTCATGGCTGTCTTAAGGTATGCAGCGTCTGATGTAACAATCACTTGAGATATCAAATTATAGTGAACACCTAAATCTTAAGTCAACGACACCTCTTGAAGACTAAATAGGAAATTGTGGAGACCTTTTTCTGCTTTGCATGCCAAAAGCACAACTATACATTTGGACTATATTAACCTATAATTAGCCTTAAAAAGGTACCATCCTACCTTTGATGAGGTAGGGGTGGTTGCAGCACTTTCTCAGCTCCATCATGGTGTTGACCAGGTTGGGCATATTTGCCTGGCCAGCTCCTTTAGCCAGGAAAGAGAAGTTCTTCTCTAGGATGGCACGGTAATATTTCTTTTGAATGTTGGTGAGTTCAACCTCAATGATGGTTTCCTCTTTAGGAGCCAACTTCTTCTCCACGTCCTCCTTTAACCGACGCAGCATCATGGGCTTCAGGATCCCCTGAAGCTTCTGTACCTGTGGGCCCAAAGATGAGAAGAGAATTATAGTTATCACATTCAGTAACTGCTGCAGGATATTGTACACAACACAGGTATGGAATTACACAGGCTGAGTTGGGGCTGGTTCTGATTGAAATGGAAACAGCAGTGCCATAAACGCCATTACATTGTTTTTGTATGCTCCAGTGAATTTACCATTCCCAAGTTCAGAATAATTTATTGTACTCAAGATTTGATTGAAATTCAGCAACAGACAAATATATTTGTTTCCTATCCAACATACAAATTAACAGGTTTCACCACATGTGAAATCTGTGTTTCATGACTGTAATGGACATAGATGTAAAGAAACATTAAAATACACAACATTCATTATGTTTGTTATGACTGTGCTGTTAGCTACAGCAGATGCCTACTATCTGCTTACACATACAGTATAACCTGGTCCTCCATCAAAGTAGGAATCACTAGAGCAGACTCATCTATACTATATTTTATATTAAAGTCTAATGATGATCATATGATCATATTCTGTATATTATTGATCTGACAGTAGTTTTAAAGCCTGTGTAGAGATTTTTTTTTTTTTTTATTTCAATTGATGCAGAACTACATTTCCCAAAAATGAATTTGTGTGAACAGTACAGCATCAAAGCATAATAATACTTTACTTAAGTGGGCCAGCTTTAACCAAAGTTTATTATTATTATTATTATTATTACTATTATTATTATTATTATTACACATTTTGGTCATTGTATAACATCAGTTATGTGTTAAAAAAGTTCCTCTCTACGCAAATTTCACATTCCCACTGGCAAGAGCTTCTAGATTTAGTGCCGCGTGCTCAGTACTAGTTGTTTCAAATATTTCTATTTTTAGAACAAGTACCACACTTCAAACAAATTGTGTTTCCTCAAGTGTCTTTATTGCGTCTGACTAAAACGGTATATGTATTGTAGAAGGTAAAAAAAAAAAGGCTTTTTCTTGTAAACAATTGTGTCAACCATAGTCTAACAACAAGTAGCATAATACCCCATTATCTGTGCTCGCTGTCCACCATATGTGGGGTGTGTGTTGTACAAAATGTCACTGTGGCCTGGCTACAAAAAGCCCCACTTCAAGGGTTCCATCTGTACTCATTGGATCTTTATACTGTATCTGGTCAACAATGTGTGTTGAGGAGCCAAATCACAACATTCACCAACACTAAACATTGTGTTTTTCATCTGTACAATAATCATTAAGGCGACAAAACATGGCACCAGAAGCTCTAACAACATTGTCTGACCTGATCGTGTGACATGAAGATTGCTGACTTGTATTATCAAATCAGAATATTCACAAAAAAATAACAATGTAGAAACATATTTTTCAATGTATTTGCGGACTTGCCTGCTCCTCAGTCTTGAGGTCTCCAAACTCCTGCATGAAGGTGATTTCTGAGGGGAAGCGTGCTGGCTCCAGGAAGTGGAGCAGGCTGAAGAGCTCCTCCACTGTGTTCTGAAGAGGAGTACCTGTCAGAAGGACCTTGTGCTCCTGAAAGAGAACAATAAGCACAAGATGAAAATGATTCAGTCTCATTTATTGATTAAAAAATTGATTAGTTTTTATTTACGCATCTCTCTAAGTTGATGGTATATGTACCAGGTTCATGAGTTTAAAGCCCTCTAGCAGCTTGCAGTTCTTGTTCTTGAGGCGGTGAGCCTCATCGATGATAACACAGCGCCACTCTATGGCGTTGAGTTCGGGGCAGCCTCCCAGGATCATCTCAAACGTTGTGATAACGGCTTGGAACCTGTAGGCACCTCGCATCACACGGCCCTTAAGACAAAAAAGGGTAGAGATGTAAGACAAACTGTCAAAAACAAATCCACAAATTTAAGTGATGACATTTGTATTTTTATGCACAAGCAATTTGTTCTACAAGTGGAGGTGTGTAAAACATTTGCTTCGTAGTCTTTTGAATTTAAATAATGCATGTGTACTGTACTGTCATTAAAAATAGTTTTTTTCTGAAAGAATATAATGAGAATGTAACTTAACATTAGAAACCAACTAACTTGCAGCCTTATGCTGTTGACAGCAAACACATGACTCACTTTATATTTTGTTTAACATCTTAAAATGCACCTTGTGATATGAAGCTATCTACAATATAACCAGTGCACACCTGCTAGTGAGTCATTGCTGTTTGTTTGTCAATCTGGGGAAGCTTTTCATCATTCCGCCTCTCCATTTGTATCTATTGCCTTGACAACAGTTCTCAAGGGATACTGTTATCAAATAAGCCCCTCCCACAGCCAGCCTGCCAGCCAGCCAGCCAGCCAGCCAACAGACTGCTGTAGAGGAGCCTTTCTCACTGATATGCCTGAGCAGCGCTGACAGAGAGCTCCCCTTGGGGGCTGCTATGACATCACAGGCTGCCTGGGAGACAGCCTGGTGGCAGTTCCGCTCTGTTCTGCTCGTTTGCCTTAATTCTTCCTACGGTTCGTCTGAAAACTAAGAGCTTCTAACTGCCTGTTGTGACACATCATATGGCTTGCCAACCACAGAAAGCCTCTGCCTAAGGCTCACTTACAACCTAGCAGCCTACTCACTGTTGCGCATGTGCCCTTCTTTGAATCCTGTTATATGCTATGTTAGTATTATGAACCACTTATTCATAAAAATGTTCTCTTACCCAACACAGTAAGAATGGGCTTCATAAAACTATGTAACATCTGTGGCAATATTTAAGTCTACAGATGTTGAACAGCGAAATAAGAGATAGAGATTACCACACACACACACACACACACACACACACACACACACACACACACACACACACACACACACACACACACACACACACACACACACACACACACACACACACACACACACACACACACACACACACACACACACACACACACACACACACACACAAAACAATGCAAACGAAAAAAAACATTTTCTGCCGTTATTTTAACGCAGACTTTTTCCTTACAGGAAACATTTTTCGGCGCTAATCATAACTGCTGCCTGCTTTTCTCTCTCTACAGGTGATGTTTGCCTCGGAAACATTGTGGTAAGTGAGTTTTCTGCATTAGTTAAAGAGTCTCAGGCTTTGTGTTACACATGGTAATCGCATTCTGCCTGGCTTTTCAGTTTCAGACTCCTGTTGTTTACAGGCCTCCCGTTTTCAAACATATCATTAGATTACTCAGAGGACTGACAGTGCTGCTGTTTTCTAAAAAGCACTATGATTATTTTAATCAAACTGAATCACTGCTTTCCAGTCTGAAAGTAAGCACAGTGATGCTGCTTTCTGCTCGTCTGTCTTTCAAAAAGGGGAAGATTAGGTATGTCAGGATGAACTAAATGGCCTTGCAATCTTTCAATTCTACTTGTGTTAGGTATGTGAGCCAAGCTGAATGCCTGGCTGTGTATCCATGACTGATTCTTGCCTGGCTACTTAAGGATTTACTCAGGTCAAAACAACCACTGTGGTGACAAAACACCACAGTGTTTTTTTTGTTTTTTTAAACATACAATAGCAAAAGCTACTCTGCTATAACGACTGTAAATCCAAAATGTACGAGAGATGTATAACGTACCGTGCATTATCTAGGGACCATTAGCAGGTGCAGCATTAGACTTCCAATCTTGGCACCTTTCAATACTTAAAATTGATATAATGTATGAGAATGGTATGTAATGTACTATATGTGCTGCACTACACCTGTGTAATATGTTGAAGGTCTAATTTTGTGCTACCAATTTATTTTAGTCTAACTTTGTTTGTGTAATAAGTGTATTTGTGCTGAGAAAACTAACATCCTCAGCACAAAACGTACTGTAAATATAAAAAGGCAAAAACATCTTTGTCCATTTACCTGTGCATCCCTGAAATACATCTCATACTGTTGGAGCATCTGCCTGCTGATCATGCTTCCATGGTAGACAATTACATTGAGATGGGTCCAAGTACGGAATTCGCGCTCCCAGTTGGCAATGGTGGAGAGTGGCGCAATGATGAGGAATGGCCCTTTAATGCCCACACGATAGATCTCCTCTAGGAATGTGATGGACTGGATGGTCTTTCCCAGGCCCATCTCGTCTGCCAGGATGCAGTTTCGTCTGACAGGTGGAGATAACAAGGGTTAGTAGAGAAAAACTGGAGACACTGTCGGGGTTACATAAAAGCATCAAAGGAAAGTGAAGGCAATAGTGTAGCAAAAGGTGATGTAGCATTTACAAATCAATGACCCCTGTGTAAAACATATTTTATCCCTGGTGTGTACAGCGTTATGTGCCAGGATGTGGATTTTAAAAGTCTGACAATGTTAATGCATGAGGTGTTGTGTCTTTATAAAGACAAAGTGTGATAATAGAAATACAAGATAAAGAAATACAAGAAGAAGAAAAAAAAAAAACAAGGAAAATGCAAAAGTCCCATGATACCAAAATAATAAACAGCAAACAATGGAAGAGAAAACAACATCAGCAGTATTAACAGAGCAAAGACATGAGCTACAACATAATGGCAAAGGCAACTGCCTCTGCGGCGTGGTGTACTCCAGAAAACCATTTATTCAGCTGTCCAGTGGGTGGGGGTATTATGTCTTGATGCTAATTGCAACGTGCATATATTCCCACTGGCTCTTAAGCTGCTCTCTACTTTTTATGAATCTCTCTGTGTAGGCAACGCACAAACTCCTGCATGCTTACACATAAAGCCAGTTCTCAGGGTTAATGCAAGCACACTGACACTCTGTACTCCAAATGTACAAATGTGCAGCATTTCTTTTGTGAACATCGGCAACGAAATGCAATAGTTGTTGCAGCAGTATGCACCTTGACAGTAAATATGACTCTCCTTTAGGGCTGTCCCAAACAATAAAAAAATAATAATAATGGCGATTATTTTTTCAATTAGTCGACTGATCTAACGATTAATTGTTCGTTTAATCTAACAAATCATTTTTCAATTAGCGATTATTTTCCAATTAGTCAATTAACAATTTACACAAAACAAATTACAATAAGGTTCAAATCTCTATTTATTAAACTTGCAACCTGAAGCCAGATGTAGGCTATCAAGCCAACAACAAAATAAAGTCACTTTCAGGAGAAATACAAAAATTAAAAAACTTAAAGTAAACAGAGCAAGTGCAAAAACAGTAGCCTGTATTTGTTTTTAACAATAGTAGGTCAAAGAATGAATAAGCTCTTGTTTAAGCTCTTCTCCCTTTAAATCTTACAGTGCAATTTTAGCAACATATGAACTCAGATGTATCAAATAAATCCACCAGTAAAAACAAATTAACATTTCAAGTCACTTGCAGGAGGAATACACACATAAGAAAAAAAACTTTCTAAGGGGGATTATGACCCGAGGCCGATTTAAACCCGACAAATTTGAATACGTGGGCCGTTATAATTGACATAAAGAAGTCGTGAGATATCTGAAACAATCTGGCGTGTTGCACAGTTACTGAAGACCCAAGCTACAGATGGGAGAGACACAGCACAGTTTACCTAACCTTCAAGTCAGTGCAGGACATACTGTATACGCGTAAGCTACGGGAGAAGCTGGAGAGGCATAGGTGAGCAGAACTTACGGTGTTTTGCTGCTGTTATTCTGACTCAATGATCATTTTACAAAGTCTAGAGACTACCACGTTGTTGTTGGCATTAAAAGTAAAATACTCCCACACTTTAGAAGACCGTATGCAAGCCTTTTTCTCAACGCTTTGTTGCAAGGAATCCATACTTGCGCTGTTGCTGGAGGCAGCCATGTTATTTTTGGACGCCATGTGTTGACACATTATTTATTATAACATTACATCACATTATTATTATGCAAATTATTTGTGTTGACGTGTTTACGTAATAGATGACGTCGACTACGTCAATGAATCGTCCCAGCCATACTCTCCTTGAAAGACCAACCAAATAATGTGAATACAGCTAAATCACAGCATGTTCCACAAATACAAGAAAAGTCAATATTCATTATTCATTTTCTGCAGTCCCAAAGCTCAAGAGGATTCGTCTAGAAATATAAAAAGGCCTATGTAAATCTCTGAATCAATACATATACTGTATTCTATTGGCATAGGATTGTTGAAGGTTATAGTAACACAGTATGTTAGGGGATGCTTTTTTGCTTGAGGTGTGAGAATTAGAAACAAAAAGCTGATGAAGCTAGCTCACCTATGCAAAGTGGCAGCATGTCCCTATGCCAAGGTATTTGCTTGAAAAGAAAAACAATCTGACATTTTGATTTTAAATATTTCTTCCATTATTTGTCCTCATTGTATTATATTGGTATCAAATTGACTATCAAATGTAGTCCAGATTTACGATAACCTACAGCCACCTAGATCTTTATACACTGCACAGTGTGTGTGGTTCTGCGATAAATTGAAATGTTATTAAAGTTATTTGCAAAAGCAGACATTGTGCAAGGGTCCTAACTTTAGCTAGTATCTTTATTGGAAGGATTGTTTCAATAATCACTAACTAACTATGTTCAGCCTTTCATACCACAGTGTCACACCCACAAATCCCTGGTCAAGACCAGGGATCAGGGTATTAGCCAGATAACCCACAATGACCACTTCACACCAATGGCAAACTGGTTCAGTGTGTACAGGCTATAAATGTGTGCATGTACAGTATTTAAAAACAGACCTGTTGTACCAGTTGAAGAGGAGCCAGTTGACCCCCTCTAGTTGATAGTCCCTGAGGCTGTTGCCATTCCTGTATTCTCTTGAATGTTCCCTCTTCTTCCACAGATTTGTTGGGGGCCGCTCCTAAGTAAGACATTTTATATGAAGAGTTAGAATAAGGGTTTTCAAATTACTTCTACCTCTAACATTGTAGATGTGGAATAGAGTGTTTCTGGTGAAAAGGGAGGTGACTATGGCAAGAGGTAAGATAACCTGAAAAACATGATTGGACTGTTTTTGTGCTTATCCAGCACAGTACAAATTACATGACTAATCTGTGTGTAGTCTACTATATTATAATGTAAATACAACCATGTTTTTTTGCTATATAGAGCAGAATATATAGGTTACAGTTGAAACCATCTCTTTAAGCCCATCCGCTTTTTTTACCCCTTCAAAATGTCTGAGGAAAACAAAGTCATATTACTTTTACAGCAGAAATATTGCTCTTAAAGTGACTGGCAGCAGGTGTTCCTGAATCTCCTCAGTTTGTTCACTTTGCTGTGAGTGTGGTCTTTTAGCAAATGATGCCTATTCAATGTCATTCAGAATGTTTGGTAGCTGCAGTTTAAACTCTTTCACTCACACACGCACGCCAGTGGGCATGGCTTACCATCCTCCGCGAGTCTGGCTTGACTGCCTGCAGCTGCTCAAACTCTTCAATCTTGCTCTGATCTACGTCATCCTTCAGCTCCCAGGTGCTGTCCTCATAAGGCAGAGAGCACCACTTCACCAGGTAGTACACCACCTCCTGCAGCAGGCAGAAGAGAATTATCACTGCAAAAGACTGGAGCAAGGCCAAGGTCTGCTTTTATAATATTAACAAAGGCTGCAGGGAAACCCGTTAGGATGGCCTTGGGCACTTTGGAGATACAAAGACATCACTAGAGTGGAAAATATACTGAAAGGAACAAAAAACACAAAAAAATTGAAAACGAGTAAAACATGCTGAGGCACGAAGACACAAACAGGCTACTCAAGGATATGATAAACACACAAAAAAGGATTTCCTTTACCTCTCCTGTGTCTTTGTCCTCACAATATGACACCTCCAGCACTCTGTCTACCTCTACATAGTCAGGGTTAAAGGGGTCCTCTTCCATCTGTGAGAGATAGAAAAAGAGAAAGAGAGACACAATAAGAGCACAAACTTAAATGCCCACTCACCATCTGGAATCTGAGACAAGTATCATTACTGTATCTACTGAGCAAGCAAAGAGATACAAATATATTCACACATATGTGCCAGCCCACACAGACAAAACAAAAAAAGTAAATGAAACATCCACACACACAACATTCATATGCATGTACACAAAACGCACATACACAGCCTAACAAACACCAAATTGTGAAAAAACACACACCTGCTCATAGCAAATACCCAAATATGACAAAGACAGTATACAGATGTCCACAGACAAAAACACAACCACACAGCCTTACATCTGCAAAGAAGAGTGCCCTCTGTGCTTGTTTCATCTTGAAACGTTTGATCTTCTGTTGAATCCTCTTGTCCTTCACCAGCTGCTGCTCTGTGGCCCACTCACAGTGTAGGTAGGAGCTGAGACACACACACACACACACACACACACACACACACACACACACAACCTTGAAATACACCTTCTAAACAGCATCTGGGTCAACCGCTGAGGCAAGTTTGTGTGATCACGAATTCCAGATGTGGTCACAGAGGTTGGTTTTACCGACATGCTGTTCAAAAAGTCGCTGATTTTGTCATCAAATTTCTAGTGTGACATTCATTTTCAGTATTTTCTTGCAGTACGGCTGATGACAGATTATCTGGCAAGTGGAAAGAAATTATTTATCTGGGATGCTGTGAAAGTAAATTCATGAGGAGTTCATAGAAGAGAAATTGAATCACTGTTGCAAAATTTACATGGCAATCCTAAAAGCTGTCCCACGGATGCCTAAGATTCTTGTAAGCTTGTGTAATCATTTAGTTCTTATTCAGCATCCCGCAAAGCCTTCAGGACATCTGCTTCAATTTTCATCCAATTTCAGTTTTGAGAATATGTGTTCTAATTTAGGAGAGGCAACAGTAATATCTGGAAGAGTAAACAGACCACACACTTACTTAAACTGAGAGGATTATACAGGAATTATACACAAATAATCCCACAATATTATTTCGAATATTTCTGTTATGGCTCATAGAGTAGTTAAATGAACCGCAAATTAACTTACTAGTTTTTGTATTTTACAAAAAACTCCTCCCCTTCGACCACCACTCCTGGAGAGACCTAGAGAGAGGTTTAAAATGACAGAACAGTAATTAATTACAGACTAACTTCAAATTGAGTTCTTTTGTCATTTGGCTATTAGCTGTATTATTGTGTAAGTAATGTAAGTTCAAATAATGTAATCAGATCGCAACATCTAGCAAAATAATTGCAAAAGCAACTTTCATCCCAATTGTGCAGAGATTCACTGATCTTTTACGATCACTGAAAGCAGGAAAAGAAACAGCAGCAACTCACTACCTCCTTCTTGACGATACGAGAAGACATGATTTTGTCAACAACAGCAGCATCCTCTTCACTGGGATTCTCCTACAAACGCAGAGGACATAAAACATTTAATGTCAAGTGTTACTCAAATAGCATAAATGTGTATAAGGCTATTAATTAAAAAAACACCATAGTGTGTAATAACAAAAACGGTGTCTACTCTTTTTTCCACCTGTTTTTTTTGCTACTCTTCTGAATAGAGGAACTATGGTTTGAGGCTGTTGTATAGATTGTAACGCCATCAGGCATATTGGTGATTTTGTATCACGTGAATAAAACTGACTTGAAGGGTAAAGTTTGCTACTTCAGCACTTCCTCCACCTGTGCAGAGCAACTGAAAAAGCATGCTGGATTTACACGACAGAAACCATGGTGCAACGTTTGGGCAATTTAAATGTAGAAAAATGTTTGTGAGCAGAGCTCTCGTCACAACAATCCCATTCGGATTCCTCTGCTTTTGCAACTAAATTATTAAAATTGGGCACTAAATTTGTACCTTCCCGGTTTGTACAGGCATAGTATGAAGGTAAATATGGTGCAAATGTGAGAGAGCGTAGATGCGATGTGAGCACCTGTAGATTACGATTTGAGAGCGCATAGATGCGATGTGAGCACTTGTAGAATATGATTTGAGAGCTTGTACAACTAAAATTTAACTCGTAGATGCGATGTGAGCGCTTGTAGAATATGATTTGAGAGCTTGTAGAAAAAAAATCTGTACTCAGATTTTTTATTTTTTTTTTTCCACTTTAGTCACTTTTCCAGTACAACCACAACTCCGTGATTACAACCTCTCGAATCTGTTGCTGCAGCGTGCTCTCTCTGCATCACACAGCGGTGAGTCTGCGCTCTCGACTTTTGCAACACTTCTTGCGATAAATTTGGTGCAAAACTAATTTGTAACTGTGGACTTAGTCTGTGGAGCTCTGAGTCAACAGGATGGCCGGGGACAGCAGGGTTTCTATCGCCAGATGAGGGACAACTCTGTACGGCTTATTTATGTAGCATGAAAGCTAGCGTTAGCTAACTAGCAGCCAGCCTGTATCTAAATAATGTAAATACCTTTTAATTATCTCAACACTTTTTAACAGTCCAACTGAACACTGAGCAGGTCCTGCCGCAGCAGACGGACCGCCGGTGGGGCTCGGCCAGCGGGAAACATTGCTAGCCGCTGCCGACCTCGACGAGATCGACACGGAGAGCTCCAGACCCGGTAGCAGCGGCACAACCCCCCTGGAGCTCACCGCCAGTGTTGGTGAAATAGCAAGCGAGCTTAAAGAACTAACCTTGCTTATAAATAAATACATTTTAGTTATCCTAACACTTTTAACAGTCCAACTGAAACACTGGCGGTGAGCTCCAGGTCCTGCAGCCGCAGACGGACCGCCATCAGTGGTATATAATGCCTGCCTTTTTAAATTAAATTAAATTGTATTTATTTATTGCGGGCTGGTTGGTTAGTTTGCTAATGATAGCTTTCTATTCCACCAACACTGGCGGTGAGCTCTAGGGGGGTTGTGCCGCTGCTACCGGGTCTGGAGCTCTCCGTCAATGTTTCCACGCTGGCCGAGCCCCACTGACGGCGGTCCGTCCGCGGCTGCAGGACCTGGAGCTCACCGCCAGTGTTACGAGTACAGATTTTTTTCTACAAGCTCTCAAATCATATTCTACAAGTGCTCACATCGCATCTACGAGTACAGATTTTTTTTTACAAGCTCTCAAATCATATTCTACAAGTGCTCACATCGCATCTACGCTCTCTCACATTTGCACCATTTTTACCTTCATAGCATACTGCAGGAAACCTGGTTTGGACGTCATAATGTGTTGGTTCACTTCACTGAGCATGTTCTTCTATTAAATGCGTTCTTGTTTTTTGGTAAATAAGTGTGTGCATCATTGCCACAAAAAAAACAAAAACTAATTCCTGATTTTTGTTTATAAGCACAACAACAACTACTACTACTACTAACTACTACTACTACTACTACTACTACTACTATTATTATTACTTGAGAATAAGATCCATCAATAATTTGGCTCTACTCTGCTCTCAAGTGCAGTATTTGTTACATTCTTTTCTAAAAAATAAAATAAAAAAAAATAAAAAATGAATGGATTTAAGCTCTACTTCTAAGCTTCTAGGGAGTTTAAGGCAGAACTACTTACTACAAAGAGTTGAACAGCAGGCTGCTTGGATGCTCCGGTGTTGGTTTTCTTGGCTTTGACAAGAACTTTGACCTCGTCATCTGACAACCTGGCCTCCAGCTCTTCAGCATATTTCTTTCTTTTCACCTGTCGACCTGATCGCCTCTTCTAGAAAAGCAAGACAGGGTGGAACAAACACATTTACAAGAATATCCAACTGACCATTGATTAATTTTACCACTAAGCAATAAAAATGTTTTAGTCCTAAATGCCTCTATTAAGTACATTTAAACTTGGAGCAGGTTTGATCTGGACTAAATAGATGTGAACCACCCTTTTATTATTATTATTATGAAGAAGAAGAAGAAAAATAATCGGTGTCACTATTTAACACTTGCTTGAAGTTACCAGAGCTCAGCGGTAAACTACACAGCGCACACACTGTTCCCTCAATTACGATTCATGACCGATCTATTATCAAGGCTGTGTGATGCTACTTCTTGATTAGCTAAGCTAAATTATGTTGCCGTTTCAAATTTGCAGTTCATTTTAATCAAAGAAACACCAACGATGTCCAACAAATATGATCTATAATTGTGATACAAAGGATAATCCAGCTATTCTTACATTTATAATACAACTTTAGGATAACATCCGGTTTACAGTCTACTGTATTTTCTCCAATATCACTATATCAACTCACCTGTTGTATTAATTTTATTTTTCTTGGAGATGGATGAAAAACATGAATCACAAAAACAATGAATATTTGCACTAACCCCCATTGAAAAGGGTAATATGTGTTCCCCATCTCCCTGAAGTTCATGTACGAACATAACCCATAAATGATCTTGTTAAATTTCAATAAACCAAGAAAGAAACTCTAAAAAAACATTATGCTCAGAAAACGCCCACACAAAAATGTGATTGCTTTAAAATCCAGCTTCTTTCTATTCCTTCTGTCAAGACTTTAAATTATCATATGCGTGGGCTGCTGTATCCTCCGTCAATACACCAGACCCTCCGAATGATAATATGTAGTTACCGTAATTAGAAATAAATGCCACTGAGCCAAAGTTAATTAGGTGTAGAGTATAATATCCCCATGGAGATATACCTTCTCATCCCTAAACCCCAAGCTGACCAGAAGTTGGAAAAGCCAATGTGCCACATGCCATGACAATAGAGACCATGCTTCGTGTCTAGCAGTCAGCTACTTTGACTTCTTCCATAGGATCATCCTAAATGAGTAATCAACAGACCGTTTTAATTAAGGCCAGGGGTGCCATTTAATGAGCATAATTATATCATAGGCAATAGTCCAGATCGGAGGCAAAGAGGAGAGAGAGGTGATGGGGCGAAGGAGGAGACATTTCATTAGGCAAGTCATTTTGTCTTCTTCACTCATTCAGGCATAGATATCTGTCGTGACAGAATAAAAGATGTCTCACCTACTTCAATTGTTATTTTGGATCAGATAACTCAGAAAATAGGCAACACACATCTTAGAGAATTTGTTTAGGATGTATTGGACACCCTCCCCCTGGTACTTTTTTTTTTTAACCTTAAAAAAAAAAAAATTTCAACCTTAGGTGTACAATCACTAATTTTTCACAGCGGTACCTTGTGACAAGTAAAAAATAGAATAATTACTCTGGATTTAAAACAATTTTTTTTTTTATGTGATAATTTAGTTAAGTGTTCCGATATCGAAACAAACACAGTCAAATTCACTGGCTGCTGTGGCAACATTTATTTTATAAGAAAAACGATTAAATTTAGGTGTGCATGTGCACATGAAGGTGCTGTTGTGGTGCATTGACCTAGATAATGCAGTGTTGATGTCTCCACCATATCTACATCATCAAAACAGATAAGCATGTGTACTTGAAATATCATACCAACCACTGAATGACCCCCACATGAAACAGTCAATCCTCCCAGGCTCCCTCTAAAACTGCGACGCCTTCCTCTAGGCTCAGCAGACCAAGATCATCACTTTTACCCCAAGCAGAGGTGTGATAGCACAACATTAAATAACATCAACACCTCATCTGGGTAAGGTGGGCATTAAAAAAAAAATGAAAGGCAAACTCCCACATTGAAAATTGTCTCACATTTTAGGATTAATATTTTAATATACAGTGGGATGTAATAAACTCCAAGCATCCCCAAGCATTAAAGCCCTGATTACAATTACAGTAACTGGTATTGTAGGTTGTAAGTGTGTGTATATGCTGGATCTTACAGAGTCGTCTTCTTTAGAAGAAGTGTGTCGAGTGGGAGGGTCATCATCCGACTCCTCTGAAGACTCAGGCTTTCGCTTTTTCTTCTTCCCAAACTTGATAACAATTTTCCTGCAAGGGGGGGAGCAAACCATGAATATGATAAGATAAAGGTTAGATTACTAAAAAAAAAAAAAAACTGTCCAAATACATACAGTAATTTTTTTTGTTGACAAATGCCCTAAGAATAGAGCCAAATAGTTGAATATTCTATGCTTACGATCAAAAGGACCCGGATTCGACTGCAGAGGCAAAACAAGGATTTCGTCATTTTGGCTATATGGGGGTGCTCAATGTCTGATGTCACACAGAACTATCGGTTTTCTCCTGATAAGTTAATCATTATGATATAAGTATCAACATAAATGCTCTAAATAAAAATGATAAAGTAAAAACCTTTTTAAAAAGTCTTTTAAAAGTGCATGAATTAAATCCAACTGCCCCATGACAGATATAAGTTTTACTTTCCATTATCCGTGACCAATGGAGGAGCATGTTGGCAGGATGGATTTAAACCTGAAAAAAAAATCTAAAGTGTGGGTGCACTTTGAAATAGTAAAAGATGATCCAAAGTAAGACACAAGGTGTGTGCCACTGCCCGATAAGAGCACAGCCGTGATCCAGTGGCCAGCCCACGGCATGATCCGTCCACCCCAACGATCACCAAATCCTGCACACTAGAACAGCAAGCCGCGGCTATGTATGCCGGGTGAAGCCAAGACAACGGTTGCATTTGTAACAGAAAAACATTATGACAAAAGAAAAGTATAGAGCGCGCCAGCAGGATAGCAGACTCACTGCGGGCCAGGTGCTGACTGCTTGAGTGACACACAAGTGTATGCTCCAAACCACTGTCAATTAATCTTCTCCACCCCTGCATCACTTAACACGATACAAAATAAGAAGCTACTCTTTATGTCTGTGTCCTGTATCTTTTCAAACAAAAAGGAGCTTTACACACAACCTTATCAAAAGCTGCATATTAGAAATATGTAGAATAGATTGACTTTTTTTATTTCATTGTAGACTACAATTGCATAGCCCCCTGCATGTTCAGTATGCAAGATCAGAGTGAAACAAGAGCTCATAAATTTGCGTCCGCTGTACTGCAGTTCATATACAATACATGCATTTACAACAGTAGGCTATATTCTACAAGAATCTCTATGTACAGCTGTCAGCATGCTATTTTTTGTCCACAACATACATACAACAACAGTTTGGGAACCGGCTGAGGTATGGTGGGAAATGCTTAGACGTATTAACATCTCCACAATGGGAGCTGCTGACAGAGTTTTGGGAGAAAGGATTTCAGTGCTTTGCTAAAGCTCCAATCAAGTCTGTGGATTCAAACCAAATTCATTGGGTAAATATTTTTCCGTTTAAGCTACCATTGCGGATTTGTGAGTGTTGCTCTTCTCACCATGGCCTAATGTACAGTTGTAGTTAAAGACAGACTGCAAGGATGTGATGATATCAGGAGCCCAGACAGCAGCAGATTGCACAATGAATAGACACAAGCTTCTACTTTTTGCCAGTGCTTCATCCTCCAACTCTCTTCTTTATTTCACACACAAACACATTATTTCTGTGACCTCTTCCCATAGATTCTCTCACCACATATGCACACACTTTCTATTTTGCGCCTTTCCACATGTACTATCTCTTGGAAACTACAGGTGCCAAATCTCTGGCTTGGTGTTTTGTCAGTGAGGAAAAATAAAAATAAAAAACACTGCTATCATATTTACACACAACGGCATCTTCATTCTCTCACTCTCCAATATACATAACAAACCCACAAAACCTTCTGTTCCCACAAATGCAAACGTGCTCTGTGCTCCACACACACACACTAAATCAAAGGCCTACTCAGACAGAGTGTTGCATGAGCAGGTACGTCTCTAGTGAGAAGGATGTCCCTGTGGGACTTTTTCATTTGAGATTACATTAGAGACTCGTATTGAGTGTGAACAAAGGTTCCCACTTGCCTATGTCTTCTATTGTTAGAAACCATTTATTCTCTGAGACAGTAAGTCAGTTCTTAAGATGCCAAGTGGGCCCACTGGACAGGAGGACAGCCTGTTGAACAACATGCAAGTCCTAGCAAGCAAATCTGTTAAGTCAGCATATTAGCTTGTTCAACATTGCTTTTTAATATCAATTCCATGTATAAAATGTGCATGTCTATAAGCTTCCTCATTTTGTTTTGCTGCTAGCAGTAGCATAATTGGTACGCTATCATAGATTGACATCACAAATGTCAGATGGTGACAGAGAGAGTCAGACTGATAGACACACAGACAGACACACACACAGACAGACACACACACACGAGGGGAGGGGCTGCTCCTCACAAAACTGATTCAGAGAGAGGTGACTGTTTTGGCGGCCACAGGAGAGAAATACCTTGCGTGCTCGCTGAACAATACTAGGGGTGGGAATCACCAGATGCCTCCTGATACGATATCATCACGATACTTATGTCACAATACAATATTATTGCAATTTTAAACATATTGCAATATTCTGCGATATTTTGCAATTTATAACCTTTTTTCCAACTTCTAACTGTTCCCAATTTCAAATGGTGTCCCCAAAAGGAAACTTTGTCAACATCTGTTTTATCTAAAAAGATACATTTTTCTGTTTGTTTAGATCACTTCAATTTTGTTGCTGCAAAATGGGATTGTCAAGCAGACAACCTGACCAACACATACTGTATATACTAAAACATCGATACTTGGCTCCTGTGTATCGATACAGTATTGCTACTGAAAATATTCTGATACTATGCTGTATCGTCTTTTCTACATAAAGTCGCCAGATTTGTCACTAGTAGCTTTTGTAAAAATAAAATAAAAGTTGCTAAATCTAGCGACAAAGTCCCTAAGTTGGCAACACTGTTTTCATGGAGAAAAATGTTGTGTGCACGGAGGGGCGGGGCTGTGTATGGGTGTGTGTAGAGTGACAGAGAGACAGAGGAGAGGAGGGAAAGGAACTGCAGCTTTATTTTACATATGTTCGTTTAGAGGAGTCGTGTTACGTTACTGCTGATGAAGCCCCAACATTTCGGATTTCACTGCTTCATAATAAAAGCATTCAAATGTCAAAATAGCAACAAACTTGAAGGAAATGAAACCGTTTCAAAGCTGCTGCTTTGACCACGCATTTTAACGTCAACTCCAGACAGCGCTGTAGCTCTGTAATACAGGACTAATAAATAACAGAAGGAGATGACATAAGAGCAGGACGTTTTGTAGTAGCCTAATGTCCTACATGGGTGAATTCTGGGACGTTTTATGATACTAAAAATAACGTTATTTTTAAGGCAGCAGCGCTGCAGGGAGCTTGAGACAGCCGGGAATATAAGCAGGCAGCATGCAGGAATAAAACCACCAACAAAATACTAACCGAATATAATAACATCCAAAACACACAATTCACAAAGTGGTTTCTGTGACATGAGAAATACTTTGAATGGAGTAGGCTAGCGTACGTATTTCAGCTCACACTTGAGTAGGCGGTCTTTTATGTGGAAACAGAACACACTCCTGTTCTCACTGCTATTAGTATATGGACACATGCGGCTCAAACCACCTACACATGAGGTTTTTTTTGCAATACAATCTCAATGCATCCTCAAAGAGTCCTGAGAGTGTTTTCACCTGAGCTTAGAGGTGTCCACTTGTATTCTGATCACTCAGGAAGGATGTCAATGCCAGGTGAAAATGGGGTTAAATACATTTCAGGCCCCACAAATGCTCACAAACCTCACATATTTTAATATCTGAATGTGTAAAGTAGAAAACAGCAGATTCATCCAATAACACTGTGCTGAAGAGCTGTCTTCTTTGTGGTGGCCCTGCCCCCTCTGGATGATATTACATTTTAACCAATCGTCTTCACAATGACACTTTATGGTTGCCATGCAACATACACTTGGGCGTATATTTGGCAATGTTCATGGTGACATCACTTCCTGTGAAAAACAACACCAGCACATGTCCAATGACACTATGAATGGTTGAGAAATGTGCTATGTCAGAATGACACAATGAAAAAACAAAACAACAGCTGCGACACCCAGAAGAATAGAAGAAGAAAAAAACAAAGCAACTGAATGGTACAAAACACAATGTTCTACCTCGACCGAATGAAAGCTGGCTGGGATACGACATACAACCCTAGCAAAATAAAAGCGTCACATCACCAGGCAGCAGCTAACAGCATATAACAGGGCTAAAGCATCTCTCTGGTCCCATATGGGAAAACCTGAACTGTGAAACGACATACTGTGAAATCACAGATTGAGCCAGTACAGAAAGATAACATTGATGGTGGCTCCTGTGTATTGCTATATACTGTATATAAGCATGGTATATACATATACAAGAGCAATATGGTATTGTAAGAGCTTAATGTGATAAAAAGTATATATTCTACAAAACACAAGCCACATCTTAGTGATGGTTATAGCTTGTTCCACCCTGCTGTGGCTGATACACAGGACCACTCAGGGGTTTACCAGCAGCACCAGTGATAAAGCACACGCTCCCTTTGACTAGATTGCCTCCCCACACACTGAGATGTATTAACTCAAATGACAAGGAGGAGTTTCAAATTAACCTCTTACTGAGAAAAAGAGGTATGAAAGCAGTCAGTTCTACTCTTCAGGGTCACGTCAAGTCTCCCTGATGTGAAGAACTGGCTATAAAGCTTTTGCACAGGCAGTTCAAATGCAATAGAAACCACACAAGTTGTCTGACCTTGAATCATAAGAGAAGGATGGCTTAGCATTGACAAATATACGTGTTTGAAGGTTAGACGGCGGGGAGGGGTTCAATACAGGGGAAATCAATAAAGCCTATTATCGCGATATTTTCTGTGGCAATACTGTATCGATACACAAGCGCCAACTTTCAATCTTTTATTATATAAATTACACATGAGAATTTAACCTTTTGGCGCTAGAATAAGATTAACTGCTTTTTCAGTCCACTAGATGAAAAACTGAAGTGAGATAAACAAACCAGAGACAGTTTGCTTAGGGGACATAATTTATGCAGAATATTGCAATATGTTTAAAATAGCAATGATATTGTATTGTGACAATAGTATAATATCGTATCGTGGGACCACTACTGGTTTGCTTCACAATATTTTCTATATTGCAGAAGAATGCTGTCTATATGACAACTGAAAATGATTTCATACTGATTTCAAGAAATCTGTTTTATTCATTTGAACACCGTTTACTTGCAGAAGGTGTCTGTCTCCTCTTCTAATCCTACCCTCTGGCAAAGTAGTGTAAAAACTTGTCCTAAACCATGTAGAGAGAACTTCTGGTCCACCAAATGTACAAATGACTCTCAGACTGCCTAATTGTAACTGTCAGAGTCAATATAAAAACAATATGGACATGTATTTAAGTACAGTATAGCCCCAATGGACTAACTACAAAACATCTGGTAAGTTTTATGGTTCTCAAAATTTCACTTCACACAGTGTCCAGTTTGATGTGCACAACAGTATAGGGTATACTCAAGTAAGTCTTCTCAACAGGCTGGATATTTCATGCAAGCCTGCTTGAACTATTTTGGGGTACATCAATTGCCAAAGCATTTGGCAGGAAGCTTTGCGACAACTGCCATGTACGTTTTGTTGAATAAAAATAATAAAAAAAACATGGCATATGAATATTTATTTAAAAACGTAAAAGGCATGAAATGTACCGTTTAATTAGCTGGATTATCATTGCTTAGTATTTGAATAAGCAAGCTTTACATCTTTATTACTGAGGCCATCCATAGTTGTCCTTTGTGATAATTACATTATTTCTAACTTTAGGAAGCAATTAAATGGTTGCTTCACTATTATTAGGACATCACTTGGCATCTCTAATAAGACTACAGCTGCTCCTGATCTGACATTACAGAATGATCCCCCGATGATAAGCTACCACTAGCTTTTTCCTGAGAGTGATAGGCTAGCTGCTAAGAGGCTTGCTTGCCACCCATATTGCTATTGTGCCAAATAACCGCCATCCCTTGTCCCCCCAGTGTTGTCCTGCCCTACTTGGCATGCCGCCACTGGGAGTGTATGTGTGATGGTTTGATTTTAATAGAATTGAGAGATATGATAAGTGCTTTGCAGGCCAAGTCTGCAATGTGGTGCTTCAGCATCTCATAAAGACCTTCCTGTCTTTATTGATGTCTACCTCAAAAATTCTAATATTGTCTGACTATCCTTCAAAACTGCTGTTTAGTGTGTGTGTGTGTGTGTGTTTTTCATCCTGAGGGGCTTATAGAGACAGTAGTGCTGGTCCTTGTCAGGAAATCCCACTTCTTATGAATGGAAGTCTATAATCTCAGTGCCACACAGCACACAACTTGAAACAGTAGTAACAGCACCACCAAGCCCCCTTTCAAAGACAAATACTGTATCAGCACAGTACACATGGCCAAACAGGGGATTTCTGCTTTAGTCAGCAAACATTTTAAAAAATGGGTAACACACACACACACACACACACACACACACACACACACACACACACACATACACACACGTGTACATATGCATAAATTGTAACTCAAAGGCAGAAAACATAGATCCACAAACATGTTAATATATCACACACAAGCACACATGTAAACATCCTCACATACACACCCTGCAAGGGATAAACTAGGAAAACATTCAATTAAAAAAACAGCTTTAGATCTTCCTAATGAAAAAGTGAGGAAAAAGAGATTAGACGGCTAGCAGGCAGGCCCTGAAATATGAACAGCTATACACTGCTGCATATACGCTAGACTTAAACCTCCATTTTCTATCATGTAATTGATCTCACAAGCACCATTTTGTTTGATATTTTCCTGCTACCCTGCTGCTTTGTAGTATGAGCACATTTAGAACATGCCTGCTTACATTGGATGCACAGATTTGAGCATGCTGGAGGAACCAAATTTATATTAGGGAAAAAAAATGTTGAGGGGGAGGGGAAGGGAGAAACAAAAAAAAAAAAGAAAGAAAAGGAATGAGCGGCACGGTGCTTTCATCTGATGATTATATGAGCTTATTTTTCAGCAGGTAGGCTGCCTGGAAAAGCAAATTCCAGCACACAGAGAGCTGTGATCAGTCGAGCCTGGCCTGTTATAAATAACCCTTGCCTCACCAAAAAGTAGTTTTTGTTGGTAAATGTTTTGATACACAATATGTACCAATACAGCAGCCCAAACCTAAAAATCTGCTAGGGCCTTTGTTTAATTTGTTAAAAATAATGAAATACTACAATTTACAGCAATATATCCTCTCAGCAATAATCTCTCAGTATATGCATTAGATTTAGAGACGCAGGCCCTGTGGTTCCCGGTTATATCCCTTACCTACCAAAAGATGCATGCTCAATATGTTGAATTTCAGTCTTTCAATGAAAAGAGGCCATTAGATTTGAAAACGGGAAAGGTAAATCAGATATGGAAAACAAACTACACTCTTTTTTTTTTGAGATGGGATATAAATGTCTGCTGTGAAAAACACCTATGGTTTAACATCTCATACAGCTTATTATCTTTTTTAGGGTACCTTCCAGCAGCAATGCGCTGGAGCCTCCATGTTTTTATGTTGAGTTTTGTCTGAAGGCTTTTAGATCTTAAAGTCTAAGTTTAAGCTTTTGAAAAACGTATTGTGCAGCTTAAAGACAATTTAATGATAAAGAATGTTATTAACAAAAATTTCCATTTAAAGCAATTCCCCAGTAGTTGACATCAATGTACCACTTTACATCAGTTAGGACTCCATCTCTCCACTTTATTAATGGAAATTCCTTATGGAGTCTGTATTTTCCTCAAACACCCCAGATCAGGAGCCCAACTTGATATTAGAAGACTTTAATAGCAAGGAAAAAGATAATTACAAAATACAAATAGATCACATCTGCTTCAGCTGCTTTCATTTATGTTTCTCATCAGTCAGACAGATTTTCCATATGATATGATATGATATATGATATGACCCCTTGGCTGTTTATCATGGGCCTGGTGGAGTAAACTAGCAAAGTAATCCAGAAGGCACTTACTAGCCATTAAATAGAATTGATGATTCTAGAAACCCAGTTGGTAATGACAGCATAGTGGTCACAGAGAAAGCACACATACAATTAGGGTAAATTGTCTTACCTTAAGCCCCATTCCCTGGTTAAAGAAGAGTCAGATGCAATAAAAGGGTGAGCATAAACACACACACACACACACACACACACACACACACACACACACACACACACACACACACACACACACACACACACACACACACACACACACACACACACACACACACACACACACACACACACACACACACACACACACACACACACACACACACACCCACACCCACACCCACACACACCCTGAAGCTTTCTGAATACAGGCCTGCACACACCAGAGCGGAGGCTTAAGTAATGACTTTAGCGGAAGGTTAGTACCTCTGCAGCCATGATGCATTAATATTTTATGGGGAGATCCTGGGTGGGGCATTCATATGATCAGGACTCTTCTCGAGCACAACCCCCCCTCCCTCAGAGTTTCTTGTCATCGTGATACACTGACTGTCTCCATCACCACACATTAGTAATAACAGAACAATAGTCTTGCACTGTTTCTGTGAAGACACACATCCCAACAACATGTATACAGATGAGAACACACCAGGTCTCACTGTATTTGGTGGTTCTAGCCAAATACAGGTACAAGCCAACCCCAAATGAGCATGTGCAATGGCAGGCCTCCATCATTGATTTTGCCGGCTTTGTCTCCACTCTAGACATGTTCCGATACCAGTATTGGTATTGCCTCCGATACTGCCAAAAACTCTGGTATTGGTATTGAGAAGTACTGGAGTTCATGCACCGATGTGATACCACATAATAAAGCCCTTCAGAAAATCTACCTTAAAAGTAGTTTTTTTCTGTTCTTTTGCATTATAACTGACTGTCAAACTGAATGATAAAAGAAATTGCATTTGGCATTCATTGTTTGTGTTTCTTCATGTTTCCCACAGAGTTTAACCTGAGAAAGACGGACAAACATAGAAAGCATATCACATCCATACAGGGATAGCAGTAAACAGCTGTTAAAACATAATAAAATATATGACACACTGGTATCAGATCAGTACACGGTATCGGCCGATACGCAAGTTCAGGTACCAGAATCGGTATTGGAAAGCAAAAAATGGTATCGGGCCATCTCTACTCCACACCCAGACGAAAGTACTGAAGGTATTGATAAGAGGGCCTGGACAGGTACAGAGAACATGGAGGTGCAGTGCAGTCCAAGGCTGAGTTTGAAACATAAAACATTGCAGCACACCCAAAGACTTGATACAAATGGATTAGCTCAAATCTTTTAGAGTACGATGTTATAACAATGTATGGTGTGTGTGTGTGTGTGTGTGTGTGTGTGTGTTCCAAAGCTGTCTAATTCCTAATTTCACTTACAGGGTTAATCTTCTTTCTTATGCATTTACTGTATTTTTATTTTAAAAATGACAATACATTTTAATGATGTTGTAAACGGTATATGTATGTGAAAGTTTTTTCACAGCTGCATAAAGAAATCAAAAGCAAGAGTTGAAAAAGAGGGAGTATAATCAGGTCATCCGGTGTACAGGCCAATATGGTAGTATTTATGTTTTAAGTCTCATGTTTACATTACAGTGCCATGAGCCTGTGACTGATCGTGCTCGGATTTCTCATGATACAAGGACTAGACCTGCCTGCCTCAGTAAAACTGAACTGTTTAGATAGGTTGGTGTCCTTTATGGAACACAACACAAGCAGGTATATTATCCCAATCCTTTATAGTAATAAAAATAAAAATGATGATCACCATCGCTTTTTCCTTTTTAAAAGAATTTTTGGGGCATTCCCGGCCCCCAATGCCAGGACAGTTGAAGAAGTGAAAGGGGAGAGAGAGGGGGAATGACATGCAGCAAAGGGCCGTAGTGCGGAGTCAAACTCGGGCCCGTCACATCAAGGCGCAAACCCCTACACAAGAGCCCGCCCCGCCAACTGAGCTATCCAGGCGCCCATCATCATTTCTAATAAAAAGGAAATGGTTTAACAACAACAAAAAAAAGAGAAAATGGCATTCTACTCCTGTAAGTATATTGTTTTCAATGTATGTTGGTTATTGAGGCCTCAAGCTTCATCATTCATAGTACAGCTCTTTCAAAACTCTGCTCCAAATTGTGTGTTTTGTCTTTATTGTGTAGTTTCTACTTAGTTAAAAGTAAAAGCTCAACTAGCAGGAGCATTTGCCAGGTATAAACCTTCACACCTCAGACGAAAAATTCACACACGCCCACAAGCCTCTTCTCATATACAGATAGTTAAACATCATTGCCACATTTGCAACACACATCTGAACCTCTTTCTTAATAAAAACAATGGGAGAGTGAACAGAATAAGTGCTACAACGATTCCACATCCTAATCGACTGCATTACACATATGAAACCACTGAAGGAGCATCACAACATTCAGATTTCATTAAGCAGGACAAACTACAGGGTCATATTCAGATTTGTTCCGATCGCTTTTGTCAAAATCAAGCATACTTTATACAATTGTTACAATTCTGACTGGCCTGAAGCTCAGTCAAGATAATGTGCATATTATCAATTGTCACCATCCCTGTTTTCTGCAGACGAGTGCAGACTCCTTAAAATATTACCCGCCACGGCAAAATTGGAGGTAGTAATTTAACTTTAAAAGTCTTGTAAAGTGGTCTTAACCAATTTCACTACATGGAAGTTCCAAACTGACATTATTCCAAAGAGGAGCATCTACAACTGTGGCTATGTAAAACATATATATACACACAAAGTATTGCATAAATAACAATATTCATAACAAGTTCAAATGCATCGTTTAGATTTTACTATGCTTTAAAGAGGTTAATAAAATGCAGTACAGTAGCATTAATACCAACGCCACAGACAGAAAGCATTTGTCTGTGTTGAGAAACCAAACTAGAATTGGTTCAGAAACTAAACAAACAGAGAAACAAAGCTATCAAACAAGTACGTTTCTGTAAGATTATGCCAGTCTGTCACCGAACCAAACTGAATAAATGAGATGTTTCAAAATGGCGGGAATGCATGATGTAATATGCTATATGCTATAAAAGGTTGACTGAGACAATATTAGCCTCCATACGCATGCTATGTTGCATGCACCCTAATCTGATGCTTTTTCTGCATGTAGGACAAGTATGGTTACACTGAAAAAATGGGTTATACAGCTCATTACCTAGCAACGACATGGATTGTTATCAGTAACACATTTGAATAACAGAATGCAGACCAGTTGTCAGCTGCCCTTTAAGATTTAACAAGTATTGGATTGCGTTAGATTAAATGCTGATAGTTTTGTCTCCATGACTGCAAGAAGAAGGAAAAAAAGGATCTGGATGTCCACTTACTAACTAAGGTAGAGTTAAGTGTTCTGATCTCAAAATGTTTTGTCACAGAGTAAAAATGACATGATTAATCTAAGCCTATATTTCATAATCAAAACTGCTATGAAACAAACACCCAACCCCGAGTTACTATCCGCATCACCAGACATGCACATACATCATCTCACCAGTTTCCCAAACATCAGCACTGCCACAACTTTCTTAAATCAAAATCAATTATCTGCAACAGCTTTACCCTCGTCTGCCTTGCTCATCTGATTATTAATCAACAGAGCTGTCAGCCAGATATCACTGCTGACCATTATCAGTCTCTCTCATGCCAAGTCTAAAGAAAAAGCCTCCTCAATCACTGTTAAAACTAATAACACTACAGTAGTTGTTTCCACTAGCACAATCTGACATTACTGTGTCTAAACATTACCCCTTTTTATTTAGCTCCCTGCCCCGGCGCTCACATCTGCACCAGCTGATATTTTAATAGCTTGTGTTGGGTGTGGCTTATAGCTACACACTGCTTATAGCAGTTAAACAGGGGGATGGGAGGCAGATCACAGTATCTATACAACAGCACTACTTGCCTGAAAATACTTGGAACCAGCACCACTGTCTCACATGTAAATGCAACCTTTGTTTGCTCCTCTGATGTCTATCCTGGTGACTAAGCCTGGTTTATTGTTATGGCGTGCTGTAAATTTGGTTGAACTTTGATCTTGGAAACCACAGGCATAAAATGTACACTAGTAAAACTATCAACCGGTACACAAGCAGGTTAAATCAGTAAAGGCAACGATGCAGGCAGCAGGTGTAAGTCATCAATCTAAATAAATATGAGCATCGTCCTAACACAAATTGTGTGTTTCATCATTAAGGAATAGAGCTAAGATTCTAAGCTCAAACTCAATGGACACCTAACTTGGACTAGATAGATAAATCATGGAGAGATGACCAAGGGATTCAGCAGCTTGTCAGATATAAATGAACAACAGCTAATCTAGCCTCTTAAGATAAACATAAAAAACACAAAAGGTTGTTTATTAATAGCGTTAATAACCCTTAAATCAGCAAGTGAAAGGATTGTCTAAATATTGCACATATGCATATCATATATTCTGCCAGTACTTTCTAACTGGTATCAATTTGCCCTAAGCATTTTAACTAAAAAAATGGATAAAGTGAAGTGGATCTTAAGGTTGAAGGAAAAGTCTTGCAGTGAAGAAAAACCTTTTTTCAGTACTGACAAAACACTAGTGAAAATAAATCACAGTTTTGCTGCTTTTTACTCCATTAACAAGGATAATATCACTGTAAATTGAATATTTGAGTACCTAAATGTTGTGTCCCATTGGTTCATTATATGATTTGTCCTTATTATTGGCATACTATTGAATGCCAAAAAAAAATAACTGAATGAAGAAAATGATCAATACATGCATTCGTTTTAAACAATAGTTTGGAGCAGCTCTGCTTCTGGATTGAATGTGCATACATCTCCTTAAGTATGGTAGCACAATGACAGGGTGTTTATCTACTGCAGTGGCATATGTCACTTGTTGATTCATGCTCATTAAATGCTGCAGTGCTTTTGGCTTGGGTTGTGTTAAAATAAATTCTACATAGCTTTAGGTAGGGTAGGACCTGATCAAATCTCTACTTACAGGATAATTTTAACAAATGATGACACATTTCAGTGGTTAAAAGTATTAACGACTGTGACTACATACCCAATCTTGGCCTTCTGCTTGGGCTTGGAGGACGGTACAATACAGGCCTTCCTACAGTTCTTCTCTTTAGGCCGTGCCTTGCCATTTCCTTTGTGCTCGCGTTTACGGTGCTTGTACTGCGAGGAAGAGCTGGGGAAGCTCTCAGGACTCATAACTCTGGGGATGTTCTTCTCCCCACGCTGCCGGGCCTTAGCAATTGCCTCTGATATTATCCTATTGGCTTTCTCCTGCTTGTCCTGTGTAGGTGACTCCATTTGATGATGTGTCCTCCGTGGCGTCCTCTTCTCCGATGACGAGCTGGATGAGGATGACGACGATGAAGAAGAGGAGGAGGACGATGAGCTGCTCTTTATTTGGGGACTGAGGACCCGTACCTGGCTACCAGGACCATTAATATTCTTCCGAGGCTGAGTAAAGAGGGAGAAAAGTAAAAAATGAAATTAGAATTACAATCCTCTTTAAGACAAATATAACAGACATGATGTCATCTATTGTAGATAACACAAAACAAAACTCAGATGTTGTGCTGTATGTGCTATAGAAGGACCAAGTAACACAAAAACCTAAAAAATTAACACATGATATTCGAAGCAGAGTTGAGTGACTGAAGTGGATGGTGTACAAAACACATATCACAAATTTGCTTCGAGGGGCATTATGCTATATAAGCCATTTTCTAGCTAGTTTTGTTTTTTTCCTGTACAAAAGAATTAACATGAAATAAACATGTCTTTGTTTTGTAATATACAACATGTATATTACAAAACAAAGAGTATGTACGTGTACGTGCCATAACTAGTGTGTTATGTATATCTGATTTTCAATGTATGAGGCCATTATAGTCACACAGCTCAGCTAATAGGTGAGCAATATAAGCAAACATTTACAGAAAATGATGCTACTATCACACATTCAGAAAACAACCTGTGTGAACCTCTCAGACAGCAGAGCTTGTTGCTGTCCTCATCCCAGGTGCTGTGGGTGGGTGGATGGGGGGTTGGAGTTGGACCTGCCTAGCTTTACATGATGCTCACTCAACTCTACGCCTCCTACGTAATTCTACCAGCACACCTTCAGCATAAGTGTTTCCCCCAAGAAATCATTTAGATCAGGTGGAGGAGACTGAAACCATGTGACATGAAAAACTCTCATAGCCTGATACAAATTAATTTATTTTAGGTGGAGTAAGCTACTCAAAGGGCACGGTAAACACTGGCTCAATGTGGCAGGTTACAGTGAGCCTTTCAGACATAAATTATCCAGCCTGGCTGATACATGATAATACATAAATAATAGATGGTGTGACTGCAGTTATGCCTACACAACACAAGTGCCTTGTGGTAGGCCTTGAGCCCAGCGGAGAGGGAACCCATAAATGGATGACCTAATCTAAAAATGTGTTGCGTATGCCTACATGGCCCAGGCGCGGCCGGTTGCTTTTTTCCACACTGCTAGCTAAATAAAGAGAATTAGCTTGAACCTCGCCAACAAAGTGGGGGGAGGGAGTTGAATAACTAGCAATTCATTTGGAAAGAAGGGGGACACACACACACACACAAGAGCTGCATTATGATTTTCACGTGTGCAACGCTGCTGAGGCTTTTAGGAAGAAATTAACTGGATCATGCTGGAATGTTCTCATTCAAGTTAATGGTAAAAGGGGGGTGAAAGTAATGCTCAAGAGCAGAAGAACATGAGGGCACATGAAATAATCAGCAAGAAGAAGAAAGATATAAAAACAGGCTTCCATCAGAGAGACAGTGAGAGAGTGAGGGAGAAAAGATAAAATGCACCAAAACGAGCACTGCAGCTGTGTAATACATCTATAAATAACTGAAATTACAGCCTGCCAGCACTGCAGTGATTTAAATCCCTCTAGCAGCACGTAGTCTCATGAAAACGGTGGGGACCATTAGAGCCCATGAAAAGGTAGAGTGAGCTCCATTTGGGCCAGCCAGCTTTCCCTCACTCTCACCCCCTCATGTCCACATGTAGTGAGCTCTCTGGTGACTGACAGGTTCAACTCATGGCAGATACCGACACACAAGTGCACACACACAAATCGTACATAACTACAGCGCAGATCGGCTTGGAGAGAGGGTGGGAATACAATATGGAATGAATAGACAGTGGGGCTGGGGAAAAGAAAACACTGTAAATCTAGTGTGCGTTGATACGGTCTAGCACAGCAAAGCAAATGACTATGGAGGGGAGGAAAATAAAGCAGCAATGAGTTCAAGATGGCGGCAGTGCAGCATGAGCCAGTAGCAGAGGAGGTTTTCAGTTCCTGCCGGCCCCTCCTCCTCCCCCACGTCCCTCCTCCCTCCTAGCTCTCAGAGCAGCTCACTTACCCTTCCTCTTGGCCTCTTCACTGTAGACATGGTGGGGTTTTTTTCCTTCCTCTTTCCTCCCCCTTTCCAACCGGCTAACAAAAGCCTTGCCCTTTCGCCGGAATTTTTCTCTCTGTTGCTCCCTCACGCTTTCTCTTACAAACACTCACTCTTTCCCTTTTCGCTTTTTTCTCACTCTTCCTTGAGCAGTGTGTCCCCCTCCCCTCCCTCTCTACTCGTTTTTGCCTCCCCTCCTCCTCCCCGGTCAGCTCTTCTCCTCAGGCAGTGCAAGAGCGCTGAAGCGGTTTGTCTCCTCCTCCCCCAGCGGGCAGGGCTCAAGAGTAGCGCATGGGAGCCTCTCTCTCTCTCTCTCTCTCTCACCCTCGTTTGTCTCTTTACAGGGTGATAAGGAGCAGCGCTGTGGGCGGTAGAGGAGGTGCGTGGCAGTCCAGGAAGCTCTCATTTTGCGTGCTGCTTCGCTGTTGTCCGACTTTACCCAAGTCTCTCTCTCTCTGTGTGCATGTGTGTCAGAGTTGCCTTCCCCTGGCTCCTCTCTCCTCCCCTCTCATTGATTCCTCTTTCCGCCTTCCTTTCGTTTGCGCCCTCTATGCCTCTCGTAGCCTTCTGCCTCTCATTTCTTGTTCTTTCCTGCTCTTTCCGCTTTGCTGTTTCCCTTTTTGCGCCTCTCCTCGTGTTTTTCACCAGCCAGGATAAGGTAGGTTCCTCCTTTTATTACACACAAAAAAGCTTTTGTGTTAGCTTGCTTGCTTATATGGCCGGTTGTTTTTTTCTTCCTTTTCCCCACTTATCTTTTTCCTCGTTCTCACCCGCTGACCTCCCCTCTCCCTGGCTGGGGCGTGTATGGCGAGCTTGAGGGTCTGGCAGGCAGAGCGGCGGAAAATGAAAGCACAAAGCAGCAAAATGCATCAGCATGAATATTAGAGATGTCGTTAAAACCCAGACTCGTTTTTCCTCTCTCTCTCTCTCGCTCTCTCTCTCTTACACTCACTAGGTCTCTCACTCTCTCTCTCTTTGTAAGGAAGTAGGCCAGCAGATGGTGCTAGCAGTTATTACATTAACTTTCACAACTTAACCCCCAAAGTCCTGGATTTCGCCCACATCACAGATTTTCAACATCGTAGCTGTTTTTGTCCCTGTGTAAGTTACTGCCAATGCCATGCACATATATTTATGGAACAGTAGCATACAGAAGATCTACATGAACAAACAACAAACAATTTCCCAAAGGCTAAAAATGTATTCCTAAAACAAACACACACACACCAACCATTAAGAAATAAACACAGTATATAGCATACTTTCTACTCTCTAACCATAGCAGAAACATGTAGCTGAGCCTACACTGAACTTATTCTCCAGTGGTGAGTTCAAGTACTGAGGTCAAGGGCTGGTTACTCTGCTATGACTCTTGAAAAGAAACTCCGAAAGGGGAAACTGGGATGTGTCCAAGAAATGCAGCTCTTCCTGTGAGCCAGAACAGATCTAGGAGGAGTGAGCCTGTCTTTCATAGGACTCCTGACCGCATGATGCAGGCAGGGGCCATGTGTACCGGCTGGCACATGGTATTAGGAATTATGCAGAGACACACGGCTGGCCTAAAGCCAGGAACAGTGCACAGCACTACTGGGTCAGGCCTGAGTTACTGACAGTTACCCCATCAGCTTTTATATTTTAATTTACAGTGCAAAATCAGCTGAACAGGCTTCTTTCCCAGTCAACACCCTATTGACTTTTCATGAAGTTGCAAACATTGGCATGTGAGCTGCCCAGTGCTACCAGGACTACCGCCCACATTCACAGGGCTAAAACAAAGTGTGCTTTTGACAATGTCAATTGATATTTCCTGACAAGTTAAGGTTTCTACATGCTATTGACTTAGAAGGATTAGTAAATAAAACAATCTCAATATCTATTAAATATCTCAATGTTTATTGTTTGCCTGTTTTTCTTGTGTGTTACTTGTTTGTTTGTTTGTTTTGCTTTTATTGTAGAAAATGCTGCTGTAACAAGGGAATTTCCACACTGAGATGAATAAAGTATTACCTAATCTAATCAACAACAAAAAAAGTATTATTTTGGTAAATATGAAATGTCTTTTGTGTGCTTCTATGACAAGAGCCTGACCTCCAGACAGGAACTTTAGTACGACTTAACATGGTAACATTCAGATCTATCACAGCCAAAAGCAACTACTTGTTGTAGCATACACACTCTCACCCAATTTCACACCATATTTGATTACACCTACAACACAATATGCATTACATTGCATACTAAACTGATAATAAAGTTCTACGTAACTGACCAAATGGAATGGTGTGGACAGCGCGTGTGTGTAAGTAGGGAAGGTTATAAGTTTAGTGAGATGACAACTGCCAACACACGGGAAAAGTGTATGTATATATATATATATATATATATATATATATATATATATATATATATATATATATATGTGTGTGTGTGTGTGTGTGTGTGTGTGTGTGTGTGCTTACATTTTACAGCTTTATATCTCTTACAGAGACAGAGATGACTGCCATGTGTGAATACCAATGAATGTCTTTTCCAAGTGTGTGCACTTGCAGGCCTCAGACCCATCTGCCATGCCAGGCCTTGGAGTTTGGACTTTAAAGCAGACCACAAGCTTACCAGGAGCTGAGCAACAGTGTCCCTTCCAAGCTAAACAAATCAACTGTCAGATAATGCCCAACCAGGGTTCAGTCCCTGAGGATGAGCTTTGTACTAAAAACACATCAACAGTGAAATAGGTGTTAAAACTTCGTAAACACAAATTAACAAAGAAATGGTTTCTACTAAACTGTCACAAACAGACAAAATAACATTGTCCTGCATTACTGCACCTGCCTTAAGTGCAAATAATTGTGCAACCACTTGCACTTATAAACAGTGCAGAATGTTTTTTCCACTGTAAAAAAAAAAGTGAAAGAATTATGTTTAAAGAAACATCAAGTAAAAACTGCCATCTACTATCCAAATAAATCACTGCTTACAGACTATATACATTGCTGTTAGTGATAAAACATTTTTAAAAATGTTTAATCTTTCCGCTAGAAAGGTTTGTTTGTGTGTATCAAAACAAGAGCAAAGAGAGATGGAAAAGAGACAGTCAACAACATACATATGCTTCAACGGTCACATGGAATTAAGCCACTGGTCCTTTGCCACTAAACAGTTAATATGCAAAGAAGCCTGGTGGCTTTGTATGAGGGGGAGTGACTACCTTTAAGGACAGATGAGGGAGGGAAGAGAAGTAGAGGAAGGGGAGGGGAATAGCAGAGCTGGATAAAGTAAGAGAGTTGAAAAAAAAAAAAAAAAATGTGTGTGCGCGTCCACAGAGGGAGATATAGAGCGAGGGGTAGGGTGGCTGCAGAGGCACAGGTGTCTGTCTCTAAACACTCCATTACTACCTCATCAAAGGGCCTGTATTAATGTGCCACAGCTCTCATTTCATGCCTGTACTACAGTGAGGAGTCCACACTAACTCACCATTAGGGAAATGAGAGTTGAGCGCTAGCAATGCCCTGACTGAAAACAACAAGATGGCTAGCACCCACCGATGCTTCAGCATCTACAGCTGGCTGCTACTCCCATACACAGGAGATGAAACCCATAGCTACCTGGAATATAATGTCACCCAGTGTTAATAGCAACATTATCATATAAAAAGGCCTTTTGATCTAGTATGCACCTATACAGCTGTAGACAATGCACATGTTTGATCTGGCTATTGGTTATTTCCGTTTTAGACATTTGCAATTAAGGGGTAAAACCACACTTGGTTTACATAATGCTGCTTGCACTGGGGAATAACCCTGCTGTAGTGTCCTTGAGCGAGCCATCAAATCCACACAAAATCCAGGATAATGTTCTCTAGCTGCTGACCCTGTTACAAATCTTATTTTGTCATTTTCTCTCTTTTTTTAGGTTGATAACATTTTAGCTCAAATTGTCTGCTATTATCTGCAAAATGTCAACACACAAACAACCACACTAAATGTAACCAGAAGTTGAGCCAATGTCTTTAGTTTATTTTCTTTGGTCAGTGGCCAATAATCCTAAAACATTTTATTTATGTGAAATGAAAAGGATGCATGAATGCACCTTTATAATCAAAACTGTCAAAAATACTGATCGATCTATCTATCTATCTATCTATCTATCTATCTATCTAGTATTTTTCACTCCCAGAATGCAGCATTCATGCGCAGTCTTACAGATAAGAAAAATGACTTTTCTAATCAGCTGTTAATTTGTGAGTGCTATGCTGTGTTGCAGCCGACTGTGTTGGGTGACTTATGACCAGTGCCCTCTTCTAGGACTCTACCACAAAATACTATAAATGACAAAAAACAACAAACAAAGTCATTACTTTTGCCTTTGGTTGAACCTTAGACACTTCCTTGAAAATGTTTCTCAGTGCTGTTTACTAAGAATAGGCTTGGGCTTCAGTGTTTCTTACAGAAATAAAAACATCACAAAAACACCTCGTCTTACCCATCACCAGATCTCATACCTATACACTGATTACACCATTAAGTGTAGGTGCAAAAAGATAAGGTTCTTCTAATTAGGCCTTAGGCTACAGGTTAAGTTTGAAGCCACACTAGAGTGTTAGGCAGCAGCAGGTTTGATAAATGAAAGGAGATAAGAAGCTTCCTCAACCAATTAAATACAGCACCATGCATTAATGATCCTTTATTCAGGGCTTGGAGAACAGTAGCAGGGCCGAGCATGGTGCCCTCTGGAAAAGCTGCTGAAAGTCTAACAGAGCATTATTACTACAGGCTGGCTTCCTCCACTGTGACCAGATAGAAGAACTGTGCAGGGAGATGCTGGAACACATAATGTTATTGTGATGTAGTCTCTTGGCTACAATAACAAATTCAAATTAATTATTAATTGCAAACTAGTGGGGAAAAGGTCAATTCAAGCCATCTACCATCCTTTTGAATGTGGAAAAAGACATCTACTAAAAATCTAATCACTTTTAACGTTAATTTGGTACCTGGTAGTGACTATTGGTCAACTTAAAAACATGCAGTATAATACATACATTGAAATGGTTGCATCCTCAGGGTTAACCATGCAACAGCCCAAAATGTAAAAAAGTAGCAAGCAAAGTGCAATTCTGACAACTGCATTGACCACAGGAGATAAAACACTGCTAGCAGTGTGGGTGTGTCTGAGATATTTATAGTAAACACTGACACACAAAGCTCAAAAAAAGGACCATAATCACAAATGCAGACAAACAAAAAAACATGTACAAAAGCAAACAAACACTGTTTTCTCCCGCTATCCTTTTACACACACACACACACACACACACACACACACGTTAATTCAGTGCAAATACAGCGATTAGTGCACTGGATACAATTAACCTGATCTCACCACTACATGCCCGCTCCACTCCCAATCAACTCCAACCCAACAAGCTTTAACAAAGGCAGACTATTAGCTCACCATTATACAGTCAGCTAATTGACCCCCTTATTGAATCAAGCACATACAGCCATTCCTATTACTACAAGGTTTATGAGTGCAGACCAATACATGTTAAGTGTTACAAGTGCAGCATGGTGTACCTAGTTATCTGACTAGGACCGAATTGAACACTAGGGGGGGACTGTGAGGAGAGAGGGCAGGAATGCATTGTAAGAGATAAGATGTCTGCCATCACCTTTAAGTGTGTGTCCTATCTGAATCAGTCTAGTGAAAATACTAGGACAATCAGGACTTTACAAAGATGAAGTATGACAAGTAAGAAACAATTCACAGTACAACGTGACAAGTTGTGATATGTATGGAGCCTGACCTCCGTTTTGTGTCTTGGTTTGGCATCCTCATGATGTTCATTTTCTCACTAACCATGGTAAAATAACAGCTGTGACTTGGGTTTGAGGGTTGTGCAGAATACAGAGTATAGCCTAGCTCTGTGTCAATTAGGCCCGACTGAGAAGAGCAGGCAGTGATGTCTAACTAGGGCATCTGGCCTTCTTGTATCTTTAAGTGTCAGCTCATGGGGCAGTCACATAGCAAGATTTAAGATGATATTTTAAGGGCTACCACTGTGTGCATGCACCAGCAAGCATGAGCCAAAGTGAAAGGAGGAGGCCATCCGTCCACAGAGGGACACCCTTCACAATAAGTAGCTGACTCCCGAATTTTACATGCCAGCACTGCCATTGTGCACCCTTTGCGGTTTAAACATGCACTGCTCTCAATGCAGGTCTCTTTTTTTGTTAAATTAAATATGTGTACTTGAATCTATTCAGAGGAAGTCAAGGTATTGGGAAGGTGAAATGTGTAGCTATCACATAGGCTACCGTCAGTTCTGTCTTTTCACATTTAAACATTTGTAGAACATGTCATTTTCTCACATAGTTGAGTTCCTTATAGAAATTTCTGTTTAGGCCTTTAAGAAAAACTTTTGCAAACAAATGATAATTCTAGTTTATGAAGACATGGACTTTCATTTTGTAGACAACAAAGCAACAGTGAAGTCCGACAGGGAACATTAAGATGATAAAAGAGGTTGTAAAAAAAGCCAACAGTTTAGCCAGATTATCTAAACCACCTAATGTGAAAGTAAAACCAAAAGTGGCCACACCAGTAATGTTAGCAACAGTCCCTTATTGCACATGATAACAATAGTACAAAAGTAAAAGATGTTGCCAGCTTCCCAGATCTCAGAAATTAATACTGCATACAATGTTATAAATCAATAGAAACAATGGCCAAACCTATGGAAATAAGAACCATGTTGTAATAAACTGAAATAATGTTTTGAAATACATATGGGGTCTCCTCATTCACAAATCTAAACTAATCCCTAACCATGACTTATTAAACAGTATTTGATTGTTTCTCTGAAAAAGACTATTGTTCTATTAACCAAAAGCATGGACTTCAAAGCAGGACAAGTGGACTCTAAAAAAAGTGACAATTTAGCAGATGTTGTATGATTCATCTACCCAAGAGGAATTAAGTGTTTTGCATATTGAACAGTTCTACTTTTTGTGCACTTCACATGATGTGTCAAATACCAAATCCCGAACCTTCTCCTTTGAGGTTGTACCGAGTAATGATGTGGTGCTTTCGGAATCAGAGACAGCACAGCAGTGCAGACACCAGGCAGAGAAGTGAAGCTGAACTGTGCAAAACAGCACGCCGGATGATGCCATTGATTAATTAGAACGTTGGTGCAAACTGAAGAGTGGGGCTGAGAGGAGGTCACTTAGGATGCCAAGAGAGCCAGACAGAGAGCGGTGAGGAAGGTGAGGAAAGAGGAAGGCATGAGGTGGAAGGGAATACAACAAGACCTTTACAAATGCCTCATTACTAAAGCAGTGCAAAGGGAGAGCAGGGCCAATACATACGTTTTCCTGGTCTAACTTTTACCTCCTGTTCAGTGTGAGGCAGGTGTCTGTGGCATAAATCTCCGTTGGAATGGTAGAGGCCAGGCGGACAGGCTCTCTCACCCAAAAATGAAAACATAATGAACAGAATCACCTTTAACGAGGTGTGTGTTTAACAAGAGCCCAATCTGTGAAATTATTATAAGATGATGAGTGTATGATTATTTGGTGGACCCAAGGAAATATAGACACTTGTAAGAGTGACTGGATTTTCTTCAGTATCCTTCAGTTGCTGTATGTCATCTAATTGTGGCCATCCACATATATAAGTCAACTCAGCTCTGTGCACCCAATCAATGTGACAATCACAGTGACTGCCAGGCTGTGAGACAGAAAGGACAAAGAGTGAAAAGTGATGACAAAGAAATAAAAATTAAAGAAAAGGTAATGCTGTTCATAAAAAGAGGAGAGAGACCTGATGTTCTTGAGAGAAAAGTTGTCTTCTCCATGTAAAACTACAACACAGTGGGCACATTAGTTGTAGTTATATTTTAGCATACTTTAACACTTACACAAAATATAAAATAGTTTTAATAGAAAAGGTTGGCTAAAAAAAAAAAAACATTTGGTGACATAACTGGCTTATTAATCACAATGTCAGCCATTTCGTGCTCAGTTTACTTTCCCAGTTTAACTGCTCCGGGCAATTATTCAGACGGCACCTGCAAGTTGGAAGATGCTCTACTGTTGATACGATTTTATCTCAACTGTTTGCTTCAATAACCCCAGATTAAAAAGGGTTTTGGAAGTGTGCATCTATACCTTCTGGATGAGTCGCTGCAAATCAACACAAAAATAATGCACTCAAAATGTTTTGGTTTTTTAATAAATCAAATCAAATCTGATTTAATTAAATTGCATTTTTATTATTTAATATTTATCATATTTAATATTCATATTTTCAGTTGTACATCAATTAAAGTGTAACATTTTGACTGGCAATTCCTCACATTTCATTTAAAACACTCATCAGATAACTCAGTAATATATTTATGTCTGATACACAACAATAGTACACAACGGGCAGTATTACACAGGGTACATTGTGGATACTTGTGTTATACATCTTTTAAAATGAGTTTAATGGTTGAATAAACATTAAAAATCTGTAGGCTTTCAAATATGGAAACCTACTATGAGTAGTTTATTACCGAGGGTATTAAGTAAACAAGCTAAATAAAATTGATATTACAAACAATCATCCAGATCTTTTGATTTCTGTGAATAATAATTTCCCAAGGCACTTTGAACTACAGACATGCTTGCTTGCACAACAAAAAGCTCCATTAAGGTAGTAGAGACTACACTGGTTTTGATGGATGGTGGTGTGTGGCAACACTAATGATATGTATAGGAGTGCAGCCACATTTTCACCTCTAAGCCAAGGAAACCTGCACAGCAATACCAACATGGGCTCTCTTTCAAATGACTGCTGTATGACAGTTATTTAATAATTCTCCAGATTAAAAACATGTTTTTGCAAAGCGCTATGAAGCAAGTTAGAAGAAATAAGTGAATAGAACACTTGAGGAAATGGGCAAACTGAGGACCAGGAATTGTGTCAATAATGAAGAGGAATTTTTGGACAGCTGATTGATTAGGAGAACCCTACAATCAATATAATTTTTTTAGTCTTTGTTTATTTAAACTGATTTTTTGTGAGCTTGTATGACGGTACTGTAGCTTGACTCACTACACAGTTGAGTGCTGATATATTATGAAATACAGTACCAGTTTCAACTTTGGACTTTTTTCTTCTAAAGTAAACAGTAATTTAAGTCAAAAGAAATAGAGTATTGTAAAACACAAGCGTAACACTCAATTGACAAAGACTGGACCTACAACATAGGCATCTATGGCAACTAGCAAATTACTTCCTACTGACACACACGTTTGCTAAACTTACAAATCAGTAACCAGTAAGCCAACTTCTGTCAAAGTCAAACTGTGGTAAAGAAACCACATATCCAGAGGAACTGTAGGACAAACCTATTGCAGCGACAATAACTTCAACTAACTTTACTCTTGCTACCTTTATTTAAGCTTTCCTTTGTCGTAAGATGTTTAATTCCAAGATTTCCTCAGACAGTCCCTCCCTCTTACCACAAGACGACAACCACTGTCAGTTGTAAACACAAGGGCAAAGTGGTCATTACCCCTTCATGCCTTTCCTAATTTCCTGTGTTGCACACTACATTGAGGCCAATTCACACGTGAGTTTCATGCAGTCTTCCTGAAGAGAGTAAGTACTTTTATACCCTGAGAAACTGTGGTAGTCTACCCAGCCAGCTGTCCCTTAGCTAGTCAAAGGTTAACAAGTTCAAGGAAGTTGCCTCACTTCACAACAAAAAAGCGTTCCAGTCACATAAACACAAAAAAACATCCACATTTGAGTAAACACCCAAGAAAAATATTCAAAGCCCTTTAATCCCAGGAGAAAGAGGCAATAGAGAAAAGGAAGGCTAGAAAAGCAGAATAAAAGAGCATACTTTAAATTCAGACCTACTGACAGTTTGGGCTGGCAGCTTTCCCACATGCTCCTGACACACTCAATCCAATCTCCTCCCCCACCACCTCCTACACTGAGCCCTCCCCTTCCGCCCACAGCAAGGACCGCCTGACTTCCTGTTTACCTCTGACCTCTAGTTATCCCCCGCCCTTATCTGGCAAGCCTCCAAACAGACAGGCTGATGAGGCCGGATGCAACCAGTCAGAACACTTGACATAGTAAGCAAGCCAGGGAGGGAGGGAGGGAAGAAGAACACACACACACACACACACACACACACACACACACACACACACACACACACACACACACACACACACACACACACACACACACACACACACACACACACACACACACACACACACACACACACACACACACACACACACACACACACACACACACACACACACACACACACACACACACACACACACACACACACACACACACACACACACACACACACACACACACACACACACACACACAGTGTGTGAGAACGAGACAGTAGCAGGTTTCTCAAAGTTGTGTCTTTGTAAATTTGTGTGTGTGTTGGTACATGTAGGTGGTGGGGTGATGCATGGTTTCAAGTTTTCTGGCATAGCCTGGCCTGCCCAGTCTGGTTGGCTAGAAGTTATATAAACCTCAGAGAGGTCAGGAAGCAAAAAAGCTTGAATATCACACATAAACGCACCGGCCCTACTTGCAAGAGCACACAGATATCCTAATTTGCTTACCCGCGATACAGTTGAGAGGCCAAGGCAGGGTATCAAGGGTTGAGCAGCAATACCCAGTAAGATTATAAATCTAAACCAGCAATGCAGGCAGGCAGAGAGGAGGCAACATTATATTTGAAGCCTTGGGTCTGATTAAAAACACAGCAGCGTGTAATAGCAGGGTAAAAAGTTGTAAAGCCAATCATTTAGAATACATGTGTCATGACAAGGGAAAAGGGGTACAAATTTACCAGAACAGATTAAAATGCAGCAAGGCTGAAATATCGTCTGGCTCTAAAAGAGAAAGCAAGGCTAAATGGCAACAGAACAACTGAAAAATCAGTGTGTTTACATACAGTTAAAAAAAACTGATTATATTCGGCTTAATTAAGGCAATACCCCGGTTTCTCAAATGCCACGTAAACACCTTACCCTGGTTAAAAGAGTTCTCACAACCCGGTTAACATACCTAGATAACTCATTTAGTACAGCTCTAAAAAAGAATGGATGTATAAAACCAAGTTGTCTATACGCTAGAACTTTGTAAAAGGTCAAAGCCTTATTCTGACCAGTTGTACGTTGGCAGAGCGCCACCTATTGTGCCTTAGTTAGAGTTACTCCCGACATTCTCCCCCGCTCATGTACAGTATACGGAGAGAACTGGCATAACCCAGTTATTCACTTAACCGGGGTAAGACCATACCCTGTTTACTGCTATGCATGTAAACATGTTACTATTTTCTGTCTGTTTTTGTATTTTTTACATACATTTATCTGCATCAAATCACCCAACACATTTGAAAAACGAAATGTAACTGTAGACCAGCTCACAGAGATTTTACATTAACCAGGTTATTGAAGTTCATTTAAAAATGTTCTCAGATCTCCTTTGCTAAACTTGATTTCTCAGACATCAGTCTGAAATTCCTGACTACCCAGCATAAAGACTGACTGCTGGCTCACATGAGTACACGTAAACATTACAAACTGGCATCCAGCTCAGAAGGGTCTCACTAGAGTGCTACCTCCTCAGAGAAAGCCCCATGCAGTCCATAAATGTTGCTGAAATGATTCATGGGATAGGTTAGAGTTCTACACCCATCTGTTCATTTGAATATAAATCCATTGCAACAGAGCCTACAAAATCATTTTTACTCAATTTAACTTTTGAATGTGGCAACCTGGATAACTATTCAATCTTGAACCCTAGGTGTTCATTACAGCTGCAGCTGACCATTACAACAACTGGAAATCCTAATTAGCTGCATTCACTGCGGGGGAGTGAAGAGTGGGCAGCGAGCCCCTGATGCCTTGCCTGTTCAGCAAACACACTATCAGCAGGCTCTTCACACATCAGTGCACATGAATAGCACAGTCAGCCTGTAAGCAACAGCACAGGGCTGGATGTTGACACAGACAGGGAGATGCTCATTCGTATAGCTGTGGTTCATGGCCCCATTTTATTCACAGACCTTTGCAGAAGAGCTAAATGTCTGCCTAACCAGAGCTCTTCCATACAGGCCACCAGTTTTGTCACTTGCTGCCTGTTAGGGATAGCCGAGGCAGCACTCAACTTTTGGGTGGGGGGACTTTTATGAAAAAAATGTGAATTTTACACATGTACATGTTTCTAGTTTGAGATTATCAGTTTCTGCTGGACTCACCAAAATATGTTAAATTGTTACAACATATGTTGTTTTTGTAATAATGCTGAAATCTAAACAAAAATATGAAAGGAATAAATGTTGAAAATGTGTGTCCTTTTTTAAGTGTCCAAACCATGATGAAATGTCTGTTGCTTTTTCTGCTGGTCATGTGTCACTCGTGGGCCAGGAGGGTGTGTGGATGCTACTAAGTTACTAGCCAACTGAGGTCCAGGAACTGCCTGAAGCCTGTTACAGCCAGCTAATGCATTCTCCTAACCTCCCCCTCTACTGCTCTTCTCTCTCTTGTGCTCTTCCTCCCTGTCTCTTTCCTAAGCTCTCCTTTTTCCATGAGCTACTGCCCTCTCCATATCGCAAAGCCCCTCCCCCTCCCTCAAGTGCTAACCACTCTCCTCCACCACGCTCTTTTCTTCCCGTGTGCTCTCTAACACGTGCACACGCAGACACACAAACAGTCGCACAGAAACTGTGGCAGCTACCACAACAGTGTGCAACCTCCCCCACACTCAAGCGAGGCTGTGTGCAAGTGCCTGTAGCTTGCCCTGACCCACATCTTGATATAGCCTTAAGTATGCTTACAGCTAAGTCCTGAAGACACTCCTACCACTCTTAGCCTAATCAGGCCTGACCTGCTGTCGGCACATTGAGCAGATAGACAGGCCAGGCTGGACAGAACATTATTATTTACAGAAGGCTTTCAGATGGCCCTACTGTAGGTTCCACCAAATGACTGCAGGTTTCCTACAGGCACATGTTCTATCAGGGATAGTGAGTTAAACATTACAACATGAGGGACTAGTTTCTGTGCCATGCCACACTAGGACGAACACATAAATGATCTTGATATCAGCAAAGACATCTTCACCATTAGTAATGCAGCTACATCTGTGTGACAAAAATATTAGATTCAGAGGGTTGCTCTGCTACAATATGGCTCAAATATATGTGCTTAAAAAACAACCAATGAATGCTTTATATTTTGTAAGAACCAAAAAAAATAATATGTTTAATATTGTATTACCTTTTCTTCCTTGTAGTCAACAGGTGGCGGTTTCCTGTGCTCATGTCCCCTTTCCTGTCTGGAATCAACCCAGGAACAGTGGGATTCATCATGCTGACTGAGTGCAGCCTCCAGCTGGGGCAGTAGGTCAGGCAGGAGGTCAGGTGGCTCCAGGCCCTCCAAGTCTCCATCCTGAGCCTCTGATGGCAGGAGAGTGTCTCCCAATGCTTGGTATCCATTAGTGTTGATGGCCCTGCAGCTCAGAGGCTGCTCAGAGGGCAGCTGGCTGGACATGCTGGGGTAGCAGTTCATAGACGCGCCAAACATCTCAGAAGACTTGCAGTGTCCCTGGGTTTCTCCAGAGCAACGAAGGGCCCGGAAAGGACATTCCTCTGCCTGGCTAACTGGGGTCCTCATAACTGCTGTGGATGGAAACTGACATTCTGTCACTGATAGCTCAGGCACTGTAGAAGTGAGGGGTGTCGTGGTGGTGGTGGGCATAGACAATGACTGCTGACTGAGACTGGGTATTTCTGGCTCTCCGGGGTAGGCAGGGTACTGAGCAGCTTGGTAAGCAGTGGCTGAACTGACTGAGCATGAGGACAGGGAGTGAACCATAGATGACGAATGCATGGGAAAGGGCAGGTTAGGGTCTTCCGGTCGTCCCCTTGACGACTGGTAGCTACCCTGCTGCTGCGGTTGCAGGCAAGTCCCACTCAGATCAGCATTTTGACTTTCCAAATAAGACTTACTTGGCATTGGCCTTGAATGGAACCTTGGTCCTCCTACAGTTAGTTGGTGCTGAACCTGCTGTTGAGTATGGTGAACTTGCTGTTGGCGCTGAGATTGACCTCCCTGTTGAAAGGAGAAATTGTGACACTGCTGTTGCTGCAGGGACATAGTCTGTGTATTAATTTGTTGGTGCTGGTTTATCAGCTGTTGCTGATGACTTTGCTGTTGTTGCAGCTGCTGCTGCATTCTGTGCTGCTGCTCCTGTTGTTGATGACACGGGTGGTGTTGTTGCTGCTGTGTTTGTTGTTGTCTGACATGAAGTTGCTGGTTGTGCAGTTGCTGCTGACAAAGCTGTTGTTGCTGCTGCGATAATGGATGGTACATATTTCCATTTTGGTCTTGGTTGCCCCACATTGGACTGGTACTGTTACAGAACAGCCCATTGGATTGAGGTACTTGGCTCATGGCAGCATTATGGTACTGGCCATGTTGGTCTGCAATCAAGTCACCACCTGTGGCCCCAGGACCAGAAAATGTCTGCCCCATAGGATGTTGTGCCTTAATGCCAATGTAGTGACCTATCTGCTGACTGTAAGCAGGTATGGCTTGTTGGGTAGTAACTGGTGGGATCATGTTTTGGTGCTTCCCTGGGTCTAGAGGCTCCACTTGGAGGGGCTCAAAGTCAGCAGTGAGGTTAAGCTCATCCACAAGTGATGGCGCTGAGGAGAAGCCATCCTCGTCCAGCCCTTCCAAACCTCCAACAAAGAGGTTGGGGTCATTGAAGAAGTCCATGGCAGAGCCCGGAGGGTAACTGGAACCTTTGGAACTCCACTGGATCCAAGTTGCTCCCAATGAGCCTCACTGTGAGCTATAGCATGGCCATTTTATTGTGTCCCTTTCCAAAAACAGAGAGGAAAGAAATAATACATTAATATGACAAGATGAAGATGGTGTGTTTTACTAAGTAACATATATGGTCTAAATGAAGATCATATCAGTTTGCATACAAACAAGCTACTCATTAAAATAATCCAGCAGAAACCCCACCACACACAAAAGATAAATTAATCTTTTTTTAGGCTGAGATCACAACTTTTGCAATACTCCCCCCAATTAGATTTACTTTTATTATCCATTTCATCATAACTGATACATTCTTGTAGGCTAGTAGAATTGCATGAATGTCAAAACCCATCCAGTTTTAAAAAAAAGCTTTCTAAAAGGCAGGTAATGACTAGGTCAAACGAGTCTGCGAGAAATTTGGTACAGTTAATTACCAATCAGAACTTCCTTTCATGTGTGTAGCAAAGCAGCTGGTGCATTCCAACCGCCAGCCATAAGCAGGTGCCTCTTCGTTCACCCCCTCCCCTTTCAGACACACGCACCTTAACCCGCCACCCCCAAAAACCAATGAAGCGGCCGGCCCTGTTACTGCAGAATGTGTGGGAGGTGCAGACAGCTGATAGAATTTCAACAGCTAGGGACAGAGGCAGATGAGGTTCTTTGGGTGTGGGTGTGTGTGTGTGTGTGTGTGTGCGCGTTTGTGTGTGTGTGTGTGTTCTGCAACCACAGACCAGCGGAAGATGACAGAAGCTTACTCAGGTCAGTCATTATATGCTGAGTTGCTATGCACACAAGCAGGCACACAAAAGCACAAACAAGCACAGCCATTTCTCTAATATCTTAGTCTAACATGTAGATGTACGTTTTGTTTCATTAGCTAACATATATTTCAAATGACAGACTGGCTTAAAAATGTGTTTAACATTTAGGAAACTGGTATTTTCTGGGTGTTGGTCACAGTTCTTTAACTATATGAAAGCCTCAACTCCTGCATGTGTGATTTGTAAATCATAAAGTCTATTACTCGGCTAAAATCTTAATCAACCTTAATTTGTATGCAAGCAACTTTAAAAAAAAAAACACACATTCTCATATTTTACAAACATAAGCAACATGCCTGTCTATGTTACACTATATTATTATTTTAACTAGCAACTTTTCAACATTTACGCTATGTTGTTACAAGGTGATTGTGAATGGTGTGTGTGTGTGTGTGTGTGTGTGTGTGTGTAATGTCACAGCTGACAATAATTTGCAGTACTAAGCTTTATTTCCTGGAGTACGTTTAGAATGTGGTAACATCATTTAAATTACAAAAAAAAAAGTCTAATCAGAAATAAACAGAGGTGGGAAAATGTTCGAGTTTCTTCTATGGCTCACTGTCATGCCACCACGGACAAATATTGTCACTCTCCCCACCAACCACCGTCAACAGATCCCAATAAAAAAAAAAAATCTGTTCCAGCAGGCATGAAGCCATTCCTGTCAATTTGGTCTTTGCCTCCAATCTCAGGGTCACTCCAGTGCTTTGTTTACTATGCTGTTTATTGGGAATCATGTGATGGTCCTGGCATGTTGTTAATTGTATGGAACATTCTTAACCGGAATGTTGTTGAATGTTATTTTTTGTAAGCTTCTTTGGATGCCTATCTTCATAGGCAACATATTGATGACTTATCTTACACTCTCCCATCAAGCAAAACAGGAGACATGTGAAATAGACTACTGAAGAATTAAGAGAGAATGTGCATCACTGCCACATCTCAGCAATTTAAGTATAATAAGAAACTTTTCCCTGACATACGCAAGTGATAATTACACCATCTGTAACCATAGTAAATAAGTTTTTTTTCTATGAAGCCTACTTGAGTTTTTGATGATAATGTATACTCACTTTAGATGTGCACTAATCATTTGGGATTACATTAACACACACAAGACAATGTATGAAGTGTGCTTGTGTCCTTTCATTTAATGAACACACAACAAACACATGATGAAACTTAAACTCATTAGTGTCATTTGAAATGATTTCCAATAGATACTCTCTTGTTGGGGACTTTCAGTAAGTCAGACAAGTTGAAAGATGAGGCGAAGTAAGAATTCCACTTAAGCTGGATATACAACAGTACACTGGAGGCTAAACTGTTTGTATAGGCTAATATGAACTTAAAAACATTACACGTTAATCATCTTTCCCATGTAGCCTACCATGGATTTTGCAGCATATTCCTGAGCTTGATAACCAAGCCAGTGATAACCTTTAAAAAACACACCCAATCTTGCCCTAAGCCACTGACCAGTCCCCGAACCCTAGCTCTCTAGTTGTTTCCTTAATAATAATGACGTCGTAGCACAATCCAGGCACGTGCAACTCATACCTAATATCAACAAGAAGTGTCCCGAGATCGCCATTGAATCCTCCAAGTAGCCACTTCTACGCACTTCAGTCCAACAAAATCAAACAAATTGTTGCTAAAACGACCTCAAACAAATTGCTGCAATATTAGTCAAATAAGCCACTTTGGGAACAAAGTAGATAAGTGTTGCTGCTACTGAAGGCGCATTCGTTTAGTAGCCTATACTCAAGACTGTATATGTTTTCATTGGTACAATGGTAGGTTACTATATGCAACACGTTTGTACCGTTTTTTAAAGCTTTAATAAGTTTGTTATGGAGTCTCGCTTTCATTAAACAGACACAGGGTTTACCTCTGAAGTCTCAGCAGCATCCTCTTTATCTTCAGCCCAGCAATGGCTTCAGCTCCGAGCGGTGTTTCATAAACCAGCGAGAAGGCAATGTGTTGCGCTACTTAAAAAAATGACAACTGCTTGCCAAATTGACGCCAAATTAATGCACGTGGGTCATTTTCAATTTTGGTAGCCGCGGGCCGTAGATTTGGTCACACGTGCTCCTAGCAAAACCTCTACTTTGGATACCACAGGGTAAAAGGGTGTCGTGACCACACTGAGAAAGAGGAGGGGGAGGAGGCCGGAGAGATGGATGGATACTTCGACAGTGTCCATGATAACACAACACTTGTTTGTTATCCTCGACCGACTTTCGTTTTCATTTAGAACAAAACTGCGGACGTGTTGGCACTGCTAATGCTAACAGTTACCTGGTCTAACGTTACATATCTAGGCTAAGTGTGGTATTGACTGAGACTGGTCGCTGTCAGTTCAGGACCACCATGACCAAGAACCACGTAGGACTACTTTGGAGCCACGCGCATTTTCAATTATTAGACAAACTGTAAAAAAGTACGATGACATTTGTTATTTTATATGCAAACTTGCGGGAAACTAATGCGGACAAGTTGGCAAGTCAACGGTCTTATTTCTACCGGGAAGATACCCACTCAGCAATGCTGTGTGTCATCAGACAGCTGAGGCGAGCCTCACTAACCGACTGTCAGCAATTTGACAGCTCTTTGCCTGAATGAAACAGAACCGCCCAAGTCCGAAACATCTCTCAAAAACAAAAAATCACATGACGAACATATTTCTTACCTGAAACGAACACCAAAGTGCAACTCCAGACGTCAATGTAGAGCGAGTGTTTTCGGCGAAGTTGTGACTGTGTTGTTAGTTGTACTCCTGCAGGCGACCACGGCACAGCGGCTCTACCGCTGCTGCTGACGTGACTGTGATAACACTATATTTGCATATTAGTAACCTCCTCTCTAATTGGACCAGCGACATTTCGCAACAATTTTGCCTTTCGGCGTAAAAGGAAAAACCGGTTCCCTCAGTGGGATTGTTTCCGTTTGGCTGCCGACGCCAACCAGTCCCGGAAAACGGCTGATTAAATCATGGTTTCATGTGTAAAGTCAATATTGACAAGAGTGCATAAGATGGCCGCGTACAAGCCAGAGCCAATCCGGAGAGGTTTTACATTCGTACATGAACCGTAGTCTCTCCTTAATGCAAACGTGACATGGGGTGGAAGACCTGCTCTCCACTGTGGGTACATGTCGACCTCTGGTGGCCGACTGGGCAACTTACTGCCCTAAATTAACTTGTTCCAATTTGGAATACGGTATACAGGATCTGTCGTCCTCCATAGTGTGTTCATGTTGATTTTATACAATTCGTGACATGTTTAATGTCAAAGAGCACACAACTTTGTCCTGATTAAAATGTAACAATTTTTTTCCCGATAGATCAAATCAATATTTATAATAGAAAATGCATGTAAAAGGATTTACAGAATATTGTCTGTAGTACCATTCAATGTATTACAGACTGGAGTAAGGGTGAACATGATTATATGTGACAGTTACCACAATTACAATTGTTTAATAGGGAAACTTCCCATGTAGACCATATAAAGTGAGGAAAATAAGTATTTGAACACCCTGCTATTTTGCAAGTTCTCCCACTTAGAAATCATGGAGGGGTCTGAAGTTGTCATCGTAGGTGCATGTCCACTGTAAGAGACATAATCAAAAAAAACTATTTATTTGTATGAGACAGCTGCAAATAAGTATTTGAACACCTGAGAAAATCAATGTTAATATTTGGTACAGTAGCCTTTGTTTGCAATTACAGAGGTCAAACGTTTCATGTAGTTTTTCACCAGGTTTGCACTCACTGCAGAAGGGATTTTGGCCCACTCCTCCACACAGATCTTCTCTAGATCAGTCAGGTTTCTGGGCTGTTGCTGAGAAACACGGAGTTTGAGCTCCCTCCAAAGATTCTCTATTGGGTTTAGGTCTGGAGACTGGCTAGGCCACGCCAGAACCTTGATCTGCTTCTTCCAGAGCCACTCCTTGGTTCTCCTGGCTGTGTGCTTCGGGTCATTGTCATGTTGGAAGACCCAGCTTCAATGCTCTAACTGAGGGAAGGAGGTTGTTCCCCAAAATCTCGCAATACATGGCCCCGCCTCTCCTTAATACAGTGCAGTCGCCTTGTCCCATGTGCAGAAAAACAGCCCCAAAGCCTGATGCTACCACTCCCATGCGTCACAGTAGGGATGGTGTTATTGGGATGGTACTCATCATTCTTCTTCATCCAAACAGTTCTATTTTGGTCTCATCTGACCACATGACTTTCTCCCATGACTCCTCTTGGGCGGCTGTGGCTCAGTGGTAGAGTGATTGCCTGCCAATTGGAAGGTTGGTGGTTCAATCCCTGGCCCTGCAGTCCCATGTCGAAGTGTCCTTGGGCAAGACACTGAACCCCAAGTTGCCCTCGATGCTGTGCATTGGAGTGTGAATGTGTGTGCATGTTTATCTGATGAGCAGGTGGCACCTTGTACGGCAGCCTCGGCCACAGTGTATGAACGTGTGTGAATGGTGAATGTATCCTGTATGATGTAAAAGCGCTTTGAGTAGTCGTTAAGACTAGAAAAGCGCTATATAAATACAGCACATTTACATTTACTCTGGAATGGTCATTGGCAAACTTAAGATGGGCCCTGACATGTGCTGGTTTAAGCAGGGGAACCTTCCGTGCCATGCATGATTTCAAACCATGATGTCTTACTGTATTACCAACAGTAACCTTGGAAACAGTGGTCCCAGCTCTTTTCAGGTCATTGACCAGCTCCTCCCGTGTAGTTCTGGGCTGATTTCTCACCTTTCTTAGGATCTCCACGAGGTGAGCTCTTGCATGGAGCCCCAGTCCGAGGGAGACTGACAGTCATGTTTAGCTTCTTCCATTTTCTAATGATTGCTCCAACAGTGGCCCTTTTTTCACCAAGCTGCTTGGACATTTCCCCGTAGCCCTTTCCATCCTTATGGAGGTGTACAATTTTGTCTCTAGTGTCTTTGGACAGCTCTTTGGTCTTGGCCATGTTAGTAGTTGGATTCTTACTGATTGTATGGGGTGGACAGGTGTCTTTATGCAGCTAACAACCTCAAACAGGTGGAGGTGGACATTTTGAAGGCAGACTAACAGGTCTTTGAGGGTCAGAATTGTAGCTGATAGACAGGTGTTCAAATACTTATTTGCAGCTGTATCATACAAATAAATAGTAAAAAAAATCATACATTGTGATTTCTGGATTTTGTTTTTAGATTATGTCTCTCACAGTGGACATGCACCTATGATGACAACTTCAGACCCCTCCATGATTTCTAAGTGGGAGAACTTGCAAAATAGCAGGGTGTTCAAATACTTATTTTCCTCACTGTACTAATGTATGTATGAAAATATTACTTTTTGTATCCCTTGCCCCTTCCCCTGTAATGAACATAGCAGGTCTGAGTCAGTTGTAAAGGACCAATATCCAACTTGGAAACATGAAATTAAACAATTTAATTCCAGAAAGGTCTGAATATAATCTGTGCTCTGCATCAGGTATTTCAAATAAGTAAAACCATTTATGGTGAGCCACACGTGATAACAAATATTCCAATAAAGAATAAGTTTTTTTTTTTTTAAACAATTTTATTGAATTCCAGAGAAAATCATTTGAATCTAATGTAATCTACACTGTAATGTCTTTCACAAACTGGAGCAGGAATGGGTCAATATGTAATGCGATAAAACTCAGACATTTAACAAATGCCAGTGTGTGAAGTACACTGGGATTTTGTTACATTCTTGCCTATCACAGCAGCTATAAATAGATCTAACAGTTTTCAGCAACATTTCTACTTTTTCAAAATAGTATTTTCTTTATTGGGTTCCCACACATTTTTCCTCACCCTTAGTTTGACAATATTTAAAGTGACCGAGCAATATTACTTAAAATTAGCCAGAGCCATCTTCAGATGATGACATTACATAACATTTTGTCTGGCACATCCAAAAAAGTGTATTGTTGTTGCTGGACAAACTTCATATTGCGCTGCTCAGAAACTAAACTGAACCTAAATAAAATACATTCCTGATTTTCCTTCAGACTAATGAGGGAATCCCACAGTAACTTATTTGATTTGTGTCTGTAAGGAAAAAATTGCGCAAAAAAAAAAAAAAAAGCTTAGCACAGCATCAGTAATTTACACATCAAACCTTTAATAACCAACAGCCAAAAGGTACATATGATATTCAAAAATTATTTAAAATCCAACAAAATAAAATACATGAGCTTACTTATTTAGCATCTCATTAAAACCTTGCCTGCTTTGCAAATATATATATATAGAACTATGTAAGACAATAGTTTACACAGTGGGATTAAAAATAAATCATTGTCCAATAAGAAGCAAATATAAAACATATCATGTCAAGCTAATTAGGTAATGGGAGGGGTGGTTTCATTCAAACAGCTGTGACTGACAACATTCCAAGTCTGACAAATAAACAGTCCTGAGCCAATTTTAACAAGTGGTAGAGATCATGTAGTCCACTATACTTACCGTATGAATGCTTTAATGATACTTTTTAGCTCCTTTTGGGACAGAGAGCTAAAACTAGCCCAACATGTGGATGGATCAGAAAATCTAAAATGAGAAAGCTCTTTGATTGCATCACAGCCTAAATGATGTTGCGCAGACATCCATTTGTCATTGTCAATTTACATATAATACAAATGTTTTCCTTATTCTAAAGCTGTTTGAGAAAATGCCTACAAAGCTTTTAAAGCTGAGCAATATGGTGGAGATTTAACAGAGTTCTCCCCACTGGTTCAAGGATCCAGTTCAAATAAACAGCTGTGCCTCCCTCAAGTGGCTGCGACAGCGACAGTGTAGGTTCAGCTCTGGGGAGGACTGTCATCTTTGCTGAAGGGCTGCGTCGAACCAGGCTTCACCCAAGACAGCCCTGACACCTGCGTTCCCTTGTGGTGATCCTCAGGCCGTCTCTAGAGCAACAAAGGCAAATTAGCAGCTAACAGGAACTGCTCAACCAATCAAAATGCTTATAGCTCACACTCTAGCTTAACCAAACCCTTTGGTTTCAATTACAATCCAAAAACTCTCAGATGGTTAACCTCAGTAGTTTTATTAAAAAACAAACAAATAAATAAACAAAAAAAAAAACTTACTTTGTATGTGAACATCCGCTCTTTTGCTTCCTCATGAACAGCTGGGTTCCATGGCGAAAAACTATCAAATGGATAAAAGTGGCAATGTGAGCGTGAGTCTGCCTGTATAGAATGCCTACCTTATTGGTCAACAAAGTTTGGGTTTCCACAAAAATTGTTATTGAGCTCCAATAGCGTGTGTGGGGCAGCGGCTTATATGAAGAAGCATAAAATCTGCTGTTTTATCTGCTTTTAATAAGTTTAACTGTTCTTTAATGTTTAATTACTTATACTGCAATGTAACTTATTTTCGTATTTTATTTTTACTGTTTTTAACGGCTCTTTAATGTTTAATTTCTTGTACTGCACTGTAACTTTTATTATTTTAATCTTTTTTTTAATGTAAAGCACTTGAGGACATTTTACCAACCTTATTGCATAGGGATCATCTATCTTGGGCTGGTCAAAAAGATGACTGTTGCATAGTTTCACACTGTCCACCACTTTGCTTTTGAACAAATGCACATCCTTTTCATATCTGAAAGCAAAAAAAAAGAGTTATGCTTTATGAGACATGGGTCATAACTAAATCCTGACGCAAATCCAAACCTTTTTGTTGTGGAGGAGGTTAAAAAGCTTGCATATGGCTCTGCAAAATTAATTGCCAAGAGAAGAAGAGCTACATGTAGAAAGCTACAGCAGGCAGCTGGAAAGAAAAATGGATAGGAACACAGACTAGAACTCCTGGTCCCTTTTTAATTTACAGAGATTACATGTTTTTTTAGACCTATAAAAAAATATCCATCATATTTTTAGTTTACATCACAGTCTATGGTGAAAAGCAATGACAAATAAAATTGTGATGTTGCTGTTGAATTGTATTGCATTTACTAACGTGTTACTAATATTGTCCATCCCATTTATATCAATGAGGATAGGCTAAATAACAGAAAAAAACTCTGTATAATGCAATACAATTCAACAGCAGCACAGACTGCAGCCTCCAAGATGACTACAGTACAGTTGAATAAACATCTTTTCTAAAAAAGTTTCAGCAAAAGCTGACAATTATTACTGTCATGAAGGCACAATTTATTGTGTTGTATAAGACTGCATTAATTTGAGCTAGGGGTACCTAATAAACAGGCAACTGAGTATTTCACAGCAGACATTTTGGCAGGTGTGACACCAATTTTCTACTGGGCTCTGGCTGTGTTCTGTTCCCCGCCACGCGCCATACCACACTGGGAGCATCTCAGAAGTGGAGCATCTTGCTGCCCGAATCACAGATTATATTGTCTTTTAAAGAACAATCGTATGTTTAGTAGGCTAGCATCTACCTTCGACTCCAAGCACTCCTACAGTTAAACCCCATGCCTTCGCTTTTCTGGCGTTCTGTCCATTATGTTTTTTTCACCTCCATGTTATGGGAGACATATACGATATTGGGGGGTGTCTTTTGGTAAATTGACTGGATACTCTCGCCGTTTTCACTTTCTGCACGGCGGTCTGAACGGCCCGTGGCACGTGTGAAAATAGACCTGGTGCGTATCTTTAGCGGAGCGGCAAGCCGCTTCACGCACACTACTGGGACCAGCATCTGGGACACGCCATGGAATATCAAGCATTGACTTGAATGACTGCAATTGTTCGCGGGGGGCTGCGGCGCAACCAGCACGCAGCGCAGATACGCACAGTGGAAAATAGGGGTAATTGAGAACATAAAGAAATACATTCCATTTAGGTGAGCTAGTTCAAGGGTCCTGGCATTGATGCATGTTGGCTCACTGGGACACTTTATTTAAGTGAGCCATCATCTGGCATCATCTGTTGTGGTCTTCCCTGCTATGACAAGTCAAAATAGCATGCCATGATGTTTTGATTAATAACTTAGTTTCATGAGTTGAGTGTTGTAACACTACTTTATGCGCCATGCAGCCATTTAGTCAGAACTTAGTTGCATACAATTCTGCTTTATACTCAGTTACGTCAGTGACTAAAGAACCAATGTATCTAGATAGGCCTTTTAATTCAATTTAGCCTAAAAGAATTGAATAGTTAAAAGACAAAATAACTACTGGTCTGGTAGATATCAAATTATCATATTTTGTCTTCCGATTGTGTAAAAAAAAAAAAAAAAATTATAAATTATAAATTATAAAAATTTATAATTGTATATTGTAAAACTTTAAAAGATTCTTATTCTTCAACATCACACAGCATAAGAGAGCAAGTGCCATTGTCTCATGGTTCATCTCTTACTTCAAGACAAAAACAATGGAAAAGAAGCCTTAACACTCACAGCACAGCCGCCTCTGGGTTGAGTGGTTCCGTGGTATTGATCTTGTAGAAAACGGTACGTGCATACATCAAGACTTGCCAGATGTGGTTGTGATTTCGTCTAGAAGAACAAAACATACGGAGTTGACAACATCATTAAACCTTTATTCCAGGAATATGGGTGCATACAATCTCGTGAGGTTTTCTCATATGAGAAAACCAAGAAGGCTGAAAATGTAAAATGTATTTTTTTTTTTCCTTTGACCACGACAATCAGTGAACACCTTTCGATCATAGAATTGTAGTTACATTCAGGACCTTGTTCTAAGTGAGGAAATATGTTAGAATAACAAATTAGGTGGATATTCCAAGTTATTCTTACTTTGATTTGAATACCATACTGAATTTGTTTTGACAATTTTGTTCTACTTAAAAATAGGTTTGGAAACTTTGGTCTGGTCCAGACGATGACATTGCAGACGATGTCCAGCTAAGTGATTGTCCAAGAGACGCAGGCAGACTACCAGGGGGCAGTCTGGCTGCTTCATGTTTAAAAGAGAAAATAGGAGCATACATTTCATAAACATACTGTAAAAGCAGAAAGCATACCTCCATTTGTTGAAAGCTCTTCTGACATCAAGCTCTCCAGACACAGGGTTAACAAGAGGATGGAAGACTGGGATGTCAAACACTAATTTCTGAAATAAAGCATAAGGAAGAGATGGGTGAAGGTTTGCCTCAACTTCTTGCTTTTTTTATGAGTGTTCTGTAACAAAAAGTGTCATTTTCAAGATATGTCATTCATCAATCATTATCAATTGTTATGGCTCTTTAGAGTCCTTACATTTTATCTGTGACAATCAACCCATTAATTTCTCTTGAAAAAATATGTAGTTTAACTATTTAAAAAAAAAAACGACTTTGAACACATTTACAAATAATGTTTAAAGAAAAATCTTTGCAGACCTGAAAAAAATCATCACCTTAAGCACAAAATCATTTCATCGGATGCCCAAAAAACATATCCTGCAAGAAAATCCACTTCAAGGTTTATCTTTTTGTAAACAGTAAAAAAATTAATAACTACACTTTACTTACAGGACACTCGCCATCTGGATAGTTATCTGGAATATACACTGTGAATTTGAAGACTCCATCCTGGTACAAGCCATGTCTGATGAATATGACCCCAAACCACACTAAATAGTTGGGAGACATATGGTAGTTCAGAATTTTTACTTCCATCAACAAAGTTATGAATCATGCTGAACCAATGCACAGACAATTTTATTTTAGTTAAACAGCATCTTTTTTATTATTAATAAAGTAGGTGTTTAGCATTCAAGAAAGATGTAGCCACACTTTATTAGTGTATATATGAAACAGGCATGAACTTCAAAAAGGGCGTCCTTACTTAGCGCCGATTTGTAGGATGGCTGCACATAAATTCCAGGGAGTTTCTGCTTAATCACTAGTGTGCTGGAGGTCACATGACAAGAAGTCAGATCAATACATAAGTGAGAAACATGCATGAAACTTATATTTTTGTTGTGTAAAACACAGGGATACTTTGCACCAAATGTAATACAGACTATGCCTTTGTGTTTTAAAAGCAGATGCTACCAACATATTTAAAAAATGAACACCAAATAAGTTTGACAAGTGCCAAGCTTATGAAAACAAACACAATGAACTTTGAATTCTGACAGTGGTCCATACTCACAATTCAGCCAGCAAAGAGTACTCCAAGTAAAAAGGGCCATAGGAGGCGTGTGTGCCATTGGCTGACTGGGCTGGGGTGCCCGTTGATGCAGGCTTGGTAATGGGGGCTGCATTCTTAGGAATAGGGGGAAGTTGCTTTTTGCCAAAGGGCAGTCGGGCCGGGCTGGCTCTCTGCTCCCCGTGCCCACTCTGTTCCTCGACGTCAGATCTCTGCTATTATGAATAAGAAATATAACAGGAATCTCAACATTTCAGCTGTGAAAAAAAGCAGGCAGAAGGCAAGTCTTGAGAACCAGATTAGAGAAGGCTACTGTTTACGAGCTATTATGCACACACAAAATGGCCCAGTGCAGTAACCATGTGCTGTGACCGACCTCTCAGGTTACACTGTTCATCTGTTTGCAGCTTATCAGGAACTAGTGTCTAGACAACAGCAAGCACTTTCAAGTACAACTATCAGTGATGTTAGTGATGCGGTTCAGAATGATAAGAGTAGTTACAACAGTGTAACTATACACATTGACCACATAGCCGCATGATGCCAGGAATGCATAAGGAAGCCACAACAAACACTGCTGATGACTCCTACAAGTACTCCAGGACTGCTTGCAGTGAATAGTGTGCTAATGTAACCAATTTTGCCTGCGTGTTCATTGAAGTCAGACTTGAATGACTACATGCGTTCTTTTTTTTTTTTTGAATCTATATTATATTACACACACACACACACACACACACACACACACACACACACACACACACACACACACACACACACACACACACACACACACACACACACACACACACACACACACACACACACACACACACACACACACACACACACACACACACACACACACACACACACACACACACACACACACACACACACACACACAGCCTCTGACTAGGCTGAAAAGTATTATCCCACACCCATGCTCAAGGTACACTGTTAGCCTCCTCCATACCTCACCCGGGTTGCACAAGCATGCTAAAATGTACCTCCATTACTGTTTGTTTGTGGAAATTCAGTCTAGCCTAAATAGGCTAATGCTTACTGGTAGAAAATAGCATTAACAGAGAGTTTTCAGTCATGATTATGCATGATTTGAAGCAAGTAGAATTTTCCAAAAAGGAGTAGGAGACCACACCTTTAACTTAAGGATTAACAATTCCAGTTTACCGAGATTCCTAGGAAAATTAATACACAGGTGCAGGAATGAAAATATCTAACAAATAACAGGCTGGAATTTCTCAAAATAAACACTTAACAGAACAATTTTTTACACTGGAAACCATTGGAAACCATTTGCCAGCTTTCTCCAAAATCTAATGACTTGTCTAGAACTTGAAAGAAAGTTGTAAGAAGGTTGCCTGCTAAGTACAGACAAATCATCTTCATGTTGTAGAGTGTTGGTCATGCTGATACAGTATTCTGATTCATTGAGAGAGAAAGTCAAAACTCCACGGCATATATCAATCAGATTAATCTCTCCTGTGTTTTCAACGACAAATTGATTGAACAAACACTTGATGCAATAGGACCCATGACGCAAACTACCATAACTATATTCTTAATATAAACAAATGAAAATATGTTTAATGTGTAGCATTATAGTTTAATGGGTTCTATTTTACCTTACGACTTGTATTGGCAGACATGCTCCAGAAGGGGTTAAGGTTCATTACTCATTCAGAGGTTCAGATTGATGTCCCTCTTTCTATGTAGGCCCCACGACAAGTGCAGTCCGGGCCATTCGCTGCTGTAATGGAATATAGACACATGAAACAAGTGACTGGGGCTGCACTTGAGGTCAAATACACACACAAACATCTAATCTGCTTATCATATGCATCCACGTTTAAAAGGGCATATTTTACTCTTATATTAGTACTTGTATTTGACATATTTGATTAATTCCCTGTACTATTCTTTGTTCAGTGTTCTTCGCTGCTGTGACATGTGTTTTTTTTCTCCGGGGATAAATAAATTATCTATCACACGACTTGTAAACAAACACACAATCAAGTACGTAGCTAGCTAATACTGATCTAATGTCATCTAGCTAACACAATAGAAATAGATCGTTGCAACTTGTCTGTTAACATTAAAATGTCCTAACGTGCTGACGGACTACCAAGTGAAAAACAACTCCGTCCGAAGATCTGAAATTATTGTTTGGGATAACGTTAGGTTAGCTTGGTGCTAACTTGGCTGTTTGATGAAGTATGCTAGCAGTTGTCGACGTTTAAAAAGTCTGATGTGTAACTAATGTACTGTCGTATGGTGGCAACACTAGAGACCCGTGTTTTAATTTTAATAGACTCTGCTATTAATGTCGTGGTATTTCTAACAGGATACCAAAGTATTGTTTAGCTATATAACGCTAGCTACCCTTAACGCCTTAACGTTAGCTAGCTAGTTAGTTAGTTAATGTAAAACTAACTCACGTTAGCTAACAAATCAAAATGTGACTAGCTAAATACTCTTTCGAAACGTATACTAGTTCATGTTAAACGTCCACACACTTATGTTGACTTGACTGCTTTCCTGAACTCATTTAGCTAGCTAAGGTTAACGTTATATTCAACATAGCTTACAATGCTAGCTAACGTTACCTTTGGGGCTGTCAATTGACTAGCTATTCCTTTAATTTTAGCTCTTGGAAGTAAACAGCTTACTGATGTTACTCACCGTATTTGCTAAATAGCTTTAAAAGTCCCTTTAATAGCGATGGTAACGTGTGTCACGGTGTAATTTTGGCAGAAACTGCTCAACTGCTCGCCATTCCTTTGAGTGTCATCCCGGCTAACTTGCTAACATTGGCTAGCTAAATAATTTGACAGACACTGAAACTAGCGTTCAATCCAACCAATAAATGGGCGTATCGGTATAATAGTTTTCATTGGTCTAGGGGATAAACGTCCTCGCATTTGATTTGCTGGCGCTTCCGTCACTTGAAAGGAAAAGCGTCCTTATTTACTAAAAAGAAACGTAACATTAGATGGACTCATAGACTGTATATAAACGGCCTATGGATGGAACCTGGATAGAACCGACTGTTAATATTAAAAAACGCGGTTCACTGTCAGTTAAACTGTAAGTACAGTTGCTCTGTTTTTCTCTTGAGAAAGAAAGAAAGAAAGAAAGAAAATATTTATTTTATTTTCCCAGTAAGCCATAACATCGAGCCAGAATGCAAAATAGTGGGGCCTTGGGATTACAGATAGCTAAAATGGAATGCAGTTGTTTTTGATGTTATTGATTACACTCTTTTCCTACACATGTCAAGATCAAACCGTGGCCCAATGAATTGGCTTAGAAAAAGTTAAATTGTAATTCAAAGTCTGTATACAATTATACCCAAAATCGCATCCTACTTTGCTGTTTCTTTAGAGTGGTAAATCTGAGGCTATGAATATTTTACCTGGAACCTACCATAGCCTATGTATGGTCTACATTAAAGGTTGAAGAAATATTCTTAGTAGGCCTATAGTGCCATTGATTAAAACATTTTTTTTTTTTTAAAGTTTATGTTAAAGTACAGATTATGAAATGTTAGCTTAGGGTTTATTAAGGTTTATATATGTAAGTTGTTTTTTAATGTTGAAAATAATTTTAACATAGGACTTTTAGGGGTTGACCAATACAGTTTCTTCAGGACGCATACTGGTTATTAGTAGTTATACTTATAGACAGTGAATGAAATGGACCAACAGATCCCATAGGCTAAAAGCACTTTTCCAGTGAGTGCTGAGCGTTACTGCGCAGCCTCCAACTGAGCTTGACACTGTAGATGTGACATGAGCAACCTGTCTGAAAGTTGTAGGTCTTCTGGTAGCTGTGCCAAAAGAAATCTCAATCATTCCAAGTCTTGCAGATATGAAGAGCATAGGCATATGTAAGGAGATAACGTAGGCACAGGCTAATTAGTGCTCATTAAAATGCTAGTTAAAATTAGTAATTAAACCTGAACAGCTAATGTAAGTTAAAACTGTCTCTATGCTTCTCCTGACAATACGATGATTTGTCGACTATGCGACGGCAAGTCGCTTGGTTATTACACAATCGTTAGCCTATTTTTACAAAAACGCCTGCAACAGAGCCATAACGTGAGGTATAAGGTAATGGAGCCATTTATACATTGTCATCTTTCTTTATGTAACCTGGCCCAATGGAGGGGTTAAGCCAAACTTTAGCAATTTAACACAGTTGACAACGCCACCTTTGGACTTTCACCCAAAGAGTTTAATATTTAATTTGATATCAGTTGGTACCAATCCCAGGGACTCCCACTACACAGGTAAGCCCACATGAGAGATTATAGACAAGTTTTGTTTGAGCTACTAAAAATAATTTATTACAAACCCAAAAAAAGACAATGGTCATTTGAACGTAACTGTAAAAAATAAGTTAACAACAGGACCAATCCAATAAAAAAGACAAAACAACCAAAAATACAAAATGCAGTAGAAGAGGAAAATCTCGTTAAAGTGAAGACTATTGAAGTGGAAACTATTGAAGTGGAAACTAAGGTGTGGATCGTATACCAGAAGACAGGGACTGCAAATAAACACAACATGCAAATATCAAGATAACACACTAAAAACATGCAATGTTACTAGTAAAATGAGCCAGTAATATGTCACCACCTCTAAAAATAATAACAAGCACTAGGTTTGTAAAAAGGTAGGGGAATACCATTACCAATTGGTAATGCACGTACTGACCCGAGCATGTGCAGACCGTCAGAAGCTGAAAGCACGCCTGACCTCGGCGATATAGCCACTTGACTGAATTTGGTGAGTTATGGTTTCAATAATTTTAATATTTTCTGGTACGTCTAAGTTACCCAGGAGCTCTGTTAACATAAGCTTAGCTAACGTTAGCTACAGCTTTAGAGGAGAGAACGCAACGTTAGCCAGCTAAAAGCTTCGGTGGAATATTATTCACTAACGCTACCGTTAACGTTAGCCTAACATTAGCTAAATATTGTTATTAAACTTAGCTGCTAGCAGAGATGGGAAGTAACAAATTACAAATACTTTGTTACTGTACTTGATTTTTCTGATATTTTTATTTTTCTATTTTTTTGTGGCAACTTTTTACTTTTACTCCTTACATTTTAACACGAATATCGGTACTCTGTACTCCTTACATTTTCAAAAATTGGCTCGTTACTTTAGTTTTTGTGCGACGGTAAGTCACGTGGTTATGACGCAATCGTTATACTATTTTTACAAAAACATCTGTTATGGAGCCATAACGTGAGCTACAAGGTAATGGAGCCTTTTACACATTAGCCTGTTTCTTTGGAAATAAACAACAGACAATAGTGTCTTGAAACATTTCAGATGTAAAGTAATTCATTGTCAAAGTGGCGCCAAAATGAATGGCAGTCAATGGGATGCTAACAGCAGGTAATGGCTTCGTAGCATTAGCTTAGAGAGAAGAGACTTACCCCCTTGGTTGCTAAGGGAGGCAAGTCGTATCTAAGGTCCTTCCTATTTCCTGGAGGACATTTACATTACATAAGACATTTGCATTGCATAAGAAGCTTATAGTATTAGTCAAACCGTCAGGCGTAAGCAGGGAAACAGAGTTGTTTATAAGACTAATTAAAATATAAACTAATGTTTTAAAAATATGTTATTTGGCAAGTGACCATGGTATAAGCAGGTTAATGCCTTTCGAGGTTTCCATTGTCAGATATTAATTGACTTTGGCGGAGGAAACCGTCCTCCGCACACGCCTCACCGTCGTCCATTAATACCTGACAATGGGCACCTTGTGTTATTTAATGAAACCGATAACTGATATTTGGAACATATATGCATTTACAGTAAAATAAAAAATCTTTTAGTCAAAATTAGCATTTTGGAAGTTTGTTAAAATGCAATAAGCAATTGTTTAATAAAATTGAAAATTAAATCATAAAAACAAAAACAGCTTCCTGAAGTTTTAACATGATAACAGTTAGTTTGCAGGTGTTATTGACTACTTACAGAGCTGTAGCAGAGCCAATGTATTGCACTTTTTAATTAACTTATTTAATTAATTAATGTTATTGGTAAACTGAAACACAGATACAGATAATCTGCTAATTGCCAAATATTTGTCGATCCCCAAGGCCTAGCATTTTTGTTTTCCAGATCATGTGCTTTACAAAGGTAAAACAATAGAGTTCTTATTCAGAGAGGACAGCAGTGTGTTTTAAGCTTATACATTATCTGTTCAGTTTTTACATAGGTTATCAGAGTTCTCCAAAAGTGCTTCACTTTGATAAACATGAATATAATGCACACTTTTATATTTCCTTAATTTGAATGTTTCAGTGTACTGCACAGCACATGTCCCTTGAGGGTAAGATGCATCTGAGCCATCTGTGTCACACATTTCTTTAGTTTTGACCACGCTTCATTGGCAGTTCATTCTGCTGATTGATTGATTTTCTAACAATTACCCCTAATTATTTTTCTGGGTGAAGAAAAAAAAAACTAATTTAATGCATGGGTGATTGCATTAATTGGGAGAAATGACATTGTCCAAGTTTCAGAGTAAATACAAATTATTGACTCCATTATTGTTATCTGATTGTATATTGTCCCAAGTACACTTCACTGACAAAGGTAATTAGTGTCCTGCTTCTTTATTGGGGCAGCAAACAACGCAAGGTCACCATCACTCTTTTGACATGTACAAATCAAAGACCACCTCAAAACAAATAAGTTAATGCCTGCTTTGCCTTCATCGACATTGAGATGAACTGACACAAACAAGGGTGCAAATATCCACACCATTGCTTTGGTAATGAGTTTTTTTGTCTTTGCCATTGATTCTTTATCTAATCAACTATTGTGACCTTGTGTGGTCAAACAAATATACTAATGAAGGTAATTAAAGTGGTGAGATTGGATTAACTAATTGAATATGTGACCCGTTGGAGCTGGATTGTCTTTTATACTGGACATTTTACAGCAAAGGCAAAAGGGGGGGAAGGTCAATTAACATACCCTTTCTGGGAAATATGTTTTAATTAAATTTAAAATATAAATGACTTGTAAAGAGTAAAAAAAAATAAAAAAATGTGATAAGTGCAGCTGGCAGCTACACTACAGCAATTCTAGTGCATACATTTGAATAGTAAGCATCATATCCCTTTTTATATTTGCCATGTAGATTAATGATGTTATGGGATATTTTATTGTCTGATTGTTTCTGTCTGAAATATGTATATATTGTTTCAGTTTCAGCAGCATTTTCCAGCTATATGCCTTGAGCTCGAATTCAAATTGAACATGAAATATGTTCCCTTCTGTCAGTCCATTTCTTCAGAGGATTTTAGGCCCGCTGATTCAGGTCTACAATGTGGTTTAAATGACAGTTAAAAATTACAATTGGCAGTCCCTAGTGAAACCTGTCTTGACAGCGCAGACATAAAAAAGTGAAAAAAGATGACTCCATGTCCAGATAATATATAATAACAATGTTAGTTTGAATAAAGAAACCCAAATCTAGATTCAAATGTAATATTCATTTTAGAAATATGAACAACTGGGGAGTAAAGGATACAAAAAACATCAGCCAAATCCTTCATATAGCAATAGTCTTTTCCTATCCCTGAGGCTATGGCCTGGCTAAAACCTCAATGCAGCAATTATTTGCTGTAATGACTGCAGTTCAAATAAGCCTGGAGATTTTATTAAACCAAATGAGAGAATCATCTGTGTATTATCACCTTGTGATTGACAGTGACAAGTGTTGGCCAGGCTCGGATGTGAGCATGATGAAGAAGCTCTTGGCAAAGCTCTCGATAATGTTATCCCTGAAAAAGTTTCCTGGAAAACCTCAGCCAACAAATGGAGAGGGAAAGCTCCACGCATATTAATTCCAATTGTCAGATCCCTCCAGTGGGGGAGAGGGGTAATCTGGCAGGCGGCCCCGGCTGCCCCTCCATTCACTGAGTGGCATTTTACACAACTAATGAAAAAGAAATCCATTGTGCTGATCATATGCATAGATTTCACTCTATAATAACGATGAAATAGAAATATTCATAATAAAAGTAAAGGTCACTCGCTGCTGCAGCTAAGCTTCCTAAGCTACAATCTTTGCAATAGCAGTTGTCAGGTTACAGCGATAAAATAGGAAAAAGAGAGAGACGTCAAGTTTTAACCCCGCAAAGGTGAGACCCTACAACCAAGCCCTGCAACACATACATACTGTAGCTCCTTGATCATTTGTTTACAACAAACAGTACAGATGTGTGTTCAAAGCGGGATCCAACAGGCCAGTGTCCTGGAGAGGTTAAAGGTCAGCCACATAGTTATGAATTACATAGTCCTCTCTCTGACAGACAGTACCAAAGCTGGTGTCTACATTCTTTGGGGATTTGTCTGGTCTACTTAATAAAATACATGGAAATATGAACAGCCGCCTCTCTTCACTTCCATCCTACCTATCTCTGTATGTAGGTCACCTGGGCGTCTTCAGGCATATCTCACCTCTGAACGACATTCACAGCATTATTATTGCCCGCTGCAACTTCCATGCTGAGCTCTGTCTTCATATGCATCATACATTGGCATTTATTAGTGCCATGCACTAAGTACAGGCCATGTTATTGCATTTGAATATCAGCTCCTAGCCACATTCGCAGGCCCTGGAAATATATTAAGATGAAGCAATCTCATTTAATAACACCCAAACTAATAAAAGGAAAGCAGATTGGAAATTCAATTTATGATTATTGTTTGGCAGCAGGAGTGATCCAAAAAAGCCCAGCTTGGTCTGTCATATGCAAATATTTCTCTAGCTGTAAGCCCAGGTGTTGGAAAGATTTCCGAATGTCTCAGCACAAGTGTCATGTAGAGGCAGGTATACGTTTTGGTCCTTTTGGGTTTTTCATCATTCAGAAGTAGAAAGCCATGTGGTGGGCTACTTCAGTCAACTATTATGATATTAGATAGTAATAAAACAGCAATGGTATGATTATCCTTCTCCATATGGGGAAACATCATAGCGCAATGGGCCAAATGCAGGATGCATTAATCAACAGTGCACTCAATATTTGAATGCCCTTATTGTACTGAATGTGTGATCTCAGCCTTTGTTTTGCAATAATCATGATGCTGTTTAGCTTTGGTATTCATAGTTTCTTTCCTGTTGTTAAACAGGATGTACACAACAGATGTTGTGTACATCCTGGATATAGTAAGCCCCAATACCACAAGATATTTGCAAGCAAGTCTAAAACATGTACCTGGCCACCTATTTGTAAAGCCCCTTTTCCCTTGTTTTTCCAAAATTTTCAAACCGGCATTCTGAGGTGGCCTTTATCCCACAGCAGTCATATCAGTTTGTGCCAGAGCTCAAATAATTCTTCACTTTACTGACTCCGCTTCACAAGAGCCCGTAATTTCCTGTCTTGTGTTGTTGATGGACGTGTGTGTGTGTGTGTGTGTGTGTGTGTGTGTGTGTGTGTGTGTTTGTGTGTATACCTGTGTGTGTGTCGGTTTGTTTGTTGCCCAATACATCCGACAGGCCCGGCCCATCTGTGTGTAAATGTTGACTCCCAGTGGAGCTGTGACTGTCACTCATTGCCCAGCCAGTGTAGTGCCAGGCATTGATCGCTACATATATCTTGCTCTGTACTTCCCAAACCTTCATCAACAGATGCGGCAGCAGAATTGATTAGCAGCAAGTCAATGACCAAATCTCTTTGGAAACATTTTTGTTTATGTGGATAGCTTAGAGGGCCATTAGCGGGATTACCTTTGAGGCTTGGCTGAACAACAGATGTTCAAGGACGACTCAATCAATTTGACTTACAAGGGGCTGCAGTTGCCGGAAACAAGTGATAAGTCTGCGAGGAGGGAAAGAGGGGTTAAATAAAAACAGTTCACTGTGGTATTACACAGGTACAGCAGAAGAGCAGCAGACTCAGACTTACACTGAGATCACTGACAGGTTCCCTAACACTGGAACACACAGTCAATGAAATCCTCTTGACGTTGACAAAATGATCAAAAGATTTGGCGGTGCTGTTTTAACTATTGGCAGCTTTGAGCCCATTTAAGTTATTCCTTCTACACGTTATTAATTAAACTGAATTTGTTATATACAAATACAGGTTATAGATTTTATTAAAGTAAACACATTCTGAAGAACTACATATCATATTTATGTCCTTGGGTCTATGCTGAAAATCCTCAATAATGTAGCTGAGTCATACACAAACAAAGTTAGTCATTTAATATAATAAATACATATATCACAAAAGATTTTATTAAATGGATTTTAGCCCAAGCAAAACTTCCTCGGTATAAGTAAAACACTTTCAATATAAGCAGCGCCAGCCTCCAGAAAGGCCTGTTTAATTTGTGCAGAGTAGTGCATTCAATTATACAAGCATCTAAATTGAATCCAGATTAATGTTTGTTATGGATATTTTTTTATTTTATTTAAATATGCTTGATTCAGCACAAAATGTATTATTTCTCAGAGACGATCATGTTCTTTCATTCTTTTCAATTTTCCCCTTTCCTCTCATGAATCAAATAGTGAATAAATGTGTTGCAGAGACTCACGATCTGGCTTTCAAGTCAATGCTTATGCTTCCTTATCTGCAAACGTATTAAAATTAAGTCAGAGCACAAAATGGTATTTAAAAAGTTTAAGTGAAACAATTTGCATTGGGAGTGTGTGAAAATGCTAATGGTTTCTTTCACTAAGCCTCACAATCACTGTCATCCATTTCGAGCTCTGATTGTTTTCCACATGGATGCCTTCATTCATTATTGCAAAATTATAAACATAAAGAAGATCTCTGTATTAATACTTCTGCTTTTTGTAAAAGCTCAATCAACCATAATGTTCTAATTTTTTCTCTGTGAACCTCATTTTATATTATCTAACCCACAAGGAATGGATGTCCCAGAAGGGATTTATTTCATTTATCAGGATTATTGAATTAAATTAAACTAGACACTTACCGCAAGCTGAACAGAGATACCTTATCCACTTAAAAGGTAGGCCTGCTCTTCACTGCTATTTAGGCAAACACATTAGGCAGCAAATGCCTTTTGTTGGCTGAGCCGAGGTTGCTGCATAATTCATTTGTTCATTAAGGAAAAGCGTTGAAAATGCTTGAGGTAAGTGGAAAAGGTCATGTATTGAATGGATCTTTAATTAAGCTACTTTACAACCACAGTTACACGACTGATGACATATGCATCATGTTTGTGTACATACAGAATTAGTGTGTGGATAGACAATAAGGAAGGGAGAAATGAAGAAAAAGAGGTAGGCAAAGTGGATTTTACCAAAATATTTTAAATGAAAAATAACAACCTCCCAAAAACATATAAACTGTAAAAGATGTTACTATTGTGTATTATGTGCAATAGATTTTACCATGAGTTTACATGGATTTTTTTCTCTCTTTCACATGCAGAAATTGCATATAAAATATTTGTTTCAGAAGAACAAAGCTCTAAAAAAACAATGTCTGAAGAGCATTTCAAAGAGCATGTCTGTTATTCTTGTGTCCAGCAGCAGATGGCAGGCTGTTTCCACTGATGAACCGTCTCCAGACACAAGCACATGCTGAACTTCTGTACCCTGCCGCTGTGATGTTGGCTTCCCAGACCTCACTGCTCTTGCCTGTGAAATGCATTCCCATTAAAAAGGCATTTTTAAAGCCAACACCAGTGCTATAACAATCATCTCCCCAAAGCCAAGGCTCCACACCCGGGAGCTCGGTATTGCCACACAGGCAGACATGTGGCGGCTGCCACAAACAAAGGCCCCGTACTCTCCTCCCCATTCCTCTTCCCTAAGCTTCCACATGGTTACAGGCCGGCCTGCCATTGGCAATTACACCCATAGCCCAGTGTGAGGTCTCACAGAGACCTCAATCACCACTTACAAGATCAAGGCTAACTCTCTGTCACATGCACAGTGACAAACACACATACACCTGCATATGTGTATGCAAACAGTCTGTCCCTCTTTCTTCAACCAAGCTCACTCGCTCGCTCTCTGTCTGGCATGCTCTGAAATCATAACACATTTTGAGTGGCTGTGGAAATTATATCGCTTTTTTAAGAGCAACAAAAATAACAGGGTGACAATCATGCTGTCAGACGCGGCTGTCTCAGTTCACTGTATGTCATTAAGTTTAGGACTTTGTCTTGGTGACACTGCTGCAGAAATACATCAACATATTTCATTATTATACATAAAAGATTTATATTTAGTCACACACTGACACAAACACAGACTTGGTCACCAATGCAGAATAGGGTTCAGTTTTAGCTGCACATGCTTATGAAGAAGAAAATAAAATATATACGGTAAATATATATTTAATCTGCAAAAATATTAACATGTTGCCCATGAAATACTTTTGGTGCTACCTGTCCTGTAACAAGTACTGACTGTTTTGGAATGAAGTTTTCTGAAAGTGTTTGTGTCATGATTAGGTATCTGATTTTAGAAGGACACTTTTTTTTATTTGTTGCATCTGAAGCATTCACTGTTGTTAACAAGGGCCTTACATTTTACCCTCCTTATCAGGCCCTGCTGCTGGATGGGTGGGGGGTGGGGGATCCGTACCTCTGTACCCTGATACAGGCATCAATACCCACGAGGCTGTGTGTCATGCAGCAAGCAGCCTGAACGGAGGTTCACATGCCTCCTATGATACCTCAGTGAGAGCCCATGCTTCATGTCCTCACACCAAGCGCTGATGTGACAGCTTGCTAAATAATTTGTGCTTCTTTACCGGGGTCATTGGATAGAGAATCTGGTTGCTGAATAATTAATCAAGACACAATCTAAGCAGCCGACTTCTGTTTCCTCCTAGTTTCAGCCAGATTGTCTGCCGCTGTCCCCCACATTTATACTCACTTGCCATCTAATTCATCTAAATTTGGAAATTCATCACAATATTTGTGTAGGCAGACTGGTGTCAGGAAGAGCATGTCCTGAACATGACCCACAGGATCCCGAAAAAGAAAACCACACACAGCCGCAGAATCTATTTTTTCATTACGTGGATAAAAATAAAACAAAAGCCTATTAACGCCATGGCTTTGTTTAGCTACATAATTGCTTTTCATTATTCAGTGCACAGTGTACGTAGAAAGAGGCACAGTTGTTCAAGTGCGGCTGGAAATTAGATCTTTTATTGATAATGCTGTGTCTCAGATCAGATTCTTACAAATGCTGAGTGATAAAACTGGAGCCTGATTGTCTGTATGTCTCTGTGAATAGTAATGACACTTTTCAGACTGTTAGATGGGCTCATGGCAGCCTTAAGGTTGGAGAAGAACACTTGTTACTGAAAGATTTCCCACTTACTCAAACTGGCTGCAAAATCTGGGGCGGGCAAATTAACAAGTTATGCAAATCATAACACTCATACCTTACTTTAAGAAATTGTTCAACATTTTTGGAATAAAGTTTATTTGCTTTCTGGCAAAGAGTTAGAGGAGAAGATCAATACCAATCTTGTGTAAATATAAGGCTAACATGAGCAGCTGGTTAGGTTAGCTTAGCTTAGCACAAAGACTGGAAACGGAGGAAACAGCTTGACTGGCTCTTTCAAACTTTCAGATTTGCAAAAAGCGGATTAATCAACACTCACAGAGAATTGTGAACTTTACACTCCTTGTAAATTAGCGAGCTTTAAAGGTGCTGGTAGCTGAATTTTATTACGTATGGACAGAGCCATGCTAGCTTCCCCCCCATAATTCCAGTCTATTCTATTCCAGTGCTAAGAGTAGATAACCAGCCCCTGTTGGCTGTAGCATATTGATTGGACAGACTTGAAAGTGGGATCTATCTTCTCATCTAACTCTCGTAACTCAAATAGGTGTATTTCCCAAAATACTATTTTTAATTATATAATAATATATATCTAAAACCACTGATTCTTCCTGAAGCAAGTAATTTCTCTTTGCAGTAAATAGTTCTGGGCCTTTCTTTTTAGATAGGGGTATATGAAAAAGTGTGAATGCAGATTGCAATCCTCTAGATAAATATACAATGAGTAGGGTATGTCTAAAACATACATAAAAATGAGGCACCTTTATTCAAAATGCCCCACAGGGAATCACACTTCAGAATCTGGCAGTTTTAGTGGCATGTTAGCAGAATCGGCATTGGGAAATCAGACGCAATAACCAGGCCCATGTCAATGAGGCTTAGCTCAAATATTTTACCCCCCAGAACCAAGACTCTGATTCTTGTGTGTGCATTTCTCAAATACTTTTCCATCACCGCAAATCCCATTGACACTTAGCTGTCCCTGTGCTCATCACTGATAGCTTTCCACATGTAAATCTACACATCGATTTACTCTCATGTTGTGCCCCTTCGGTTGTTTTGAACAGAAGTAGTGTGTGACCAATGGCCCGCACCATACCCCAACATGGTTGTCAGGGACAGGGAAATACTGTAAGTCTGAGGCGCACAGTATAAAGGACAGTAAGTGATAGAACTCTTTAAAAAAGTACACCAAGACAGGAAGAATGACACTTAGCCCTTAATCATCTCGGTGTCTGCAGGGATCCCCTGTACTTTTGTGTCTATTGCAGATAATGGTCTTTCCTTACTTGACAGCATGTCTTCAACGAGCTAGCTCTGTAACCAATGCTTAAGTGTATCAGGGTGACAAAGCGTTGCTAGATTTGGTGGTGTCACGGCTCATCATGTAGTGACATTGCTGACAGCTGTGGTGTTAAGAAGGGTAGGCTGTTGGATGGAGTCAGAATAGATTCTGGTGCAGTTGACCCAACTTCCATAACAATGCCTTCCCTAAGGATCATCCTGCAATATGCAATCTAACAACACCAGCTGGAACCACTGGAAGACAGGGAGGGGAAGTATTGTAAATGTTGGAGTACAAACCAAAATGCTGCTTCAGTTATTGGAACACACGGACGCTTGTGTTACAGGAGAAAAACCAGAGGCATAAGGAGTACAAGAATGACAATGTTTTTTGTGGGATAGTTCTCTCAAGTGCTATTGTGGCTGGCAGGCTGTCCAAGTGGGCTGGCTCCTACCTCAGAAAAATTGTGAGGGAAAAGTGCCTGCTATCAGAAATGAACGCACCATCTTGAATCTGTCCAATCCAATCAGTCCTCTTCCATGAGCCTGTCGGAGGAGATACGTCCTTGCCAGGCCCTCCACTAGTTTTAAGGGACTTCCTGTTTGTTAAAAACAGTACAGACAAATTGTATAATGACAAATAGTGGCCCAAACATTGTGGGAGTGTGCTGTCTTGGGACCTCAAACTCAGTTGCAACTAATTTAGCCTTAACCCCAAAACAAGCAGAACAACATGACAATGACCAGGCTTTGTCTGTTTCCACACAAAAATGGTCTCTGAGGTTTGGCTAGATGTGAAGAAAACTATACTTGCAGTCATCCACTTTCTGTTTATTTGATATTATTTTGTGACCAAAACAATAATATGTACACATTTTATTCTACCTTTGTACCATTTTTACAAACTGAAGCTAAGGTCAGAGCACTCAGTTTGGTGCCATGAGAGAGACCACACTACTAACTGGATTCTAGTGTTTATGCTGCTGATCAGGTTGGATCAGGACCTTAGGATAGATTACTGTCATCCTCTGTTAGGAGTTGAGATGGGAAGAAAAACTAATGTTAAAAAGTCATATTCTCAGTCATCTTTCCATCCAGCTTGCCTGTGTACTCGGCTGTTGATATCTTGAAATTAATCCTGATTTAGAGTACATGGCTTTTTCATTGCATTTTATTTAAACTATAAGATATCAATGGCAGCATGAAGAAAGTCAGTCCAAAATGCTTTCCATGAGGCACAATATCATATTTATATGTTGCCAAATGGTTAAATGTTCACATGTCTTGCAAAAAATGTTGTATACTATTTTCTAAGAAAATGAGAGCTGCTGCCATCCATCATTACATGTCTGTGTTATGTAAGAAGCTAGAGCCAGGAGGCAATTAGCCTAGCCTAGCATGAAGACTGGAAGCAGGGGGAAACAGCTAGCATGGTTAACTCCAAAGCAAATGGGCTGCAACATTGAGTACTGAGTTTTAGAGGTACTGGTAGGTATATTTTGAATTGAGCCAGGGTAGCTGTTTACCCCTGCTTCCAGTCTTTATGCTAAGCTGAGCTAATTGCCTCCTGACTCCAGCTCACCCACGCGTCACAGTAATGTGATAACCTTTTTCAGTAACTGCTGCTCACTTCAAAATGCTGAATGTGATACATAATTAGTCACCATAGGTTTTGTCAGTCTCTCTGGATGACAGTTTAAGCTAAATGCCTGAAATTCAAAAAGCTCTTTAATGTTTGAATTTTTAAATCTTCCTGATTTGAATGAATTGTATCAAACCCCACCCTGGTTTCTAATCATATGGCAACAATATAGCAGTATAAGCGTCTCCTTACACACACCTTCTCCCTCCACACGAGGACCTCCATATCACAAATCGTCCGTAGTCATGTATGTTTAAACAGGCCTCAGTAATCGTGCTAAGCGTGTGCTTATATTTGACTGCTCAACTTTGTCGCTGAACTGTAATAAATGTTGTGGAAATCTATTTCATCCCCCAGCCATTAGCAGACTGTGAACACTCTAATACCAGCTTGCGCCTCATTTTCCAGGCCTCTGATCGCACCGAGCAGTGGGCACCTAATTCATTCAATGAAATGGGGCTTACGATTACTGAGGCAGAGATTTGATATATCATGGAAAATTAGGTCGATTTTAATACATTATCACCCATCCCACTGAATAGTCCACATATGCTTACACTGGGGAAGGGGCCGTTTTTCCAGGGGTAGGCCTTGTTTTAATACATGTGTGAGGGACAGGATGGGTACAGGCTTTGGAGCTGGAGAGTGCGTTAGCTTGGGGGTACCCCCACCCAAATAAGGGATGTCAGCACTTCCTAGTTGCTTAGTGGCTTTGGAGTCCTTGTAAACCGGACCAATTAAGGCTTTGGTTTTATCTTCAGTTATCTTAATGGACTGCACCACTTCCATATTGAGAAATCTATTCATAGCTTTCTGGACCTCCCAAAAAGCCAGTGGTCCTTCCATTGGCACACAGAAACCTGTCACACAATGCATGAGTAAATATAATATGAGTTAGTACATTTTCACCATGTAGCACAGGGTGTATTTTACTTTTACGGCAGCATATTTTGCTCATGATGGAGAGTGAGCTCGAGAGAAGTTGAAAGGCCTCCATAAATCATTCCCTGCGTTCTACCTCAAAAATAGTGCTCACATGATAAATGCAAGTTTACTGGAAGCATTTTAACTGAACAATGAGTGTGTGTGTGTGTGTGTGTGTGTGTGTGTGTGTGTGTGTGTGTGTGTGTGCTGGTGTGTGTCAAATCTGGAAGCATTTTATGGTCAGCCGCAAAGGCCTCTGTGATTGGACAAGCTATGTCACTCCTGGTCTTAAATGGCTTTGCACAACAGCAAGGGCATCCGCGAGTCATTCTGCCATTTGTGGGATGAGAAATTCCCCAGGATTCACCACGCAATTCGTTTATATCCAAACTGCTTATTCTATCTGCAGGCTGTTGCAAACACATGATTCAGCTCGGTAATTTGTGATTGTGGTCCATAATCAATACCCATGGCTTTTCTGGAGCTTCACACTGACTAATCTGGAAATGGATTTGTCAGTGTTACGGGGCGATAGCTCTGAAACCACATCAGTAACACTGTGATGTGTGTATATTATTGTGAGTCAGGCACTCAGGAAACTACAGCTTGTGAACTGTGAACCTCATCATTTTGCTGTCTGAATGACTTGGACAGGGTACAGTATTCTCCCGTAACATAGGTTGCACATTTACTATGTTCATAAGTTAGTTGCTAACCTTATCTGTGTTTATCTATGTGGATTATGGGGTGGCATATAGTTGATGTTGCAGCAGTCAACTTCAAAACGACAACAAATATGCATTGACTGTTAACATACATATAAAGATGTCTTAAAAAATATATATATATATATATATATATATATATATATATATATATATATATATATATATATATACTGTATATAGTCAGTACAATAGTCTACTTTTTCCAACTCAACTGACAATATAAAAAATGATATACTATAAAAGGACTGCAGGGTAAATGTATGATTATGTAAGATCAGGTGAGAGACAGAAGATAAACAGATAAAAAGAAGAAAGTAAATAATAACTCATTAAATAAAGATCAGTTATACATTTCCTATTGCTTGGATGTTTGGGTGTTTGTTATAAGCTCTGTGAAAGGCATATCACCACATTGCTCCTTCTGTATTTCCCAAACCCATTCCAAACAACCACCCCCCACCTTCAAGATAAATATAATAAATATAAAACCAAAAGGAGAAATTCATGCTTGAAGCAAGGGAACTAATCTCCCTCCTGCCTGTTTCACTCCTCTGTGTTTAATTGATAGAAATTGCACGCATCAAAGAAAACGCACACTGAGATTTAATGGGCATAAAATGGACATTAGCATTTTAAAGAGGTGGATTAACACATTAATCCGGGCAATTTTCATCCAGCCCTTCCTATGAAATCGTCACAGCGCGCAGGCTCCTAATGGAGCTTAACTGGCTTTCTGCTTTAGTGCTGCTCACAGGGATAACAGCAAAACTTTTAGTTTTTGGAGAGGGGAAATGAAGGGGCTTAATTTGTGTGATGGCTCTTTCAGAACTAAGACTTTACTTCCAAGCGAACAGACGTCCACATGCTACATTACACAAGTTGCAACAGTGCCATGGGTGTACACTGAGACACTTCAGAGACGTTGGTTTCAGATGGTGAAATTGCCCATGCTTGAAAAGCAGTTATCAAAGGGGCTGCTGTTGGATGTACATCATGGAGTGGACTTTTCATCCAGGCTGAACATGTGGTTTTGCTAGGAGAGGCACACTGGGTTGTTGAGCACAATGACTATACATACAATAGAAGTGAGTACATGATTTTACCATGATGTGGGGCGTTGGGTCTTGCATTACAATCAAAGCACAATCCAGCCAGATGAAACTCATTGCATCACTTCTACAGATGCACGTTGGTGGGAGACTCCCACGTCCAGCCCCAAAGGTAGAAGATGTACTGTACTGACTTGGATTGTTATTACATACACCTTATTAAACCCAGAGGAAGGAAGTGGCTGCCAGTTGATACCAGAGGAGCGTTGGCTGTGTTTCATGTGTGAGAGATGAACTCATGATGAGCACACACATATGTACTTAAAACATGTTCGCACACACATTGCACCAATGCAAGCCATCATTAGTGACACAAACCCTCAGTGTCAGTGTTTAGACTACAATGAACTCTCTTGATGCAATGTGTCCCCTACAATGGTTTGCACTTTCATTTCCATCCCTGTATGGCTGCTCCACCATTTTGTTCAAGTCATTTACACTGCAGTGTATGCACACACACACAACATGTAAGCCCGCTGTACCTCCATGCAAAGAGAATGTAATGTAGGTCATTGAACATAGCCGTCTGGAAGAGTGCTGTTGTTTGTGAGCAGCGAGGCAGCCTCCAGAGTAAAGGACGGATGTGAGGAGGGGTGTAAAAAAAAAACAATAGAGGCAAAAAACACAACGAAACAAACAAAAGCTTTTTCGACAAACTGTTAAAACGTAGAGTGCGTCTGTTTTAGGTGTTGTCACTGGTGGGCAGAGGTACGGAAAGACAGAAACACTGCTTGCTTTCTCTCACTCCCTCTACTCCTATCTTATGCGCTCTTGTGAATAGTTTATGCTATGTACCTTCTCTTCACCTCTGCCGTACTTTCCGTCCCATTATCGTTCCAACATGAGATTGCACTCAAGACAATGTTGGAATTTTTGATAACATGGATTGTGAAACTGAAACACTGTTCTGAATTAATAAACAACACAGTCTGGAGCTTTTAGTGCGTAATCCAGCCTTTTTTCCATGCTGCACGCTGTTTTATTAGTAATATTATTTTTCATCCTCAGCCTGTTGTCCAGTACCAGCTGAGTAATATTAGAGAAAGCTCTTAGCTTCCTAGATGGGGATCGGAGATGGGTGTTTCCTTTAACATGCTCTGGCAGGTTGCTGTGATTTGAGTAACCTGAATCTGCAACCCAAATGACATCTGAAAAGGCAGGCCACACTCAAAGCATGGTTTCTCCATTCTCCCCGATACCTTTGTCTGAAAGCCCACGACATCTCCATACACAGGTGCTGTGCTGTTAAGTGTCTGAGTCGTGCTCTGGCCTAGATCGGAAGCAGAGTGGATACACGGCATACTCATGCCGTGAGAAAGAAATCTCTTACTGCAGTGGACACAGGCGGAAAATACTCTTTTTCTTTTTTTAAAGATTATTTTTTGGCCATTTTTGAGGCCTTTATTTGAAAGGAAAGCTGCAGACATGAAAGGGGAGAGAGTGGGGGAATGACATGCAGCAAGGGGCTGCAGGTCAGAATTGAAGCCCGGGCCCGGGCGTTGAAGAGTAAACCTCTACCAACTGAGTTATCCGGGCGCCCGGAAAATACTCTTTTGCCAGCCATGAGATGATTGCAGTTTTATAAAGTAATTGTCGCTCTGCCACAACCTCGCACTTTCACGAACAAATACAGTAACTCAATCAGCTTTTCATTTCCAACACATGTTCACTAGATAAAGAAAAAGAGACCCCCACGACCTCCTCTGTGACAGATAATGTTCACATTCCAATGGCAAACGCTCTGTTATGGTCAGCGGTTTCTTGCCAGACACTAAAACACACAAATGCTGTATGCTGATCCAAGATGTCAGTAACAACAAAAACCTTAACCACCTTCTCCCAAAGTACAAATCTGACCTCGCTGATTTTGACCCTCTTTTGTTACCACTTTTTCAATAAAATGCTCATCAAGGACTCCCTTTATGCAAACACAACTTCATTCAAGTTTAAACCTGACAATGGAAATGTTTCAAATGAAAGAAGATGTCTGGTATGGAATTGATCAGAAAGAAAGAAAACACATGCACACACACACAGGAAGATGTTCATCCAGGGGCTAACTATGGCCAGTATTTGAAACACCAACAAATATCTGGTCTTTTCTTCATCCTTTGAGAATACACTTACACTTACTGTATCTGCTGCTCAGTCTGATTCATGTTAGCAACTTATGAGACAGCCAAGGCACTTGGACGAAAAGGCACAGATCCTTTGAACCGTATGATAAGGATCAATTCAAGTCAGACATACGCTATGCTACGAAGAATCTATTTTTACATAAGTGCTTTCAAAGAAGTGTGACATCTGTAATTGAATATAGACTACCCCGATTATGTGATCAAAGCAAGGAGCTTGCAACGTTAATGAAAATAAATAAAGGTAAAAAGTGCATTTCTTTTGATTGACAGAAAGGTTTTTTAAATATCATGTTTTATCCTTAGTGCTGAGACCTGTCTTTTAATAAGAATCGTAATGAGGGGTTTCCTTTTTTTTTTTTAAACTAAAAAAAAGATCACAAGCCTGCGAACAGCAAAGAATTTGATTAGGACAGCCAGCTCTGTTTGGGTGTATGTGTATGGATGTGAGTTTGTGGAATAGATCCATCCATTCCTGATGCGGCTCCCAGCAGTCGACAGCTCTGCCAACCGTTGTCATTTTCTGGCAGCCAGATTACTCTTGGGGTGGCATTTTCACAGTTGTCAAGTGAGGATTTAATGGCCAATTATCCTCAGATAAATATATCTCTGCTGAGGAGAGGGAGCCGTCGTAGGAGTGGGAGACTATCGCTTCTAATTGTGGGCTAAAGGAAGAGGGAAACATGTCTGGTCAAAGTCTCCAGAGACTGGGCGATTTCTTGTATCCCTGCACTGCTACTTCATCATCACCCAAGAAGGCATTTGGATCCCTCAAAATAAAATCCACAGTACTGTAAATCACGTATTACACTTACAGCACAAAGTACACACTGTTGTTAAACTGGGTGTCGCCATCCTCACTTTAACCAGAGCTGTGTTGTCGATAGCTTCTTTTGCCCCACTGGTGTTTATGACAGGGAAGGAAATTGCTCACTGAGAATGTTTAGGCCAGTAAGATGACTGAAACACAAGAATTATGGGATTATGGAAAAAATAGAACAAAACATTAAAAACCAAAGCACCTTTCTGCGGGGCTACAGAGGTGATGTCAAGAAAAACACTATAAGATGACATGTAAGTGTTTGCTACTGTTTGTGAGTTTCATTGATTATTATAACACTTTCTTTTTCAAAACCCTTTTAAATGTTATACTTTTTGGGGAAGAAAAGACAAACTATCTGAAACTTTCTCTTCCTCACTGAGACATTATCTCCTATAGGGTAGCTGGCTCATACTAGAACTGAGTAAAATTTAGCGTGAGACGCGGCATTGACATAAACATGCTGGTTTCAGGCTCGAGCATTATACAGACATACGTCTCTGTTGCTGGCACGGTAGCAGTGTGTAGATGTCAATGGGGATAGCAGCTAACAGGCTGAGCGGCCTGCACTAATGTCACCTCAGGTTAATGACAGTGACAGTCTCAATCGCTGGGGTGGTGGAGAGGATTTAATGCTTCCCCTTTGGCACCAGGAAGTGCTGATAATGATGCTGGGTGGCATGGAGCGTGTCCCTTCTGACATCAGCAATGATTTAAACTACTGCAATGGTGAGCAAGTTCATATAGCCTATACACACACACACACACACACACACACAAACACACACACATACACACACACACACACACTTAGTAGCGCTTTGCCCAGTGCTCGCATGCTAGCGCTTACTTATTGTAGCGTACCAACAGCAAGAATATTGAAGGTACGAATGTGATGGCTCTTTGGATATATTTCAATAGGCGTAATTGGCTTTGTGACAGGAGTCCTCCATTTTTCAGCTGCATTTTTGAGCTAACAAGCTACCTTGCTAACCAGCTATCAGATACAACCATGTGCAATGACCTATGCGACACACGCCACAGTCTAAGCATGTCAAACTAAAAGCCAGACATATTTTATGCACATAGCTCATTATTTCATATTGTAACATACAATCCAGTGTAAAAAAAAGAAGTCCAATTACAATTCAACATTAGGCTGTCACAATGCACATCAATAAGCTGTGAACATATCATAAGCTACTTTTTCTGTCAATTATTGAACATCGCCAATGCCATCTTGTACCATTGCTAATATTAGCTTAACAATACTATTGTAAAGGTACAGTAATACACTGATTTATTAAGGATGATATTTTGAACTCTCAACAGCATGGCTGTAATGACATCACTGAAACATTAGTTATTTACAAAGAGAATGAGAAGGAGCACCAATAAGAAGAGACACTGTTTTTCTGTCATTTAACCTATTGTAGTCATCAACTGATGCTGATATGTCCACTCAAAGTTACACCTAACTTAAAATGTTAAATGTGATCTTGGATGTCCTGGTACAGGTGTGATGTCTGTGCTATTCCTACCACATAATCTAAAGTAACCTCTGTGTAACTGATCAAAATTAAACTGAACATTTTTCCATCCCGTTGCTACATTGTTCATGCTTACAGTCACTATCCTTACTCTCTAAGTTGAGGCTTTGCCCAGTGTTCCCTGCTACGTTCTCTTCCTCTTCTTCCTGCCTCCACTCTTTATATTATTATCATTGACACTGTAATGATTGGTGTGATTATGCATGTGGACGGGGCTGTGAACGGGTGTGTTGCCACGGTGTTGACAGGCTGGCGCGGTCACATCTCTCCCACTGTCTCAGGTGGGAGCTCTGGTTATGCACAGCCTTCATTTAGATTCGATTACAGTGATGCACGCCTTATGGGTGTCACTTCTCTTCCGCTTCACAATTTAGGGAGAGAGGATGGGCAGTAATTGTGCTACCTGGGTGCAGAAGCCCTGGTGGCAAATCAAGCAGCGGGTGCGCAGTGGCATATCGTCTGGCTGCCTTTTCCCAGCTCATTTATTTGCCTCCAGTTGTCAACGGGGGGATATCACTGTGTGCAAATTAGCTGTAGCTGGGCCTTCAAGGAGCCACACTGCCTCTTCCCGCCCACCCCACCCGAGTGACGCCTGTTATGTCCAATTACACACCCAGTAGCTGTGATTAGCATGTATAACTAGCAGCTCCAGCTTGAGCACACATGCACAGATAGACTACACACATGCATACAGGCACAAACAAACACAGATACAAACAACCTCTTCCGCATCTTCATTACCCACGAACCCCCTGAGCAGTGTCTCCTCTGGGTTTTCATTTCCTTCTTTAAACTTTCATTGGGCTGTGCAATAAGCTGAGAGAAGCTATCAGCTAATAAGTGATAAGCTATAGAATAAATACATATACAATATATATATATATATATATATATATATATATATGTAAGGTGCATCATCTCTTTTTAAAGGCAATGCAGGGGGGCATAGATATCACACATACAAACAATACTATTATGTGACACATGCCACTATGACACATATTCCCAAAGTAAAAGATTCTGCTGGGAACAGAAGATCAGAGTTTCTTCTCCCGTCAACAGAGTGAATTCTCATCTTAACAGCTCCAAAGCCTTTGGGTATTGCATATTGCAAATAGCCTACAGCAGCGCAGTTATGTGGAACAGAATAGAAAACACCCGGGTTTTGGTTGGTTAAAACTGAAATGTTAGATCTGTAGCGTTTACTGTCGCACAGTTGTTGTTATTTCAGTCTGTGGATATTTGTGGCGCGTCCCTCGACATGGCCCGACCAAAGAAGCAGCATTACTCAGGCTCTGGCCACATGTAAGCTGCATATTACAGCGTGCTGCGCTGGCCTCTGACCACCCCCACTTTTAAACTGCAGTGAAAACAAAAGGAGACTGAGAGTTCAAAGTGGTGTCTGTTTTGTTTGTAGTCACGGTGGCCTGCCTTTGGATGGCTTTCATCATATATCTCAGTGATGCCACAGTGCCCAGAGGGGGTGATGTCACAGCAAGGTCAATGTCAAATAAGAAAGAGGGAGACGTGGCTGCCAAGGACTTGTGGGGAGAGAATAATTTACCAGAAGTGTCCTGAGATGGGAGGCAAGAAAGCACCATGTGGCACTAGGCCTTCGCGCCTGCACATCAGGCCTATACTGTCAGCCAGCCTAGGCCTCAAGGTCTGCGGATGCAGATTGTAAACCACATGCTTCCGTTTATGTCTCTGTCACTCTTGTCTCTTCTCTAAGTCTATCTGCAATGTGGTAAAATGGACAAAGTGCTCGGCAAACAAAGGGAGCATTGGGATCCTCAGTACGACGATTACTGCTCGGAGCAGCTGTGGAAATGTCAAACAGGACTGAGATGAGAGAAGTGTCGCGCGTGGAACGAAACTGCTGACACCTCATTTCCTTTCATTCCCAGTTCTGACGCTACTTTTGTCAGAGAATGTTTTATATATGTGTGGGTCCTATCTCTCATCACTTGTGCTTTTCACCTGACATCAACCAAAGAAACACAGCACATGCTATCATGCAAACGGTTTCTTGTGAGCCATTTGTTCTGCCACGGCAGTGTGCTCTTTGTTTGAACCTGTACCGTCTGTTTCTCCCCAAATCGACTTTTTAGAGGGAATACAGATGAAGACGCTATTCAGACTGGCTGAAGGTTATTCTGTATAAGTGTGTTGTGATTGCTGTCTCTACTAACAATTCTTTTCTTCCCTGAAACGTAAATCTCATGTTTTAAAGATTCCTTTAATGGGAATCAAAGTCTAAATATTTCAATGCAGCTATTTTATTATTCAGTAGACTCACAGGCATTTCCAGCCATCTGACTGCAAGAAATCCATGTGCCTCACGTCTTAGCGGTGCAGGTACATGGCTTCAGCTGGCAATATTACAAGGATTAGCATGGCATATGAAATATTTAGTGGATTTCTTCTTCCCTCCCTCTAAAACCTAATAAATCAAATGACTGCCAAATGTCATTAAAGTGATGTTCTTTGACTGGTTAAGAGAGAGTCCCTTTTCATATTCAAATTTGGGGTGGAAGAAATGAAAGAGCGGAAAGGTTACTTGGTTTAGCTGACAACCCCCAGAGCCCCGAAGCTGGTGGATGAAAACTCGAGGAAGGGCAGATGGAAGGAGGAAGAAGTAGTGGAGCGCTGTTACAGAGAAGGTATTGTCTGACATGCCAGCCGGGCGTCCTCGTGGCATTGGTCTCCTGTTGGCACAGGCAGGGCGCCTGGCCTGCTGTTTTGATTAGTCAAAGATGTTTTTTTGTCCTGCTTTTCTTTTTCTTTTTTTTTTGGCGAGGTGTCACCTCACAGTGGATCACAGGCAGGGGCTAGTGGGACAACCAGCTGTCTCTGTCACCAACTGTCACCAGCATTGTCTCTCCTCCTTCACTGGATGAACAGATGACGGACATTTGAATGGCAGGCACCATCCTGCCCCCAACCTCTCCCCTCAAACCCGGCATACAGAGGAATCATCGATATTCATCCCCTCGCCCACCTCCAACCTCCCTTTCTGTGTTTTGAGTCATTCATATGTAAACGCAGAGATAAAACATATGGTGCTAATTTGCAACAAATCAACAGTGACCCAGGCTGACTTTCTACTCCGGATATTCATAGTGAGAGTTACTAGACGCCCAGCACCTGTCTGTGTTTGAAGCCTTTGCCTTATTCATTACCAAAGTGTGTTGGCAGAGAGTGTCAACAAAGGCACAGCAGGCCAATAATTTGCATTCTTTCTACAAGGTGACATAATGATGTAAATTATCAAAGAAAAGTGATTTTGTGTAAGATGCTGAGGTTGTTGTAAAGCCATTGGCATTGGTCTCACGAGACTATTTGAAAAGGAAATTATAATAGATACACAAGGCACTGTTTGTTATCTTATCTCCAAAGGGAAATCAGCTTCAAAATTATCTGGATGTGAACTCATTGAATGGCAGCTGTCCTCATGTCAACACCTCATCCAAAATGACAACACTGATCTAAGAGGGATACAATGAGGCAAACACACTCTGATTTCACTTCACTTACATCATTAGAACCACTCATAAGGTCACAGCATAAGAAATAAGATTGAGGAACATCATGAAAAGCGTTGACAAAGTTAATATCTATTATACATCAAATTGATAATGTTAATTTTGAATAAGTCAAAGGTGTGAAATATTCATGTAGAGCTGTCCAAAGTTTTTTTTTATTCTTTTTCTCTCCTCCTTCTTCTTCTCTTCCAGTTGACTTGACTTTCTTCTCCATTAATTATCATGCCCAGGAGGTTTTTAGGGAGAGGAGCAGCCATCAGGCTGAATCATCTTGACAAGGCGGCATGGCCCAATTACACCAGTGCTCCGCCGGGCTTTGATGTGGCGGAAAAGCAGAGAGATAGGGGCAAATTGCACAGCCATATTATGGTAATGATCTGATTTAATCCTGCCACTAAACTTTATGTAGCTTGTTTAAAGAAGATGCTAATGCTAATTACAGAGGTGCACAGAGGTGCTGGGTGGGATCGGGTGGAGAGGGCTGAGCCAAGGGGCCTGCTGCTGCCGTGGCTGGTGGGAGTTTCAAGTCTACAAAGTGCAGCTCATAAATGTTGTAAATGAAAATGAGACAAAGTGGACTTATTTCTGTTTAATTATACATCCAGCGCAGGTGAAAAGGTCAGGGGTATAGGAGGGCATGTGCGCAAGCTCCAAACCTGTTGGGCTACGGTTGTTAATTAACACATCGGAGGATGGACTTTAAAGCAGATTTTAGAGAACAGGAAAGAGACTGAGACAAGAGGAAAGAGAAGCAGGGAGGGGGTTAGCGAGGGGGTGTTACAAGGAACGCACGATAATATCAGCCTGTAATTAACTTGTCACTTCAATTACAGTCCCTCAGATTGGAATTGTCTTGGGTTATGGTGCAGGGCCCTGTCTGTATGGTTAATTAGTCTGACGAGTAGCCACCATGCTACTCTCAGCTCTCCATGCCGTCACGCCTGCAGCAACTTTGGTTTATTGTTCCTGATGATTGACTAGCATGCAGCAGAGAGCGGATCAAACTCCAGAGAAGGAGCGCGACTTATCAGCTGTCAGAAGTAAACCTACTCCATACGGTCCTCTATTATATTTCAATGGCTGTTTTCACATTACCCTCTTTGCTTGCTTTTCATTATCAATTACTAATGTCTGTATATTAATGTATTATGACCCAGTACCCAACAGTTTCATGTTAAACGAGGCTAAAACAAATAATGAGGTAAACGTATTTCAAAGAAATCCCCGTGAGCTAAAACATTCAGATTTCCAACTGTTTTGAACGCTCCAGTTTCTACAGTTTTTCTACTCTTGGCGAAGTATCACGTGACAACTAGTTGGCCTTCTGTGATTGGTCATCTGCTCCAGGCAGGCAGGACTGAAGTGTTTTTTTTTTTTTTTAAGCTACTGCGGTGTTAACAATATTGCATGTAACTATATGCTCGGCAGTAAAAGCTATAATCTTGTCTGCCAATGTTTTTCAGTTTCTCGGCTATTCTTGGTCACATTACTCCTGAAACATATCTTGTTATGTAGTATTTGGTTGAATAGCCTTTATCTACAATATATGACAGTAGATTGTGCTGCTCCATTCCATTCCAATCTAATGTTAGCCTACTTCTAACTATTAAGTAGTTGCATGCTAATGCCAGATAGCTGTTATCTTGGTGGCCAATATTTCTCCCCAATTTCGGGTCATATTACTGCTAGAACATGTCCGGTTGTGTAGTATTTGGTTTAGAAGCCTTTATTGGTGACTTTTTACAGTACAAGTCCTGCTTTATATTCTGTTGCAATCAGTCTTCGAGTGCAACAACAACGGGGATTCCAGGAGACTGCAGATGTAGAAACCAGGGGGGCTTCAAGAGACAAGCGTCCCAACTGAGCATCTAAGACAGAGGGTGAATACAGGCGCAGACGCAATGGGCAGTATGGGAAAAATTAAGTGTTTTTTGAACATTAAAGCATGTAAACATTTTATAGTGCCATCACAAAATACAAGTATGAACCTGAAAATGCTATATAATAGGTCACCTTTAAGCTCAAGTTGTTTTTTTCTTCAAACAGGTGGAGACAGACAGCGTGGTGGCACCACTGAGGGCTGGTAAAACCCAAAAGCTTTGTATTTAAAGTGTTAATGGATGGAATTCACAGCTTTGAGTTCATCAAAAGTAGACAGGCTAGCTAACCTTGATGTGAACCCACCTGTGGACCATTTCCAGCTGTTAGTCTATTATTATAAGAGAAATAAATAAATGGCAACAAAGAAAGGGAAATAAATAGCTAAACCAATAGAATTATATATAGGCGTTTTCTCTGTGTGTTTTTGTTGTTTATTGGACCACAAGTTATTAACGCTTCTGTAGATATGAAAGCATATATAAATATCACACTGACAAATTGCAGACTAGAGAGCAGTCACAAAGCTTCCTTGTAAGAACAGACTCATCTTTGATACTGTCTGCTATATTTGTAAGGAAAACCGTGTATATATCAATAGGCAGAAAAGAGTAAACACAATTATCTCTTTGCATTAGGCTCAGAAGGAGATCAAAAATATTTGGCATTCTTAGATAGGTTTTTAAACTTTTTAAATGCAAGTGAAGTGCTATAAATATACATTAGAGAGATAGTTGCCGTATCGGCGATGGTTTGTCCTCTGCGTTACCTCTCTCCATGAACATGAGGACATCTCCTGGGACGCTGAGGGCCTCTTTGTAAGGATTCATCACTTACACAGGCAGTCATGTGTACTATCATAGCTCTTGGTGTAACTCTTTGAAATCTCACTGTCATGCAGAGCTTGCACTTGTGAAGGGCTTGTGAAGATGTGTTGAGCATTTTCACACAGGTGTAATCCACACTGGGCCATAGTAGATCGCTGTGTTTTCTCAGAGTCTCGGAGGAAACTCGGAAGGTTCTTGCTCAATCATATACAGTACTTATGCAGTTGTTTAAGGAAACAAATGTGCAATATGTAGGTATATAAAAACATCTAACATTGTCAGTTTCTGAAATATTCAAATAGTATTGAGCGTATCTTAATATTGCAGCACTTAATAAGAGTGAATTACTAAACTTAGGAAGGACATGCTTTTTTTCATTACACTAATTACAGTACATTTTCATCTGTCTCAATCAATTCATGTGCATCTGCATTTCATACTTCACACTTGATCGTGCACTGGTGCCAAGCAGATTTGAAGTGAGGAAGTTGCTGTTGGCTGACTTCTTTCTCTACAGAAATGTACTGGACACCCTGATCAGTATTAACACCAGAATGCTATTGTTGTGATACAATAACCACCAAGCCATCTTGCCTGCCTTAAAAATAGATGGCTAAAAGCCAAAAATATCAATATTGACCTCATGGTGGTGCTGGAGGAAAACTGATAAGATCATCAAGGTTAAAGTAGGATTAACCCTCTGGGGACCGTGAATGTCTCTACAAAATGTCATAGCAATCATTTAAATGGGAAATATTTAAGTTTGAACCACCAAAATGGTTGACCAACTGACTGACCGACAGACATCTGCATAATTGGAGCCGATCTTGGCTAAAAACAAGGGGATTCTAAAAACTTAAATCAAGCTGGAAACAGACAAGTGTACTTCATATTTCAGACAACTAAGTTCAACAAGGACTTAATAGAAATCCAACTACCTCCTGCAGTACACACATATTCAGGCATCAAGATGTACAGTAAATGCTTGCACTACTCTAAATCATAATACCTTTGTTAAACAGAAATAAATTAGGCCTTGATGTTTATGGCCCATATATGGATTGGTGTTGAAGTAATGGTAATGGTAACTCAAATGACCATTTAACATTAATCCTTAAATCCAATTCAAACAGCAAACATGTGGTTATGCATTTCATCGTACTTCATCAGCTTAAACCTCCAGAGCAGATTTAGTGGTTGATAGACTGTAGTCACTGAATTGCCGGTGATAAAACAAATAGCAGTTACACCCTTGAACAAAAACATTGTTTTTTTTGTGAGCGAATATGTCATCCACTTGAGGTTATGCTATCCCGGTCACTGAAGCAGTCTTGGCTATGAGGGGCACGGGTGGTGGTTGCACAAAGCAATGATCAGGCTTCCTCCTTGGCCTTGTTCTTCTACATGTATCCGTCAGCTTGTGGCCTTCAGAACTCAAGCCCAGAAAGTCTTCTGGGGCTCATTCGGTCTGACATTGTCATTACTGGACAACAGACAAATGTTGTGGTTTACAAGACTGACAACAAAAAGAAATTGTGTTTCTTTTCCTCATTTCAGTGAGGCAGTGCGATTGTGCACATATTTACTGGAAGTGAAATGATCCATGAAAAAATGGCTGACCCATCAATCAAATCTGGCAACAGCAAGTAAATGACAAATAGGCTTGTTGATTACACTCAAACTAAAGAAAGGATTTATGATTTTTCTGCCATTGCACTCTCTGTGTCTGAGTTCATGATTTTTCTTTTTTTCTTTAAGGATTGGTGTTTTTTTTTTTACTATTTTGTGCCTTTCAGTTCAAAGAAAGCACACACTTTCCCCCCATTATTCAATAATACAGCACTCCTGATTGAAGGGAGGCCGATAACAGCCCCACAATGGGAACTAAAAGGAGTTCATCGTCTAAAAGACAGAGGTTGGCTTGTTACCCTTCTCTGACTTACAAAAAGGCATTCAAGCTACCACGTTCCTCTTTTTAGTTTTATCTTCAGTTAAGCTCGGCACTCAAGGGCATACGGTGTCCCCTGGCAGAGGCCTTTGCCCATCCATCCTATCCGGAAGGTATTTACTGTATGGCCTAAAAGCTGTGGTATGGTATCCAGACTTTATCAGTTCTTATTAATATCTGGCCGCACTGCCCTTCCTATTGAAAGGATCTGGGCACGCAATTGCAACCCTTTGGAAGCCACCTCATGGCATGTTTGTCCGATCCTTGCCTTCTTTGATGTTGTGTACATGGAACTGTCAACCGCGCGCATCCATTTGAGACCTCAAAGAGACCTCAACCTGCACATGGAATTGGTCCCTTGTCTTGTGTCTGTCTGTGTGTGTGTGTGTGTGTGTGTGTGTGTGTGTGTGTCTGTCTGTTTATGTATGTCTGTCTGTTTATGTATGTGTTTGTGTGTGTCTGTTTATGCATGTGTTGTTTTGTCTTCCTCCCTCCCAGCTTTCCTCTCTGTGTTTTTTGGCTCTGAGATGCGTTCCTTGTCTCAGTGTAGTGTTTGTAATTGTTTGTATATGTTAATTTTTGAAGATGAAAGAAAAAAAAAATTTGATCACAAAAAAAGAAAAAAAGAAAGCACATGCCATACGTCGAAGAAAGTGATGATTGTCAGACTAATCTGGATCTGATTTAGTGTCAGTCATTCATATGGAGTCCACCTCACCAGCAATGACAGCAGCAATGGAGAATCCGCACCTCATGAATAAGCTGGCATGCAAAACCTCTGTAGCAAGAGGGCTACATTTAAATAAGCTCTGTTATCAAGCTCCTCCATGGTGGCGTGCCAATTGCTGGACTGCTAGCATGGCCAATATCCAATAGCAGAAACCCTTTGATCGGTAATAATCAATACTACAGCAGCGTCATTGGGGCTAACTGAAGCTCATACTATTCTTTTTTCATCTTGCAACTTGTTTACAAGTTATTAAAGAGCCTACTCCCTCTTTGTAGCAGTCAGTCTGTGTAATTGCCATTGACAACACAGTTTGGCCCACGACACTTACCGGGACATGCCTACAAAATACAATGATGACAAGACTTTGGAAAATTCTGCAGATGCAAGGGAATTGGGTTAAAAGGCAAAATTAGTCTGACAATTACTTTGTGATAGTGCTGTTAAGTCCATGCAAAAAACACAAGGTATTGAACTGATTAAAGTGTTACCCTTTTTTTCTACTCCCTGGGAGGATCAAACATAGAAATTCAGCCAGCTTCTTTTAGTGCTGCCATAAAAGTGTCCCTTCCCTCACAGACTTGATGTGAGAGCTGGAGAAGTTCAATCCCTCATATTGTTTGAAGATTGCAGTATCTTTACGGGCATGTACCAAATGTGCATGTGCTGCAGCCTTCATATTAAAACAGCCAATGGCATTAGAACCTGCCTCTTGTGAATTTCAGCCCAACACATTCCATATTGGTATTGTTTAAATTAGGACTTTTATGCATTCTATATGCAGCAGGACATTGTAATGCATGAAGATAGCATATATGTATAGTATATAGTATATATAGTGCAAGAGTAGTTAAAGAACAAAAGGGTCCTCTAGTCCAAAGTCCAATGTATTGTCAGTTCTTTCTTACTAATAACAATAATAAATGGAATTTATATAGCGCTTTTCAAGGACCCAAAGTCACTTTCTTAGTATGTTTATATTGAAAAGTTATCCGAAACAGAATAAAAAATACAATCAAAGTTGTCACATTTTACAAACTGTGAAGAGCTGCTTTATGAGATGATGCAACAAATACCAAATCTGTCTGTTATTGCAGGTGACATTGTCATTATGCACTGACACAGCATCCCTGCTCTAGTGGGGCATAAAAATGTCCTACTAAATCGGCAACATAAACACGCTGATAAATTACATTTATATGCCATCAAGCTGCGACATTTGCTGACACTAAAAATGTTTCTCCAGATCTGCCGAGGCGATGGTTCTCATTATCCAGCTAAGGAGTGAGCAGTGCTGGGTTGTTAATGAAAAATACACAGACGGTGACCTTTGTAAAGTCTCCCTACAAACTCCAGTCAGGTTACAGTGAAAGCTGGTTACAGAGGGAGAGGGCCCTTGCTGCTCAAGATACATTAAAGAACTCAACATTTTATCCGTCTGAATCCTTGGGTCGTCATGTTGGATGGATGCTGACAGGGTCAGAAAGGTCAGAGTGGTCATGCTCCAGAAATGTACAGCTGCAGAGGGAGAAAACAGGCCCGAGCTCGGCCCAGGCACCAGGGGGGAGTTGGAACAAGTCGAAAGACTACAGTTTGACTCCGCAAAGAGTGTGGAGGAATTTCTATAATAGCTAATGTCTTAATTAGCCCATAAGAAATAATAGAGCCCAGGACTGATACAATGCCTGGCCAATCATGACAAAATGTTCACTTGGATTCCTAAAAAACATGCAACTCATTAAGCATTGGGGTAACAGGCTAATTTCCTATTTTGCAGACTATATTTATAGGTCAAAATCAAATGCAACATTTTATTAAACATAGGTGTGTCCAGCAGACAGCACATAAAAATGATTTTTTGTTTCCTTTTATGTATCCAGATATGCAAGCTAGTATTCTTGTGGTATTATTGTACATCTGTAAAGGCGCATTGAAAAACAATTACAGGATTTACTGCCAAGTATCAAATTAAACCGCCTGTGACCTCTGGGTTCACTCAGTCATTTTAATAAATCCTTACTTGGACTGATTTATTGAAAGACCTTAAGACGGGTTACCAGACGAACTGTGAATTTGCTGAGTTGATGATGGCACCATGTTTTTTTATATCACAGCCTATTTGGCTCCTTTGGAGCTTAGCTGATCACTGCTGATGAAGGGGTCAACACAATGACAGTTGCTATATGAGATGCAATCAGCCCTGGGACCATTAATGCTAGGGTAATCGTCCTTTATAGTGCTACCGGTTTCTAAAAGATGTACACAGCGATACTAGCAGACTATGCAAAAGGTTTATTGTGAATGCAATCAACTTGGACAAGTCATGGGTGGATTTTACAACATCAGGATAATTACCATAGTGTCAGTTGCATCGTCAAACCAATGCAGTATTCAAAATGTACTTTCAAATCGTCTTTGTGCTGTTTTATCAATCAAGGAGCTTCAAAGAAAATTTAAAAATTAATTTCAGATTCTAGCTGACCACGCCTGTGTGCCTCAGAAGTTTTTGGGAAATGTTTCAGCACTTTGCTCAGTTGTTCTTTGGTCCATGGCAGGTGCCCTTTCTCACGCTCTCACTGAGACCATATGGGCCCGTCCAGCATCAGCCTCAGCCTCAGCCTGCACCAGGCTCACTGCCTGCCAAAGCCCTGTCACACCTGAGTATGCAGATCAAAGAACCCTGCAGTGCCTACAACCACACAGCTCCTGCACGTGCCAAACTTCCTTCTCTGCTCCACTTCCTTTGCTTTCAGCACATGTGTTTCCAAGTTTGACCACTAATCCTTCATTTATGTGCATTATCGGGTCTCTAGAATTCACTGGAGTGACAGTCCGGGAGACTCTCAGCCATGTCGTTTTGTCTTTGGCGTTTGTTATCCCCTCTGATTTGTTCAACTATTGGTCTCTTTGTCTGTTTGTTTCTTTCGTCTTTACTGTGGAAAGCCACATTCTGAGAAAGGGAGCATGAGAAAAAGGATCCTGCGATCTCACTCGTCCAAACCGTAACCGGTAAGGCATAATTGATGTGGGGTTTTCACTTGTAAAACCATGGCTTTGGCCAGCTTTGGAGGCAGCTTTTCATAACAGCCAGCTGAAGAGAGGGTTTTCTGCTCCAAATTGGGACTGTCATTAGAGAATTCCACAGGGACTGCTAACGATGAAAAATGCTGACTCAAACCAAACCAAGAGAAACCTCTGGGCCAAATAAATATTCTAGATACTGCCATGTATCTGAACAACAAACAAACAAATTTAAAATATTGCTGTGTGATTAAACAGGAGAGAGCAAACTATTGACTATCACTTGGCTTGCAGAGTTTTTTTAAATTGTGTCTACCACTTAACGGAACAAATATTGGCGCTAGGATGGACAATTTGAGATTAAGTTTATGTCTCCTGCAACTCAGTCGTCATCTAGCAAGCAGTGTGTACTTGACTTCTGCAGATGCACTCAATCTAAGTTAACTTTTTTTGTAGCCAGGATTTATTTGGAAAAAAATCCCCAGGGATCGCTTTAATGCCACATTAATTTTCACTGGGAAATCCATCTTTGTCTTTTTATAAATGAAAAGGAGATTTATTTGTATTTTGCTATCCCTTAATGAAACTAACCCCAACTAATATTACAGTACTGAGTGTGTATGGTGTATGTAGTTATACTGAATTAAGAATGTTGTCCAATAAGTTTAGTGATGTGAATGTACTGTATACTATAAAATACTTTATGTTGCAGCTTTTCTGTTTTAACAGCCTGTTCCAGTAAAGAATGGCTAGATTATACAATCTTTAGAAAATGCATTGTACAGTAAGTCTGCTAAATTGACATTCAAAGCAATTATGTAATTATCCAAACTCAAAGGTGTACTCCAGCAATTTAGACTGATTGGCAGAGGCAAATATATCCTGACATTTAGTTCCTATTTATAAATGACGGGATAAATATTAATATACGTATGTTTTTCCCATGAAGCGTCTTCCCAGCCATCCATCCATCTTCATCCGCTTATCCAGTATCGGGTTGCGGGGGTAGCAGCTCCAGTAGGGGACCCCAAACTTCCCTTTCCCGAGCCACATCAACCAAGTTAAGCAAAGCGTCTTCCCTTGTCTCCTAAATGCCAAATTATTTAAAACCCTAAACTATCCAGGTTTCCCAAAACTCCCAAACTTTAGAAAGCTCCCTCTTGAAATACAGAACATATTATACAACAGTTTTACAGGTTGAAACGTATGCTACTATTCTTGATAAATAAACTGAACTCCAATTGGACCACCTAGGTGGAGAGGTGAACATATACATATATGTATAACTCATTGACTCGCTGATGTATGAAACGTGACTTTAAAACCTCTTTCAACCAACAATAACAAGAATACTATCCACAGTCTATACAGATGCTGCTCAGCTTTGTGATCAACAACTTATTTTGTTTTGTTGGAAGACAGGTATTTCATAAAACGCAAGCATATTCATTGCTATTGTAGAGAATGGCAGCAGTGTTTATGGAACTGCGTAACAGAGAAATACTGCAGTTATACTGATAATTTACTAATCATCTCATGTAAAATGTGGAAACCATGACAGAGCTCACTCAATCCGTGCCCAATATTTGTATCAGACACAGATGTATGCCTTGAATAAACTATAATTCGGTAAAAAAAATTGCTTGCTCGCATAACTGATATTCATTGTACCATTACCGAGACGCAAGCAAGGCCACGCTTTTATTTTATGATGCAGATGTTTATCAGAAATGAGTCACCGCTCCGTAGCACGAAAAAGCTGCACTGTGATGTACCGGCATTGTTGTCTGACTGCCAGATGCAGTGCTCTCAATTTAATGTTTTCATGACAACTGTTAAGTCTCCGCGAAGCCACAGCGTTAGCATATCCCCAAGGTCAGATATGGACCACCGCTCCAGAGTTTTCCGTAGAGTCGCATTCAAGGTGTTGCAGTTTCATCCTGAAATGTGATATCTAGCATTTGAAAATGATGCCTAACCATGATCTTATTGCCTGTATCTCTGCATATGGATGTCTTAGACAAGGACTGACTGCAGAGAACATATCAAGACAATATAGTATGATAGCGTTAGCAGGTAACTTTTGTCCAAGTTTTGGACACTTGTTTTTTTTTTTCAACACATTACATGTATCATTCCATTTTTGTGACCTTGATTTCAAATGTAATAGATCCCATGTTAAGAGTGTGTATTTTTACAATGATTTACAATTTCTCACTATATATGTATATAACACTTCTGTATAATTGAAAAGCAGCATGGTCACTTATTCAGGCTATTATTGGGAAACTACACCAGCCCCACTGATTCAAATGATGTCCTATACATCTGCGGGACGAAGTGATTCCTGAGAGCATATATCGACTCAAATGCCACAAACCTGGCCGACAGAAAGGATTCATAAGATAATTTAGCAAGAAGTTTGATACATCAATTTAATAAGTTTGATGCTGCCTGAAAAGAGTGGCGATAAAAGACACATCCCATTCTTTGTAGTCTTAATTAAACCGTTCTTGACTCAAATTTAAAGAACTGTACCAAAAATAAATAAAGTAAATTTAAAGTCACATAATAAAGTATTTTAATAGTGTATTTTAAATGCTATAAAATGGAAAGAGGATAATTGGGGCCAGCTTTTATGAGGGATTATAATATTTTATATAAACAATGTTCAAATACATTGCAAAAATTCAAACCACAAACAGTTCTTGGAAGTACTGGATGCGTGTCACCATGGCAAAATTGAAAACCAACACAGAAAGCATTGTTTTATAACACTCATGTAAATGTTAAGAGAGATCAATAAGATTTGCAAGCTAACAGGAATTGCAAAAACATTACCAGGGGCTTCTGCTGCTGCTGGGAATATTAATAGATAGGAATTTGATCTGCTTCATCAAAAACATGTTTCTTGTTTTTCTAGAATATGTGGCTTGTCAGCTTAGCTGTGACAGGGTGGGATTTGATGTACCAATAGGAACCAGAAAGTGTAGAGGTCATTTGGGGAGTAGTGACAACATGCCACTCACCAAATCATCTATCGTCTCACTAATGTAAAAATTAACCATCCCCTTCATGCCAACCATAGTGGATTTGACAGTGGCTGGGCTACACGGTTGTGCAATGCTTTATTCATAATTGAATAAGGATCAGTTTCACTACAGAGAGGGCGCTGGAGTCAGGGAAGGGAAATCTATAGAGGAACACAACGTGGAATGAAGTGCAAATGCTGAAGCTCGCCGAAAGGTTTGGATTTTGGTTATCATGCGCTTAGTGTTAGACTGGGTTTGAGCGCATTTGGTCCAAATCCTAATGTTTTTGTGTTGGCACTCGCCTTCGCACCCGAATGGGTGCCAGATGTCTATTTTTTCGCAAGCTGAACCTGAAGCACGGTGACTCGGAGGGCGCAAAAACCACCAACAATGTACACGCAAACTGGCACCATTTAATGAGTCACACAATTGCTTCAAAGTGAAATTACATCCATTTTAACCTGTCTTACACATCACCCAAAGAGGTGCAGAAAAAAGTGTCTACCTTCAATTTATAGCCCAATGAAAACCACAAAGACAAAAGTGGGACATGTGCAAGTTATTATGGATACACTCCATTCTCAGTGATGAGAGCAACATGTATAAAATGGGGAGGGGAGGGGTGGCATAATCTCTGCCCAGCATATTTGTATGATACCAGACTTTGAAATGGAAAAATCAAAGGAAAGCTTTTTAAAACAAAATGTGAACTTTCATGCCGTCTCTTCATGACCTGGCTTGGTATATAATCATAATTTCAGCTGTTGGTTCAGGCCATCAAAGGCTCTCTGCTCGATTATTATATCACAGGTGATCACAAGAAAGTCAGGAGACATGCTCCGTGAATAAAAGCAGCCTTGGAAAAGTACAGTCTGAGCTGCTGACAGAGTACAAAGAGGGCAGACTGTTTGGCATGTAAACCCTATGCTCAGATATATATGAATGTAGGGCAATAAAGGCTTAATTCAACACTTGGGAGTTATGGAAAAGTTGGTGTATGGCCTACAGTTAAAGACAGGGGGCCACCATGTCCTCACAGCTGTCCACAGCTGTGTGGGTGGCTGAAACAGTGGCGACAGCACCCACACTGACATTGGATTTATCCGGCGTCCTTTTTTAGAGACACAACACAGAAATATACAGCCATGGTACTGACAATAGCCAACATGCTTGGGTGTGTGTGCAGTGACCGGCCTTGTAACCAGTGTCAATGACATTTCCCAGAAGCAGACAACACGCTAAGTGAATTTGTATTATTACCAACAGCAGAGCTAACATGTGAAAACACCAGCTGGTACAAGGAACCCAATAAAAGTATTTATGAAAATGTACTAAAAATAAAACAATCAAAAGGTGACACAATTGGAGGAGTGCCATCTTTAGCCACAGTATAATTTTCTCACCCTTCCTGACAAAGCAAAAACGAACAAAACAGCAACCTTAACTGAAACAAAACTTTCATGCTCTCAGGAAGGCTATTTCAGTGAAAACTGACTTTGGTTTATTTTTGACAAAGGAAATAATATAAATGTGCTGCTATGCTTTTCATGTGACTTCTGATTTCCTGATTCTTGCTGCAGCGCTCTCATGTTGAGCAGCTGGGCAAGAGAGTTGAATTTAAGGCTGTAGCTGGCCCTTTATTCCTTCCATCTCATCGGCCAGTAGTGCAGCCTCCATCATCCTAGAAAAGAAGAGAAAGAGCTGGAGGAAGTAACACCTGGTTCCCTGGGGCCCCGTTGAGGCCCCTACAGGGATAGAAAAAACAGTGCCACTCTTTGTGGCCCAGGTGGCGCTCAGCCACGAAAGATGTTGAAGTATGTTGCTGTATGATCTGAGGTAAGAGGCACTTAGCAATGACATTTAAACATCTAGGTGAGATGTGGGGGAACAATGGGAAATGGTTGGGAAGTGTGTGTGTGTGTGTGTGTGTGTGTGTGTGTTTGCAAATGAGAGTGAGTGAAATAATGTGTTTTAATTGTGTGTTAGGGTTAGCAGGGTGAAGTCAGGTAACCTGTCTCTAATAAATCTATGTCCCCAGCATATGCTTTGCAGACCATCTTTCTCTGGTTTTTGCTGTAAAACTATCAGCCGCAAGATGAAAAGTCAGCCAATATGTTTTCTAAAACACATGCATATGACATGCAAGTTAAAATATTGGATCATGAAGGTGGTACCATCACATACACACACACACACACACACACACACACACACACACACACACACACACACACACGAGCACACACTAGACTTGGCGCATCAACTTCACAGGCTGGGTTCCTCTCCCACTGCGTTTAAAGTGGAACCACACAGGGTTGTGGCCCCCGTCTACACATCTGGAGGCGCTGCTGCAGAAGGCCACAGTTCCCTCCTCCTTCCTTCACAGTCCTCATCATCCTCAGTCCCATTATAAATCCCATCTCACTGTGTCCGTAATTATTCCACACATGCTTATGCAACAAAGCAGTAGCCAAGCCAAATGACAAACAGACCCAAGCTATAAATTAAGACTTATTTCTTACTTTAATGGCTTGCACTCTCATAATGTTTGCCACTAATTCTGTGCTGCAAAAATGGCAACAGTGCACTTTTCTTCCCCGTGCATCGCTCTTATTAACACTACGTATCTAAGCAACAAAGCAAACATGGCGTGTGTTGAGATTCTGAAAAAAAAAACATTAGTTTCCCCTTTTGTAAATCATTTTCTGTGAGGGGATTAAATGATCCAACGGCTTTAAAGACACAGTTACCCATGCAATAATAGTGTCGTGAATCTTCATACACAAATAACCAAAATCAGTCATCTCACTTGAGACTAGCATTTAGAAAACCCGCCAACAGAAAAACATTTCTCTGGGTAAGTGGCACAATAAATCCATATCCAGTGTCAAGCACTTTCTCAATTATGTTCAATTACAGAGCACCACTGAAATCCTCCAAATCTCTCCATTATACCATTTCAGTTCATGTTATGATGTATATATATATATATATATATATATATATATATATATATATATATATATATATATATATATATATATATATAGTGTGTAAGACTAGTTTAAAGTTATCTTCATTGAGAAGTACAGTGCTTTTCCTTCAAAAATAAGGACATTTCAATGTGACCCCAAACTTTTGAACGGTAGTGTATATATATATATATATATATATATATATATATATATATATATATATATATATAGTTCAGGCCAAAGGTTTGGACACACCTTTTCATTCAATGCGTTTTCTTTATTTTCATGACTATTTACATTGTAGATTATCACTGAATGCATCAAAACTATGAATGAACACATATGGAATTATGTACTTAACAAAAAAGTGTTATATTTTAGCCACCCTTTGCTCTGATTACTGCTTTGAACACTCTTGAACTTGTTGGCCCTTTAGCCTTCACTCTGCAGTCCAGCTCTTCCCAAACCATCTCGATTGGGTTCAGGTCCGGTGACTGTGGAGGCGCAGCACTCCATCACTCTTCTTATTGGTCAAATAGCCCTTACACAGCCTGGAGGTGTGTTTGGGGTCATTGTCCTGTTGAAAAATAAATGATGGTCCAACTAAATGCAAACCGGATGGGATGGCATGTTGCTGCAGGATGCTGTGGTAGCCATGCTAGTTCAGTATGCCTTCAATTTTAAATAAATCCCCAACAGAGTCACCAGAAAAGCACCCCCACACAATCACACCTCTTCCTCCATGCTTCACCGTGGGAACCAGGCATGTAGAATCCATCCGGTCACCTTTTCTCCGTCGCGCAAAGACACGGCGGTTGGAACCAGAGATCTCAAATTTGGACTCATCAGACCAAAGCACAGATTTCCAAACAAATCTCTTCTGCTTGTTGCCTCTCCTTAGCAGTGGTTTCCTAGCTGCTATTTGACCATAAAGGCCTGATTCGCGCAGTCTCATCTTAACAGTTGAAAATGACAGAAATACATTTTTCAGTTATTTCACACTTTTTGTGTTCTTTCATAGTTTTGATGCCTTCAGTGATAATCTACAATGTAAATAGTCCTAAAAATAAAGGAAACGCATTGATTGAGAAGGTGTGTCCAAACCTTTGGCCTGTAAGTCAAGTCAAGCAAGTCTTTTCTGACCCCTATAGTCTCTCCTCTCAAGAAGGAAATCTATCAGACCACTTGGCAATCTGCACCAGTTTACCTCTTTATTATATAAGACCTGCAATCTGAAGGAGTAATATGAATGGTACAAGGAGAGCAGAGCAGAGGAGAGGAGTTCTTCCCCAGCCCGATGTTTCAATGATGTCACTCAGCCGTACCCAGCATTCACTTAATCAAGCAGACATGTGGCATGGTGTGGCAACTGCCTGGGCGCATAAGTACATGTCTTGTGGTTTACGCTGGTTTAAGACAGGACGGATGTGGCACTAGTGGCAGGCTGTCTCAACTTGTTCCTGGTATGTTTGTTTTGACAGTCAGCTATGACCCCATAGGCAGGCCCTCCTCGCCTCGGCTGATACAAAAACATAATACATTTGGTTTTCGGAGACAGAAATGGAAGCCACATTATCCTTCAAATATGGAAAGCTGTTGCCCAGAGAAACATAAATAAAAAAAGTAATTTCATTTAATATTATTTTTTTTTTATCCCCCTGTCTTCTGGCTCTTTGAGAATAGAGGGGAAATACTCACACACAGGCAGTTCAGTCTAGCACACCATATGTATGAGCATTAATCAAATGTTCCTAGGCCTTGCCTTTAGTACCCAATTCACAATATAACAAATGTTCCTCCAAGCAGCACATCTGTAGAGGATGTCAATAAAGGACTTTGAAATGTACACCAACGCCAACACTCGATAGACAAGAAAAGGGGGCTTTGAAACTGTTCCCATTGGAGGTGCTCGCTGAAAGGAAGACCAGCGGGGTATTGAAAAGATGTCAGTTTTCCAACTTTTTCTATATGTAAATCCACGTTCCCTGCGGGTTCCGTTTCTCGGCGAGGTATCTATATATGGAGCCACTTTATTACGGACAAATCCTCTTTAATGTTCTTGTCGGTGGAAGAACAGCTGGAGTGGAGATAAAAATGAGGAAGCAATCTGCACCAGCTGTTGAAGTATTAATACAAAAATTAACTACTGTGTGTTGGTTAATTGCTTTCTGCTTAATGTGCTTTCAAAAGCCTTGATTCCTCTTTTCTGTTACACAATTGCAACTGCGGCGGGATATCAAGAGGCCTGTGAAATTAAAGATTCCATTTAAAGAAGCAGCTCCCCCGTCCCCTCCCAAACTCCCCCCATTCTTCTCACGGCTCAGCGGTCATAATGGACTCATGTGTTGAATAACCAAAATGGTCACATTAGACACCTGCTACTGTGGTCTTTGTGGACACAGATAGGGAACTCTCTTAGACTGCAGCAAACACAAGTGCCACTCATCCGTCAAGAGCTCATGCAAACATTTCCATAAGTGAGACTGTAAGTTTATCACACTCTGCTCCGTCCCATTCCAGCAATCACACGCCTACACAACCGGCTGAGTGACGACGAGCGATTTCAAACAGCACAGCTGGTATATTCACTTTAACTGCCATGCGTTTTATTTGCGTTATTATCTGTTGCCACCTCACTCCTCAGATCCACACTGACTGAGTCCACATGGAAGCAGTTAAGAACGACGTGTCCCTTTACAGAAAACAAAGAGATTTCTTTTTTTTTTTTCTCTCAAGGAGTCACAACTCTCCGCCTCTGGGGCCCATACATGCACGGGTCGTGTCTCCAGCACATTTAATTCCATGCTGTAAAAACATTAATCAGAGCCAGATGAAGTGGGAAGAATTCTAAGACATTATGTTTTTATGGATAATTTGAGGTTATTTATGCAGGATAAATAAGAAAATAACGAGCTCCAGACAGCAGTGCAGAGGACACTGGTTGCCGTTTGGACATTCGTTTGCTGCAATTACTCCACTCTGGAGCACTAATCTTTATAAACCCTATAAACTCTATAAACCCTATAAACTGTATGAACCCTAGATAGATAGATAGATAGATAGATAGATAGATAGATAGATAGATAGATAGATAGATAGATAGATAGATAGATAGATAGATAGATAGATAGATAGATAGATAGATAGATAGATAGATAGATAGATAGATAGATAGATAGATAGATAGATAGATAGTAAAGTAAGCGGACACTAAAATAGTTTCCATTGCTGTCCATTAGATGGCTTACTGGTACTACAAACTCCCAGCATATTGGTGGGGTTGGGGGCTCATAGTTCATGATCAGGCCACGGTCGACATCTTCCAGGAAAACAATGCTGGATGAGAGTGCTGTGTGACATATGAGAGGTCAGAGAGAGTGCTGCCACCGCAGAGCGAGAGCCAAAAGACAAGGAAGGGGGCAAGCCAATTTGACACACATTATTGCTCTCCCTCTCTCACACAGACACACAGACACACAAACACACACACACACACACACACACACACACACACACACACAATCACATGTTCACGTGCATGTACACACTGTGTTTCTGTCTAGGTGTGTACAGTCCTGCATTTTTTATTTGTTAAAGAAATCCGAAAAGGAACAAATCAGTGATTTAGTTTATTATATTCTCATACTCTTTAGATAATCTTTGAAAAAAGTGTGATAAGAAGAGTAAAGAATATGTATTTAAGATGTAAAGAGAAAAATAGAAGAGGAATGCACGGCTGGTAAGGTGGAAAATATTCCAAAAAGAGAAATTCAATTTTATCCCAGAATGATGATTAAAACAAGGATAAGATAGAGAGGAATCATAACCTTATCATACAGCACAAGTTTTAAATGGAGAATCCCCCTCCTCCTCTCTGCTTTGATATTGCATGTGTTGTGAACATGGAGTCTGTATCTCTGTTCCAGCGGCACCACCTCAAACTGTCATTAAAGCACATGTCCTCAGGTGGAAAATGACTTCTGTGGGGGAGCTTCTCCAATGATAACATGGATTTGCTCTAAAATACGTTGCTTTTCTCAGAGCATCATGAATAAGTAAACGTTGATGAAAACCCTTTGCATTTTCCCTATCATTCCTAATGCTTTTGCTTTTAAGATGCATATTGAGGCATGCATAAAACATCCTCTTTCCCTCCTCACTGCAGCTGCAATGAATGATGGAGGAAACTAGTGCACACAAAACCCTCTTCACGGCAAAAAGAAAACAGATGAACAAACAAAACAAGTAAGTCTAAATGTGTCCTAGGCGCATCGCAGAGGCCTAAAATTACACGTCTCTCCCTTTCCAGTTAGCCGAGCATTTCTGTATGAATTCACTGGCGTCACTAGAGTTTACTTTGGTAGAACTTCATGTCATCTTTTCATTTATTCAAATTTTCGCTGTTGCTCTGGAAAACAGGGCTGTCATTTTGGCCCTGGCATTGATATGTTTTTCACTTAGCATTGAGAGGATTAAATCAATTATGTTGATTCTGTATTTAGTGCTTGCATGCCCACAGTCGTTTGTAATTAGCTTATTGCTTTTGATCTGATGTAATGTGATGAAATGCCTGGAAGCAGCTCTGGGAGCCCGCTTGGCTGAAGCAACTGGGGTGGGCGCCACTTCCAGGCCCCCGCTGAAGCCCGTCCGATTGTCCAGGCATGGGAGAGGAGGGGACCGGGGGGACTCGCGTGAGCAGCCGCAGACAGAGAAGTAGTGGGATCGGTGTCAGAGTGGAGGGAGGGACCACCCGCTGAGATGGCAGCATCCACCAAACCTCATTACACTCAGAGGTCTTTCCTTCACATGCATGTGTAATTACACCCCACCCTGTCCCACCCCACTCCCCACAAAAACTCTCACAACACCTGATACCTGCAGGTAGAGCGCCGCAGGGGGGCTTTTGCATTGATAGGGCTCCAAGACCCAAGGGCCCGCTTAGAGTAACTAGCATTCAACTCTGGCCACCCACATCAATCAAAGACCCCATAACACAGAGACTGATCATCTGTTTTTGAGAGAAAGAGCTGTCTATTCATGGAAAGCTAATTGTTCTACCTAGCCACTGTTCTGCATCCAAGACTGTGCTACAAAGCACAAAGGATGCAGGATTGGATGTGAAATAATTTGGACTTGCCTGAAGGATTGGATGTTGCCTGACAGTTTAAGAACAGGAAATCCTTTTCAAGTTAATTCTGTCAACCTTCTGGTAAACAGACGGATGAAGTCTTTGGCTCAACTGGTACAAAAACGAGCTGGACCCCTGTTAAATGCAGTCAAGTGCTGCCCATCTTTCCTCAAAGGGAAACGGCTCCAACATGACTTCCATTCAAACTACCCCAACAGAACCCCTCTCAAAGAGCCCCTCTACCACCCCCTTCTCCTCCTCTCCCAAACTGGTGAAACAGACCCATGGTGCACTGCAGACTGTTCTGTTTATGAAAGAGGTCAGGGTGCCACATATGGCCAGCGCGTTAAAATACACACAGCTCCTGCAGCGGCTGCTAAAAATGTATTGCGGCTGTCTGTACATGCAGGAATAAAATAAACTTTGAATGTTTCAGCAAGCAGTGCTGAGATTTTAATGATTGAGTATTTGAAACTATGGTCAGATTTGTACATGAAAAAGCAGAAAAAAGCACATGTCTTTAAAAGTCCAAAGATATTGGGTTAGACGTCAGCAATATACAGAGAGTTGTTTGACTTGGCAGGAGGGGACGCGTAGATTTGCCTGGGATAAGTGTGTGTCACACGCCATCTGAGAGGATAGCAGGGCCACAGTAAGCCCTAGGAAACTAGTGGTGAAACTAAACACATGCAATGACAGCCACAGGCAGTTGATGTGCGCCAAGGAGTCTTAGCTCCCAAAAGACTGGCCCGAGGGGAGAGAGAGCAGGGCTACTGATAAGTGGAATAAAGCAGAAAATATAAATACTTTCCCCTTCAAAGCAAACCATTATGTGCCACTAAATTCTGATTATTTTCAGTGTGATTCTGGTGCTTATTTACTTTGGCTGTGCGGAGCTCTTCTCTGGCTCTGTAACAGATTTGTGGCTCTATGTTTCACCTCTGCAGCAAATAGACTCTGTGCTTAATAAGGCAGAGGCTGGAGATTACGCTGTAGATTGTGTGGGCAGCTTCTCGTGGGTTTTATGATCGTCTCGCCATCAATAAAGACTTCTCTGACACCAAAGACAAAATCTCTAACACTGTGCGCTTCTGCAGGCGCCAGTAAATGTGAAGAGAAGGTCAAGGAGGGATCGTGGCATGTCAGTAGGTTTTGTTCTTGTTTTTATAACAATCACGCCTTGACACTGGGCACAAACACTATAAGGTTGCAAGTTTGATTCCAGCAACAGGCTATTCATCCATCACTGTCGAGATTCAGTGAACACCTTCCCGCTCCAGCTGGCAGCTGCCTCAAGCCACTGTGGTGAAAACATAAAATTTATATTCCTGATTGCATTTTGTGATCAAAATGCTCTACATTGCATGGAATATTAAATCAGTGAAACTGTCCAGACAGCAGAAAAAACAAGACTCTGATAGTAGGCGCCAGTAAGTGTGAATGCAAGTTAAAGAGGGCATCGCTGGGTGCAGCGCTGGGTGTTGCTCTCCGACGCCCTGTCTTTATGAGATCAGGCCTGGTTCTGGGTAATCTGCTGTGACCTGTGGCAGAAGGACTGTGTCCACCTCTCAGCTCTGTGATCCTTTCTTACACCTAGCAGTTGTGGGTAATAACCAACCATAATTCCATCTCCTGCTGGGCAATGAAAAACCTCCCCCGCTGCTCTTTGGTTTTTTCCAGTTGCAGGGTCATGCGCTAGCAAAGCATTGTGGGAAGAGACGGGTGACCAAAGTGGAGGAGGAGGAGGGGAAGGAAAAGTTTAGGGGTGGGGGTAAGGGGTGTGTGGGGGGTTCTTATGAAAAAAAAAAAAAGAATAAAAACATGTGTAATGAGAAAACATGTGGTGTGTAACTATTGGAAGTCATCAACAACAGAAAATAATAATTAAAGTGCAGGATGAAGAAAAGAAAAACTGAAGCTGTCTTTCCGTGGCTGGGAGACCACTGTCATCATGTCTCAGGAATTAGGCAAACATATGCTGGTCTGCTGCTGTTGAAACCGAGGCGCCTCGCTCAGGCTGCGGTTTGGGAACATGAAAGGCTTTGTGGGATGAGCAGGAGGACTGGCCCTAATTCAGGGCCTCATTGCCAGGGAAGCTGGCAGCAAACTCCGATTGTGGGACAGGGAAAGGAATTTGGTTACATATTCCAGCAAGGACCGCAGCCCCAAACAAACCAAAGCAATAGGCTGCTGAGCAAACCATTCTGTCCGCATTCAACCCCCCCCCACTCTTGGTGCTGCCGTAGGAGTGAGCGACTCACTCCCACCTGACTGCACCCCAGAGAAGGGTTAGGGGAGCGAACATGGGAAACAGGAATGTAGAAGGTCAGGCCCAAAGTTGAACTTATAGCCATGCTTCCCTGCTGAGATCCAGTCCCAAGCAAGGCTGAGGATGTTGGCAGCAGACCCTCTTATTTGGATGGAATATTTGGAAAACAATGCAGGCTTTGTGTTGTTTTATTGCAGCCAATTAAACTCTTAAACGGAATATCTATCTTTGAAAGGATGCACAGAGGTCAACCTGAGATGTGCAAGGGAAGGGGGGGGGGGGCAACAGTTAACAGGTCTCAATAATACTCACCATTCACTGGGTTGAACACAGCATGCCTTCACTGTAACCTGATCAACCTAGCAAATTGGATAAAACTCTTTTGCTTCTATCTTTGCACAGCCGTGGCAATGTATATCCACAGGGCAAGCCCAGCTTGATTGGTTTCCAGAAGAGAGACATTTTCTGGCATTTTCAGATAGGCACGGATCAGATTAATCATGTCTCCGTTCAGGGTACATATGATTATGGTTGACTGTTTACAAGTTTTCTCAGATGTGCTCCCCATGCCAGGACATGGTGGTAGAACTCAGAGCCTGAAACTCATTCACGCATGTGGTGGTCTTGTTTTAAACCGAGCTGCAGTGAAAAATCATTCATTTTTTGACAGTGGAAAATACAGATGTGAGGCAACATTGGATTTGCACCTCCTTGTTAGCATTTATTTAACTTCAAGTAGTTCCAACTGGTTGAGGCTCAGTGTGTGAAGTATGTGAAAGTGATTTATTGCAGTTAAGTGGTATCTGAATTGTGTTCATGCCGTTAACTCCAAGGAGGTCAACACAAATGAAAAATGAATCACTTGCATTTTTAGTTAAGTTCATGTGTCTTTCAAGAGAGGATGTAGTTTGAAGAGACATGAGTGGCACTGTCAGTATCATGCCCAACCAGTGGGAGGCAGCACAGACTGGAGGATGATAGGATTGCAGAGTACACACACACACACACACACACACACACACACACACACACACACACACACACACACACACACACTTGCATGCATGCATGTATACACAAAGTGTGAGTCACTTGAGTGGTTGGGTGACCATATCACACATCTGGGGCGCAGACCCAAATGGCCAGTGGCAGAGGAGAGGACTAGGATCAGTGGCCAGAAGAGCGGAGACATGTGGCACGCAGAGGGGAGAGCGAACCGCATTCAGTTTCTGTCTATAATCCTCCGCCTGAGAGAAATGTTTGGTTATGGTTAAGGGCAATGTTGTCCCACATTTTCATCCACTTCTAATTACAACATAGCTGAGGCTCAGTGGCAGCCAGTGTAACTGCTGTTGTTGTTGCTGTTTGTTGACATTACACAGTTCTCCCCCACAACACACTTGTCACATGCACACATTCAGACGCTTACAATCAAGACCAAGTTATTCACACCCGTGTGCGACACCACTGCATGTGCTCACACACATACACAGAAGGACACATGTGACATGCAAAATACACACACATAGGTTTTACACACACACACACACACACACACACACACACACACACACACACACACACACACACACACACACACAAGAAACACACATCCTTCCACAAAGTGATCAACATAGTTGAGCGGTAACCAATGCCGAGCCCAATATAGAGACACAAATCTGTTTGGTGCCGCTGGGAGATTAGTACAACCACACTAAAAAAATAAAAAAAAACACTATGTAGATGTTTTGGTGGACCGGATATCACAACTTGTATGTGAAAGAAATTAAATGCTGTGAAAGGACAAGTGAGTCACTTATATGCCACATGCTAACTGTATAATATAAATGAGTTACCACCAACAAATAGGTGCCAGATACAGAGTAACCTAAATGGTTTAGTGTGATGATTGAATGTTACAGCTGCCGAATGCAGAATGGATCTTTATTATTCCTGAGAAAAAGAAATCATTCCTAAAAATGGATCAGTGACATGTAAAATGCATCAACAAGGGCTTTTAACAAGCAAAAGAAAAAGCAGGTTATGGTTATGCACATAAACACAAAGTTATTGCACATTTAAATTTAAAGTAGATTGACATTTTAAAGAAGAAGAAATAACAGGTTTGTTTAAGAGATTGTTTATGTATTTGTAGTAAATGATATAGACCTAGAAATTGTCTGCATGTGTGTAACTGTGCACATTTAGATATAACGCACAGCATGAACAACAAGTAGATGTCTTGATGACGCTGACACTTATCAGGACCAAAGCAACAGCTGCAAGTCTGTCTAAATACATACTGTACAGTACACGCCACAATTTCTCAGTCTGTAATTTAATGTTTGCAATTAAAAACTCCTGTGCTGCCTCTCAAGAGCGCGTAATTTACTGAATCAACGCCTTTAAATCAAGTGTTTCCTTTTGTGACAGACTTGTGTCTCCCAGAGGAATTTGCCATTCCAAACCACAGTCTGCGATCCCCACGTTGTTTTCACTCCCAATCACACGCTTTATCTCCAATTGCTGACTAATTACCAAGAGCTAAGGGTTATGGGAAAGGCCCCAAAATGGCAGTCTGATGTTTTTGTGGTTTAGCATTTGGATTGCTGCCTTACTTGTGCTTTTTTGCTTTTAATTGTCTGTTGATTTACAGTGTGTGCAACTGGGGTCAGATGTGATAGGTCAAAATAGGGACACCTTTTTTTTTATCAGAGACTATCTTTTATTTTGCAAAGGCAGTGAATATTTACAAATTGTGCATTTAAAAAAAAATCAAATTGTAAAAAATACATTTATCTGGGCCAGATTAATGTCTAGCAATGTTCTTGGACATTAGACTAAGTTAACTGATGCAACATTAAGATTTAATATAGCATAAACCAGTTTTTTTCCAATCAGTTTGATTCATGGCAGCGTATGACAGCTTATGTTTCAGCACTTAAACAAAGAAACACCAAAACTCCCCATTGAAATCTTAAAAATGAAGTTGTCTGTTGAAAGATGATCAAGGCACAGCACCGTGCCCACTTTTTTTTTTTTTTTTTTTTAAGTGCTGACGGAAACTCCACAATGAAGTGAAGCATCGTTGCTCGGCATTATCAATCATATTTTCTTCTCTGTGATCTCAGATGCCGTGGTTGAAGTAATCTGACGACATTCCATGCATCCGTTGATGTCCGTGCGAAACACCTGAGGTGACTGACTCATATAGAGGCACTGCGCGGTGTGACATGTACGATTCTCCAGAGAGAAAAAAGGAGGGCGCTTAATGCCTCTGTTCATGAAGAAGCAGCGAATTATGGAGACAGGGTGTGTCATCTCATTCTCTGCTCCTTTCATCATAATATCCCCCACTACGTTCAGTGAAAAAAAAACCCACTGGAGGCCATCAGCCTCAAACCACAGCCAAGAACATTGCACAGAGATCTACCTATGGCCTATTTCAACAGATCACTACACACAGTTTATGGATTAAAACCCACAGTCTAAAGGATGGAGTGTAAAGGAAGTCAAATGCACAGTAGTAACAGTGCCTGTGTGTATGTAGTCTACATGTATATTTCTGACCGCTTGAGTGTCAACTGCCGTGCACCAACTGACCACGGACATGTTGCATACACACACTCAAACGTTAAAAACACACACAAATAGTTGTTGTGCTCTATCATAACTATTTGTCTAATTCCAGATTCATTCAAAACTCCCAACTGTTTATGTAAAAAAATTAAATACTCATTTTATGTGAAGTCTACTGGGAATTTGAAAACTATTCTGGTGTATTTTTAGAACGAATAAAAAAAAGTTGTGTTGATGAAAAAATAAAGGTTCATAATAAGAAGTCACAAAAATATAGACCTTTTTTGCCTTACAATGTACAACAGTCATGAAGAAGTATTTAAGTAAAAGTATCACTACCAAGGTAGAAATACTCCTTTACAAATACAGGTCCTGCATTCAAATGAAAAATAGAAACACTAAAACATATTTCATAATCTGATCATGTGTTTTAAATATGTTACATCTAAATCTGCAATGCAAGTAGTAACTGTGGCTGCCAGATCAATGTAGTGGAGTAAAAATAAATAATATAATATAATATTTTACTCTGAAACTTAGTGGATTAGAAGTATAAATTATAATAATAGACACAGTCAAACATTCAAATAATGTATCTCAGAATTGTACTGTAGTACTTGAGTAAATGTACTGTACTTTGCCATGGCCATACAGTAAACCTACTGTTTCCTCCTTTTTTGTGTGTGGCAGTACCTTTATCAGTGAGTTCAGTCTGAAACTTGGCTATCATCCATTACAACAAAATTGTTGCCTGCTTTTAACATAATTAAATTTCTGTTGCTTTGATTCCAGTCCGAAGTAATAAAACACTTCTAAACCAAACCTCAAAATCTATCCGCAAGCACAATTAGAGTTAAAAGTGCAGTTGTTTTATGATAAGAGCTGCAGAGTCTGAAGCCACCAAGCCCTACCACCTGCTTCTGATTGGCTAGTGGCATGTTATTTTCCCCTCACACATACCCCAGCATGCACTTGGGTTTATTTATTAGGAATAAAAAAAGGAGTCACTAATCTGTGTTCGGTTCAGACAGCGGGCTCCCCCTACACACACACACACACACACACACACACACACACATCTGCGTACCAGCTGAGCAGGGAGCAGTCTCACTGTTAGGCTTTCGCATATCAAAAAGCCTGGGGTGCTTTGGCTCTGCCGGAGTAGTTGTCCTTTTTGACAAAAGACAAACAAGCACAGAGCTCGGGATGCGGTCCAGAGACGCCTCTGACACAGTGTTGAAATGGGGACTTGGCTCTGTGACATATATGATCTACATGTGTAAAAAAGCTGTGGGTTTGTTTTTTAGACATTGTCAGTTGCTTGTCCTCAGCCTACAGCAAGGCAGTCCACATTCTCTATTATTCTGCCTAAACCATAGACCACAAAACAACATAATTTGCAGGATTGTTCAATGGGTTCAAGCTTTGGCCAGAGGCTGCTTTTGTGTCAGATGTGCATGGGAAGTATTACCTCTAGGTGTGTGGTACTTCTGTGATAAATGGTATATAGGTTTCCAGAGGCAAGGATGTTAGTCTGACACTGTGACATCACTAAAACATTAGCAATTACACACAGTGTGGTGAATCCGTCTCAGAGCGATCATCAATTGACAGGCATTACAAATTATCCTACAATCTTCAGAAACTCCCTAAGAGACTAATGTATTCAAAACAGCTAATCATTATTTATCACATTTCAGCAATGGAATCAGTTATTGATGATGGTAATAATGAGGACGAGAACATGGAGAGATGACAATCCTGTATGTCTTAAATATTAAGATCTTCCAAGACATCATATTTAACACGCGGAAACAAATCACAGAGGTCTGATTCACGTACCGCAGCACAAATACACTATTTTCAGCAAATGAAAACAAGGCCCATTTGGAATCAAAGCACCTAATGGGTTCTGGATAACAAGAAGCTTCTGTCAGTTTCTGGCCAAACCAAACAGACATGCAAACACATGTGTCACTGCATCCAAAATATTTTCAATACTGCTCAGAGAATTATAGCTACATTAAATCTAATCTGAGTCCTCCGACCCCTTCGCAGACCTATAGAAGCAACAGGGGACATCTCCGTCAGGACAGTTGACTGAATGAAAAAATGGCTAATTGTCCTAAAAAAAAATGACTTGAGCGAGTCAAACTAAGGCTAGGGCACTTGAAAAATTTTGATTGCTGAATGAACAACAGCTCATCTAGTCTGTGGCGATGGTGGCACATTTGCCTTTTGTACTTTTGTGTACTTGTAGAGCACATCCATCCCTTCAGGAATAAGGAAAGAAAAGAAGAGGAACAAATGAAAAGCAGATTTTATGTTTTATGTTTACAATTTCTACCAAATTCTTAATTTAACCTTTGAGGGTGGGCTGGGGAGAGGAGTGTTAACTGCCCATGTCCCACTATAATCCAACCTGCCATTCACTTGGCTATACAGTAATGAGACGTGAAGGTGGCCTCCTAAAGAATGTAAAAAGCTCTGTATATGGAAAGTTGGGTGTGATTTAAACCTTTCAGCCAGTGTTAAATGTACCTGTCACCATCAGCACGCTTCGTAATGTCAAATAATTTGGAAATGAGAAGAACTGTGCATGGATAAATAAACACGTTTTAGTGTTCATGTCAGTGGTCAGACGGCTGGCTTTGGGTACGGTTTGGGCTGTCAGATGAATTCTTGATCACTTTCCAAACTTGAATCAGTTTCACATTCATCAGCATACACTTGTGACATTTATTAGTAACAGATTAACTCAATGAATGTGTGTGTAGCATCAATGCACTAGTAAAAATAACATAAAATAGAATACATTTTTAGTAACCCAGAGGAATTTTTTGATTTCAAAAGACCACTGACTTCTATTTTCCTGAAGTACAACCAATGTACAGTTTGTCCTGAATGTGTACTAACAATCACTATCATATGTGCGCCGTATGTTCGTCTTCTACTAAATTCAGTGACTGGTCACAAAACAAGACCTAAACGTGGTAACACTGACTCAAGGGGAAAACATGCACATTAAAGACCAGAAAAGACCTTATAAAAAAGCCTCTAATCTAAAACAGTCCCCATCAAAGAGATCCCTTCCAACATTTTGTTGAACTATTACATATAATATTAATGCCATTTCAGCCATCTTCCACTCAGGCCACGTTTGATCTGCGGGGGTGCTATAACTCCGGGGTAATAAGAGTGCTAATGAGAGGAGTTGGCACTTTATAAACCCTGTCAAGAGCAGGTGGAGCAAAGGGTCACACTGGGCCATAGTGTCCACCTCAGCTGGTCCTATTCAGAACGACTTATTTTCTTTGGATTATTTTGACAAATCAGCATATTTCAGTCAGACGTCTTTGTTAAAAGTTAAGTCCGGTCCTGATTGTATCATGCTGAACAAATGTGTAATTAATCTGCAGCATGGTGCTGAGCAAGAGGGTGCAGGCTTTTCCAGAAAACGGGTCATCTCTGCCTTAGATATTCCCTCCTGGTGGTGCGCAAGGCAAGGACACACACAGAGGATGTACTGAATGCTTCCGTATAAAGTTTTATAACGTCTTTCAGCCTGACATTGTGCGTGAGATTTAAAAAGGGGCTCTTTTGTATGTCAAAACCTCACTTTTAATGGGGTTCTTATAAAAGTGCTCAGTGATCATGGTATTCGAATCACAGCAATAGCAAAGCTCTTCCTCATGTTGGGGTCTGGAAGTGATCCCAGGCAAGGAGGTGTACCACATCTTAGCCTAAGGCTGCATGCTCTTTCTGTTCGCAAACCAAAGGGCTCTTTCCTGTGGTGCTATACAATCATTTATTGAGGCTTAATCAACATGTATTGAATAGGGTATGTACTTTTTGAGCCACTTTAAAGGCCCCTCTGTGCACTTTAAGCCTCGGCCATGGGGTTGCATGGGGTTTTTAACGATACTCCAGCTAAGGGCTTGAGGCAATAAATACCTTCTGTCCCTGAAGAGCTTTCATTGTGGCAAGAAACAATTCTTTTCATTGGGAATTAAGGAAAGGTTGTTATATTAGCTAGACAGCAGGTGCTACTCAAGTCTGGCACGTCTCTGGCTGTAGGATTGCAAACTGAAGTTTGAGATAATTTGCACAGATCCAGTCTGGGCCTCTCTGTTAACAATCCTGATCAGTTAAAACAGCGTAGGTATGCTACTCAGTAACCTGTTAACTGGTCAAAGCATCATTTTGCACATAGAATACAACTAAACTGCCATCATCTTGCTATCATTGTACTGGCAGAAAGCATATCTATCAGTGACAGTGATATTCATTCTATTTTTTCATTCTGTCATAAACAACATACCATGAAAAACACACAATTGTAAGATGTAATCCACAACAAAATCAGAAATCAAAATGAAACATCAAACAAGCTGTAAATAGCATATAACGCAAAAAAAATTGTTCAGAAAGAAACTATTACTTATTACAAAATAAGTAATAGTTAACAGAAGCTATTTCCATGTTGATCCAAATAATTTTGATTTTGTTGTGGGAGCCAAAGCTAAAACTTTATGGTGCATTCGGCTGCACCTCGTAAACTGACTTGAGTGTCACCAAAATTAAAATTTTCCCTCTGTTGAAATACATACATCTATTATTACTTTTTGTCTTTCAATACAGAATTTTTTTAATGATTAGATTATGCCAAAATCCTATCAATATCCCAATAATTTCTAGGCAAATTATAAAAAATGTGTGATTGTGTGATGATTTTCAGTTTCTTTTTTTTTACTGCATCATTTTAATAATTGGTTGATGAAGCATATATATATATATATATATATATATATATATATACACAAATATTTTGAATATTCCACTAACAAAGACATAACCAAATAACTCTGCCGCTGCGCTGTTAATTTTCCTGTCTTTTTTATACTATGCCAACATGCCTGAGTTTTACTGTACCATATATTAAACATAACTGCCTATTTATTTAAGCATGTAGCACAGACATTTGTCACACGATTATTAGCCTATATGATATTATGCTTGGGGTAGCATGCTTTTTTTTCTTCACCATACATGTGTTTGCATCCCTGGGAAAAAAACCTCATACACTACTACCTACTTCAAAATATCCTATCCCTTTTATATTACTTATGTGCCTGCAACATTAGTGGATACATTACATGTTGTTCCACTGAGAAATAAATAGCAAAAACATGGAAGAATTTCCCAAATCTTTCAATTTCTACCCACAGGACTTTAAATCTTCTCCATCGCTATGGTATTGCCTCTTTTTATGCCCTGTAACTAATAGGCCACCGGGTGTGAGCCACATAGGTATACTGGTGCTACAAAGAGACTGTACAGGAGTGATGCGGGGGTGTTTCAAAGAAACAAGGCGAAGGCGGCAGAGTATATGGAATGGAAAAAGTTAGCAAGAAAAGAAACCCTTCTTCTGAACAAGGACATAATCGTTTGGAGGACTCCAGCACGTAACCTAAATAATACATTTCAGGTTTTGATGTAACTATTACTGCCTGTGAATAGCTCTTTGATGTTAATTGAAACCACTGGGCAACAATCTGCTTTATAGCACTGACAAATAACAGTTTCCTAGGGCTAAGCATTGAAGGTTAGCAAGCACATACTTGCTCCATATGCTCATTTGATATAAAAAAAAAAAAAATCTAAAAGGAGCTTGTCTTCACAGAAGCAGCACAATATGCTGAGGATAGTCCCTGGCCGAAGTTGTGGTGAGTGAAAAAGGCTGTTTACAGGTTTAACAGTACCTTCAACAGAGGTCCCGTATGGTGGAGGACAAAGCTTGACTGTATTGTTTTCAGTTTTCCCAGTAGTTTGCTCCCTTGCTTTCATACAGAAACCACAGCTTAACATGATAAAGTAATAGTAAAATCTACATGGCCCTACAGAAACTCCTGCATCGGAAAGATATCATTATTCACAGAGAGGCCTGTCTCTTGTATTTCTGATTTTTCAGGCCATACAATAGTTTGAAGCATGGGGGAAATATGATTGCAGGGCTGTGGGCTCTGGTTTTAATACAGACACAACACAATGGTCTCTGTCTTCCTTTATTGTGCTTTAGCATATCCTGGCACCGTGTGCTTCTCATCTTTTATTCTTCCCCAACTTTTTTAGACGCTCATTATATCACAAAAAGGAGCCTTGTCAAAGGGTCATCCGGATCTGATGCAAAGCACAATAACAGAAAACATACCCCCATCGTGAGTACAAACACATTGGCCAGACCAGTAGAGAGGGCTATATGATGCTATATGAGTAGTTCAAAGTGATTCCCCCAATCCCATGCGATACCACATTAGAGTGTGGACAGGAATGACCTTGCCTCATGCTATACCCCACAGGTCAGACATGAGAGGAGAGGTGCATATTATAGAGGCTGATTCACTGTAGGACAAATGACAGACATTGTAAAATAAGGTAATTGGCATGTCTCCATGTAAAGAGCCTGTTCATTATGACTGTTCACAGAGCCTCAGATCTGACCAGTAAACAAAAAAGATCCAGAAAACGTTCTCTTCTTTGACATGTTCCCTATCACAATGATTGACACAATGATCACAATGATTGACAGTGAGAACACACTAATGATAGTTTGACACCTAACATACTGTAATGATGGATTGGGTGTATGGTTTTAAAGAAGTGGTGTGGATTTATAAAAAAAAAAAAAGAAATGGACAGAAAAAAAATCTGAATGATAGTGGTGTCAATCTTCTTATCTCACTCTTGGCAAGAAGGCTCATTAGCATATTTTTTTACAAAATGTCTAAATATTGCTTTGAAGCAAAGAGTCTCATGAATTGCATTACAGTTTCAATAAGGTAACTTGTATGTGTACTAAATGCATTTTTAAAACAATGCACCTAATTATGATCAAAGCAATTGCTTAAACCCTGGCTCTGAATTGATTCCTCAAACCCCCATTACTGTGAACTACACTACATGATTTGAATGGTTTAGAAATTTTGTAAATAATTTAATAGCGCCCATTGCGGTCATATATGCTCTTCAACCATGGAGCTTGTGAAGACTTTCACACCATCCCAACATGGAATTAAAAACCAAGCTGCTGCAGAGTTTGTTGAACAACGTAAGTGGCCTGTCTGCTATTAACGGCCTTATGCCTAATGTTCCTTTAAAGAGCTCCAAATATGACAGATTCAGCCCAAAATCATCAACAGGGAACACTCTGTTCTTGAAATGCTTACCATGAAGATGATTGACAGTGGGAATATGTGAATGATTGTTTGACACATTAAAAGGAACATAGTGTAATGACTGATCGGGGTGATGGAGGTTGGGTGAAGGCAGATTTTGACATTATAAGATGCAAAAAAAATGACATTATTTACAGCATCATAATATTTTTTCCCATGATAGTAGCTCTGAAAAGGCACTATAGGCTGACATATGTCTCTGTGAAAAAACTATCTATGCATACACATGGATCTAGTTTTCACAACATGATTCCAAGGATATTTTTCAAACTCCCCCCTTTGGAAGACCAGAACAGAGGAGAGGAAATGTAGGTTATAAATAGGAATCAAAAGAACCCCCTTTGTTTATTAGTAAGGGATGCCAGAGACACCGACATCTTTGAAAGTGAGAGAGCTTTTGAGCATTTTACAAGACAGGTGAAAGAAACATGTGTGTTAAATCACTAACCGGCTCACTTGGGTCAGCTATACCATAAAAGAAAAGAGATTACAAAGGAAACTAATGAAGACACTGATCAAAGTCTGTTATGGTAATATGTAGCAGGTGTTTCAGACCCTTGCAATCCGCCTCTGCACCACCCTCCCACCACCACCGCTGCTCCATCCGTGAAACTCTCTCACATGTGCTTTAATAGGAACAATGGACAGAACACATTTCAGCACTATTCAAAACATGTTATGAGCGATGTGGATGAACTCTTGCAGGGTACTTTAACTGTGGGTGATACCTAAAGGCAGCCACATGGACGCTGTGCATTTATGGTGCATTTTTATGATTGGTAGTAAGTTGAAAAGGGCTGACGTGGTTGAAGCCCATACTGGTAGAAAAACACCTGGATTTGAGATGAATGCATGAAGGTTGGCGGGACGTGAACTGGAGCGTGTTCAAAGCATGATTGCTATTTTTACACATAGTCTAAGATGAAAGTGGCACTGTTTTTGATTACAAAAGGGGAAAACATATGGAATATCCAGGATATTTTGAAGAAAATATTTAGCATTTCCCTCAAAATGTAAAATATTGCGGAAGTGCACCACAACATACTACCACCACAACATATAATACTAACTACTACTACTACTGCTACTACTACTATTACTACTACTACTACTAATGTTAATAATAATAATAATAGGCTACTACTACTACTACTAATAATAATAATAATGTGTGGTAGAAGATTATTATGCTTTTGCTTTTACATATCGGTATTATTTATTGATTTTTTTATTTAGTATGTCACAGCCATTTTGAGGAATGTAAAACTCAAATCTTTTATAAAAAAATATCTTTACCGGCATATAGGTGCTGTCGGTCTGTACCTGGACTGCATCTGCGCAGTGCAACATCTAGAACATGCCGAAGCTGCTTCCGCTCCAAACACACGTTCCCTCTGGGACTTGTAGTTTTTATTGTTACGCTATTAGCGTCTCCTTGAAGAATCTCTCCACCAAAAAAAAATGACACTGAAAATGTTGACGATTTGGCTCTGTCTGAAATAACACGGAAGGCTGCACTTACACGTGTCCTTTCTAATATCGACTAGCTGGAAATGCCACTTCGTTCGTGTACTACAACAACCAGCGTCCCCTCTAATGAAAGCGAGGAAGTGTAAACACAAGTCCAGGAACATGAAAAGATCGGGTGACAGTGAGGGGGAAAAGAGAAGAAAGGTATTGATAGCGTTTTTCTCCGTTAGGTCTGACATATTTCTAAGCCCTTTCGCTCGTTGAGTATCTAATGGTCCTTATGTGATGCTGCTGGCTGCATTTTGAAGGATAGAAAGCCGTAAATGTCAGCGCATACCTAACCTTGCCTGTTTCCTTTATTGTGTTTTCCATTTTCCCTTCAGTCTTCCACGATGAAGAATTACAGTTGCATTAAATTGAAAGTGATTTAATGCAACTTAAAAGTGATTTTTCACCTAAATACACTGCTGAGAAGAAGCTTTAGCTTAGCAGAATAACGTCTTGGCAACATCCCATATCAACTGGAAACACGATATGAATGAATTAGCTAGCTACGGTCTGTAGTATATTTGTGAGAAAATAGTAAAAGTCCGAATAATTCTGTTAAAATTAAATACATTTAAAAAAACAAAACAAATAAACGTCAACAGACCCAACGTCAGAGCTTAATTTGGGATGCCAATCTGGTGTGAAGAATGAACAATGAATCAATTGTTAATTGTATAGTAGCAACGGAACAGCCCAGTGCAACAGTAAAAGCACATAGTAAAGTCAGTGTGTAGGGTAACGTTATCTCATATTTGGCAAGGTGCCAGGCCAGCAGCCCACAGCTGCTTCAGGCTTCACTGTACAGTGCTTAATAACTGATGCTCTTATGTACATTAGAAATTAGTTAATAGTAATAATTAATTAGAAACTTGTTAGTTAATGTAAAGTTATTACTTATGTAACTTATTAGAAACCTATTAGTAAATGCAGTGATTAGGCTACCTAAATAACACTCTCTGTAGAGCAGTATAACCTGCTATTGTATAAAACAGGTGTTTGCAGATGGGCAATTAATGCTCATGATATGAACAGAGATGGGTTTGTCTATAACCTGTGATGGGAAACTGTTGTGTGTGCTGGTGCGTTAAGCTATGTTGGGCTTCATCAGGTTTTCACCTTCTGTATAACCATGACTTTGCGGCTTGTTGAGATACTAAAGGAAAGGAAGGAAACGGCTCTGCTGTGCCCAAGGGCATTCTGGGATGTGTTTTGCCTAAAGTCATAGTGTCTGCCTGTTTGTCTGCCTCTCTGCCTGTTCCTCCTCTTGTCTCCTCACTTGGACGCTGTCTGCTGTGGCACATATGTTTGGATCATGTTAGACAGCAGTGAAACTATGTAAGACGTGGTTCCTCCTGTCTATGAAAGCAGCCATGGCGGCCAGATGAGCGGCTCAGAGAGAGAACTCATTCCAGCTGGCCCTCAGGCAGCCAGGCAGCACTGCACAGGCCTAATGGCGTTGCTTCCTTTCTCTTATAAAAGCATAAGCAAGAGGAATTGTAATTGCAAAATGACTATGTGACTATTGAGCAGCCAATGAAGAAGCTGTATGCAATTTTGGCTGCTTAAAAAAAAATAAAAATAATACCAGTGGTTGAATAATGATACAGCTATTATAATAACTAATTACTTGGATATGACGGTTGTCTTATCCAGTAAATGAGTGTGTCTGCAATGCTGCACAAAGTGAGATATGCACTTTGATGGTTCCACTGTCCGTGTGAGTTAGTGAATGCTAGCACCAACAGATTAGTGCCAATTGAATACAGAATCTCATAGGAAAATCCCACTACAGCAGGTGTGATGCCATAGAAGTACATCTATTCTTTAACTGAAATAAAGTAGGACTTTGGCTTAACTGCCCAGGGATAATTAATCACACCATATCCACAATAATTCACATTTAATTGTAATTGAAAAATCTAAAATAAGTATGCATTTTTACTCAGACTCAAGGATGGATCCATTATACACTGTTTGGCCCACCAACTGTTTTTGTTTGTCATTTCAGCTAGAAAAATGGCAGACTATCTCTAAGTCTGGGCATTACCTTATATTCCGTAAATAGCTACATTTTCATGAATTTCCTTCTCGTAGCAACATTCAACATGCTTTGTACCCTAATGAATTGAAAACAATTCATTATATATATATATATGTATTGTCATTACAGGATGAATTTCCACTCATGCCTTGGCAAGTGTGAAAACGGCATTGACCCTGTTCCTTTACCCGAGGTTCTAATGCTGTCTTTGATGCAAGCTCGCCATTTGGACAGTGATGACAAGTATAAAGTGCCGTTTTGAAACAGGAAGTGTGTGTGTGAGCGGCAGGCTAAGTTATGATCACACAGGGTCACCAGATGTTGTGAGGTCCTGGGCACAGCCCAGCCCATTGCTTAGATCAGCCTCATTGGTTTTCTCTGGTTGTGGCACCTAGTGCAAGCTGTTTAGGGTATTTAATTTCTGAACACTCATTAAAATGGTTTGTGTTTCCCTTGGCAATTCTGTTAAATTAACAACTACAGAGGTAAAAGCTGATTATGTGGCCACACATCCAGACATGGTTAATCAATTCTCCCACACAAAATGCTAGCTGGTGAATTAGTGTAAAGGAAACGATTTATGGCGACTAATGCCGACGTCCTGTCATGTCAAGCCTGGTGTTTTAGCAAGAGGGGGGTGTCAGATTCAGCACATTCAGCAGCTTTGCACTCTGCCGGCCATCTTTTTCTCCCTTTTAACCCAAGCTACATGCTGCTTGGTCTATTAATGAGCCAATAATGGAGAAATAGTGTTGGGTGCTGTCATAAAACATGGGTATGGATACCTAAGGCAGGGTAGCGCATAAGCTCCAACAGAGCTAGATTTACACCTAGGCTCTGTGTAGAATGGTAGAAAGGGGAACGCTCTGCATGGGGGCTCTCGCAGCTTTATCAGACCCCCGCCGGTCGAGCTGTGGAAAAGGCAGGGCTCCGAAAAATACGGCTGTGGCAGATAATGATACCATTACACTAATGGAGCTGGCAAATGAAGGAGAACCCAGATGCCCTGCTTTATTACCGGAGGGGGTCATTTCCTCGCTGCATTCTTAATGGCCTGAGCACACAGTATTGATCAGGCTATCATGCTGCTAATCCTCTACAGAATTACTTATCGCTGGCTAGGTGTCCATCCACCTCATGCCCTGCTCTGGCCTTGTTTATCCAGTCATGATTTAGGGCCAAGCAGGGATGGCGTCTGGGAGGTCTTCAGCAGTGGGCTGGCCAGTTCAATGTGTAACAAAAAAGGAAGCAAATGAACCTTATAGCTTTCATTTAATTAAGGAGTAGGCAGTGATGTGGTTCCTCCCTCTTTATGGCCCCATTGGCCGCTGTGGAGCAGAGGAAGCTGTGAGGTTGGGTGTTGTTCTCAGTAATTGTGTTGTGCTGTAAATAAGAACAGGCAGCTTATGTGCCACCATCAGCAGCAGCAGGACGCAAGATTTTCACCAGGCCGCTGGCCTGATTTGATTACTAAATGCTCTACATATTTAACATAACTTCATTCTTGGGGTTGAAAATGGGAGACTTCCATATACAAATTAGTTTCTTTAGGCCTAACCATAGTGGACCTCCCAGTTTTAGTTCTGACTAATGCAATTAGAAAAGTGACTTTATGTGATTACTAAAGAAAAGATATTCTAAATTATTCATGCTATGCATTATTTGAATATGACCGAGAAGGGTGTAGCCTGAGCCCATCATTATTACAAATGAATAGGAGGGTCAGGTAGCACAGAGCACTTTGCCCAGAGCTTGTGACCTGTCATATGCTTGGCCCCTTTACTGGGCCCCAGTGTGCATCCTCAGCATCCTCAGGCCATTAGAAGTGTGGTTACGTAGCATCAGCAGACCCCTCTTGTCACCTCTGGCCTTGGCTAATCAAAGAGTTTACCTTAAGGGGGGCATTACGCCCTGTTCGTTAGGGCCACTGCAGTAACCATAAAGAAGTATTTATATATTTCCATCTGGAACAACCTGTCGTGGCTAGGCAAACTAGCTATTGATCCAGATATTTAGTCATTTCTTTCTGTATGTGCCATCAATATTGTTCAAATCCTTCCACGCGAGGGTTGACCTCAGCCCTGGCCTCTATTTTTCGCTCCCATTGGAGTTCAATGATATACTATTCTGAAAAGTAAAATCAATGAATGAATATGAAGTGTTGGTGTGTAATATAACGCAGGCTCAAGGCCCCGGGACTTTCATTGATCTGCTATGTGAGCGTTGGAGGGGGCTGATTAGTCTGTTTCTGAGCTTTCCCTCTACATGTCTTTTCCTTGTCTTGCCTATTTGATCTTTGGCTCACATATTTGGACTGAGATTAGATCAACAGATCGAGTTGGTTATTTTAACCTTTCTTCAAACTAATTCTGCCAACTTCTTACAATGCACTGCTTTCATTTTCCTGCCCTGTTTGGTACAAGAATTTCATAACTTGCATTGGAGTGAAACTAATGAGAAATGACATGCAATCAATTGTTTATGTATTTACAATATTACTTTTATTGTTTATTAGTTTAAAGTGTCTTTTTATGTAAATGTGTTTTAGTTTAAAAGTAAAGGAGATCTCTAATTCTGCCCTTAACCAAATTAAATCTTGGAGCGCTGCAGTAAGCGTGATGGATGGCAAGTCTTTGTTGTAAATATGTCAGTGATGGAAAGAAGGGATTGATTGTTATATGTTTTCCTCCACTTCATCTATGATGTCACTATTAAATACACTGATTATATGGCATACATATATATGGTCACTTAAGCCAGCTGTTTCCTTGAGATAGATTGATGTACCAAGTTACTGTTTAATTTACTGTTTTATTCTGTTAATGACATTGGTCACCACCAGCCATAAAGGTGTTGGGTTAGCATGCCTGCATGTCATTCCCTCTTTTCCTACCACCTTTTTTATATTGGTCTTTGTTGAATGCATGACTTATTAGTGCATTAAGTCAACATTTGGTTTGCACCTTGAAGGATATCAACTTTTATGGCCTCGTCTGCATTGTCTCAGGGTACATGGCTAAGGTCGGCCTGTCAGAGACTCCCATATGTGCTTGAGACGACCTGTGATCTTACTAAACATTTTAATGGAATAAGCAGAGCTTATGCCAGGCACAACAGTTTGGTGTGGCTTGGAAATTAAACACCATAGTGAGTCATACTTTAGAGAGGTTTCCTTTAAGCAATGACTGCTACAGTGGATATAAAAAGTCTACACACCCCTGTTATATAGCAGGGTTTTGTGATGTAAAAAATGAGACAAAGATAAATCATGTCAGAACTTTTTCCGTCTTTAATGTGACCTTTAACGTGAACAATTCAGTTGAAAAAGAAACTGAAATCTTTGAGAGGGAAAAATAAAAAAATAAACATTCAATAACTTTGTTGCATAAGTGTGCACACCCTTAAACTAATATTTTGTTGAAGCACCTTTGGATTTTATTACAGCACTAAGTCTTTTTGGGTAGGAGTCTATTAGCATGGCACATCTTGACGTGGCAATTTTTGCCCACTCTTCTTTGCAAAAGTGCTCCAAATATGTCATATTGCGAGGACATCTCCTGTGCACAGCCCCCTTTAAGATCACCCCACAGATGTTCAATTGGATTCAGGTCTGGGCTCTGGCTGGGCCATTCCAAAACGTTAATCTTCTTTTGGTGAAGCCATGTTTTTGTGGATTTGGATATGTGCTTTGGGTCGTTGTCATGCTGAAAGGTGAACTTCCTCTTCATCTTCAGCTTTCTAACGGAAGCCTGAAGGTTTTGTGCCAAAATTGCCTGGTATTTGGAACTGTTCATAATTCCCTCCACCCTGACCCGGTTCCAGCTGAAGAAAAAGAGCCCCAAAGAATGATGCTGCCACCACCGTGCTTCACTGTGGGTAAGGTGTTCTTGGGTGACGTGCAGTGTTTTTGCACCAAACATATCTTTTGGAATTATGGCCAAAAAGTTCAACCTTGGTTGACCATAACACATTTTCCCACATGCTTTTGGGACACTTGATGTTTTTTTGCAGACTTCAGCCAGGCTTGGATGTTTTTCTTTGTAAGAAAAGGCTTCCATCTTGCCACCTTACCCCAAAGCCCATTCATATGAAGAATACGGGAGATTGTTGTCACATTGCCAGAAATTCCTGCAGCTCCTTTAATGTTGCTGTAGGCCTCTTGGAAGCCTCCCTGAACAGTTTTCTTCTTGTCTTTTCATCAATTTTGGAGTTACATCCAGTTCTTGTCTCTGTTGTGCCATATTTTCTCCACTTGATGATGACTGTCTTCACTGTGTTCCATGGTATATTTAATGCTTTGGAAATTGTTTTGTACCCTTCTCCTGACTGATATCTTTCAACAATGAGAGCCTTCTGATGGTTTGGAAGCTCTCTGCGGACCATGACCTTTGCTCTGAGATGCAACTAAGAAAATGTCAGGAAAATCCTGCTGGAACAGCTGAACTTTATTTGTGATTAATCAGAGTCACTTTAAATGATGGCAGGTGTGTAATGACTTCTATTTAACATGAGTTTGAATGTGATTGGTTAATTCCGAACACAGCCACATCCCCAGTTATAAGAGGGTGTGCACACCTATGCAAACAGGTTATTGTGAGGTTTTTATTTTTTATTTTTCAACCTTAAAGATTTCAGTTTGTTTTTCAGTTAAATTGTTCACATTATAAGTCACATTAAAAGTGAAAAAAGTTCTGACATTATTTTTTTCTTTGTCTAATTTTTTACATCATAAAAATGTTGTCATTTTAACAGAGGTGTGAAGACATATAAATATCCACTGTATCTACTCACCACCATATTATGGCGTAAAGCAAGATGCTAAATTAAAAAAATAGTTCTACCAAAGGAAAAATCTACTATATTTCTACAGAATTTCCACAGATATGAGGCAAGAGTAATCATGTCTTATACCCATGCACTCCTACTTAGTTTGATTTCCTCTAGATAGAGGTATATGTTCTGCTAGTGAAATAACACTTTAGGTTCCAATACTTGGGTATAATGCTATGTTTAGCATTTACCACCCAGATGGTTTTCTCCTATAGAAACAGTCACTAGGATTGCCTAAACAGCCCTTGACAGCTTACGTATGTGTCTGACAGCCTACCTCCTATTAGTGTTGAGGTATTAGCTACAGATGTCCACGTATTCGCAAACAAGGCCACGATGTGGATCATGCAAACTGGTCGACCAGATCAGCCGTCAGATTCAATGAGATTACATCAAATGTGACCTGCCCAAGCAGGGTTCATCCGTCATGCATGTGTCCCGTCACAAGAGAGACACGGAATAATCAGTTCAATCAATAGATGTTGGTGGCTCATTGGACTGGTGCTGAATAAACATGGGAATGACCCTCTCAACTCGTACACAGAGGCTAGAGTCTCCAGGGGGTTCATTAGCCACTCAAGGCTATGATCCGGGCAAGTCGTTATTTTCTACTTCTGTTTGTTTGGCATTCTGGTGGTGTGTGTGCGATTGTGCACTGTGTGTGTGGTTTTGTGTAGGTTGACAGGTGTAAGTGTGAGGTACTTTGAATGTATAGTTGTAAGTTTGTATGCACATACTCTTTTCTATACGTGTGTGTGTGTGTGTGTGTGTGTGTGTGTGTAGTTAAGGCTGCTGTTTGTGTGTATGCTAAGAGATCATATAATATGTGTCAGAGGTAATATTGCACGTGATTGCCCCCAAAGCAATAATGTCAGTAATAATCAATGCTACCCAGAATACATCCTAGCTGCCCTGGTTGTTGCTAATTTTAGCCAACTCTAATAAAAATGATTTCACTATGCAAAGCCACCTGCATAGGACAGAACAGTCTTCGTGCTGTTTATTTTTGTAATGACTCACCTTTCCAATAAAATAAAAGTGCCTACTGCTACGGTGTGGGCTACATCTGGTTTCAATGGAAAGTCCAAAACCCTTCATTCACAAAAGCTGCAGGAGACCAGGTTCACAAGGAGCTGTAAATAGTAACTGTTAATTTGTACATCATAAGCTCTTTTCCATAAACATGAGCAATGAAAGTGTGTTAAAATACCTGGCATTTAGCTTATTGCTTTGCAATGGCTGAACATACAAAATGCCTCCTTTTAGCCAGTGCCAGGTTTTAGCATTGAAATTAGCTTAGCCAGCTGGAGGTCCCCGCTAACCACCATAAAGAAAATACCACAGGTAGTTTTTACTTAACTAAAACATTATGTGATTTTGAAAAATAGCATTGTTACTTTATAGGAAGGGTATGATAATTATGGTGTCAGGCATATGAACTACTAGAACTGTTGGGTCCTTGTAAATTATAGAGTGTGGTCTAAACCCACTCTATCTGTAAAGTGTCTCGAGATAACTCTTGTTATGAATTTATACTATAAATAAAATGTAATTGAATATGAAAGATCAATTTTGTATGTTTATTTAGAAAATAAGTTAGCATTGCCAAGGTTACATTTGCAAAAATGTTTCAAATACAACATTAGCCATTGATCTAATTCTGGTCTAATATCTAATAGAAAACTATATAGTTATATACTATAACTAAATGATGTTCAGTCCCAGTGCCATCAGGTGCTTTGGACAACTGTTTCCACCTGAGGACTTTAGTAACTAGTCCAACTTCTGAAGTAGGTATCCTGGCAACCCTGGATTTGCTTTTATGGGCCTTTTCGAATTGTTTGTTTCTGCATTTACACTGCATCAAGTCTTTGAGAAGTGTCTTCTCACTTCAGTTAGTCCGTTCATGTTTCAGTGATTTTTCCTCTGAGCCCCTGTGTGTTTTTTCTTCATCAGCCTAACTTTTCCTTGCATATGCGAAGGAGCCAACGACAGCTTGACTGGCATGCTGTCAGACAGGTGATGCCTTTCCAACGGTGGAGCATCAGCCCTTTCTTATGAGCTTGTATGTATGTGTGTGTGTGTGTGTGTGTAGAAAAGTGGGGGTATTGTCAGGACGTGACCGGCACACTTTGCATGTTCTTTTTGAGACAGGTGCTCCTGGGCGAGCACTGGTGCATGACAGTTGCCTTTCATTGCTGTCTTCTCTACACTTAACCCCTGCCCAGCCCTCCCTCCTTCCTCTTCCTCCTCATCCACTTCTCCTCTCTCCTCCCACCTCTTTCCTCCACGTCTGACCTCTTCTCACGGCACTTCCCTTGGCCGTCCTGAGTGATGGATTGCGAAGGCTAGTGCGTGGGTTGCGCTTTGTATAGTGGTTGTGTGGTGCTGCAGGCTTGTCACAAGTCTAACATTGTCAGGCCATGGAAAAACCCAGCTGTCCAGCCTGAATCATAGACAGACACACGCACACGCACACACGCACACACGCTCATCCACACTTAAACCCACACCACAACTTTTTGTTCAACAGTCCGTAATTCCATCCACCGGTGCTGTCAAGCACTTGATCAAACGTGCATAAAGAAACGAGCCCCATGGCTGAATGCCATCTTTTCTCTTCCTATCATAATGTAGGCAGATTTCTCCTCCTTTGCCTGTTTCTTCAACTGTGTTTATTCAGATGAGGCTGACTGGGGGGCAGCAGGTCACATCCACTTGCCTGGCTAAAACGGTCCTGAATTGAGTGTTGTCTCCAGTGAGATGGAGAGAGAAAAAACACAGGAGGGGTTAGGAAGGGCTGCTGAGCGGTCATGTCAGGGCTGTTTTCGGGGCTTTTTGTGTGTGTGTGTGTGCGTGTGCCATGGCAGGGGTAGGGGTTAGGGAGTTTGAGGGTTCAGTTGTCAACCCCTGTGTCATGCTTGCCCTGGCCCTGTTATGTAGAGGGCATCCACTGTCATTTGTTGCAGGACTGTGAAGTGGAGTTAGCCACAGAGGCACACAAAGCAGTCAGCACACTGTGAGCTCTCAGGTGCCGTCAAGTAACACACATTCATTTGAAGTACACTCATACTCTGCAGGGACTAATCCTTTAATAATTAGACACCCCAAAGTTTGACTTGTTCTTTTTAGGGATTTGTTTTAGGGTTGGCCGTTTAATCTCCATCATACTGTTGTTTATCCAAGGTGGAGACTGCTCCAGATGTTTTCTATACTGTTTGTACTTCACTTTATGTTTTTCCTTTTGTTTTTTGAGCTTCATCATGTTAAGTGAAGTAAAGTCATGCTTGAAGCCAACTTTGGGTAAGACATAAACTAGGTAAACTAACTCATTATGTACTTCCAAGTTTTTCTTTTTAACCCTATTTAAAGTTTATTCTTGTATGTGTGTATCTATGTTTGTCAATGTAGGTGTGTGTGTGTGTTTCACCTGACATACATCTCCCACATTCTCCCTGCTAAAACAGCGATGGTTAAGACTCCTTAAACTTGTTGTTGGAGTGTCTGACACAAGCGCAGTGCACACCCTGAGCTTAATCCAACAACAGCCCTAGTCTGCCAGACTGTACAACCGCTATCTGCATACGAGTGGACCCCTTCCTCGCAGCCATTGTCATATATAGGGGGGCATTGTCACGTATGAGATGGACTCATGTAAATGTGGTGACAGGCTACTGTCTCGGCTGACTGACAGCATAGAGGGATTGGGCTAATCTGAGTGACTGATTCGAGACACGCAGCGGCTTGGCTGTCCCCATAACTCCTGAGAAATAGACAGCTTCAGCGGAGTTATCTGTGTTTGTAAGTCCTTCTGCTGCGCTGGGATGACAATAGGGATTAGTGCCAAGGTTCTTTAAACTGTTTTTTTTTTTTTGGGGGGGAAAGGGGGTCTCTTATCGGTGTCTCGGCAGGATGCTGCCGCAGCCAGTTTTCCTTGACTGTCAATTAAAGAGGGGATCATTAACTTCAAGGGTATAAATGTTCTAACACTGGTATTACGTTGGGAAGCTAAGTCGCTGACAGATGTTCCAACTTTAATTCTCCACTTGTTTTTTTGTCCTTTAATTAATTTATGTATCACTATTCGGGTTTTAAATATTTTTTCCCCCTGTCTGCTCTTTGTTAGCCTCTAATCTCAGTTACCATGGTAGTCGCAAAGACGATTGGGCCTTGTCACTCGCCTGTGTTTCTTATGTGGTTCAATCGGCTAATGTATTCAATATCACCCAAACCGAAAGGTAAACAGTATCTAATGGCTCGTGTATTCCTGCACTGCCTGAATGCAGCCTGGAGGCACTGGGCGGGAGGAGAGCAGCATGTCTGCCTCTTGTTCTCCAGGCTTTTCAGAAGGACTCCACTACTTAGAATGGGGCTTGATAAAAACAAAATGAGCGCAGCTTGTATCTCTGTACACGTGTGGGTTTTTTTGGTAGGTAAACAAAAGTAGTTTACTACTTTGGGGTTTTCTTTTGAAAGCTCTGTTGGTGGTTGTGAACCATAAGTATGACAGCTGCGGTTGAGATTTTCTCAGAGTCTAAGCACAGACATAGAGTTGCGACGGGATACAGTAAGGCGTATACTGTAGGTAACCACATAGTGAAAGAAAGAAAACAAGAGGAGGAGAGATGTTAAGGAGAGTGGGAGAGAGATAGGCGACAGACACTGCTAATGGGCAAACTCTCTTCATCCACTGCCACTGCCATCACTACCACCACCCTGTTCTCTCATGACAGCTCTTTTCCTTTGTTCTCCCCCTCGGCCCACTCTCTGCCGGGGATTGGTGACAAGTTTTCGCATGCTGATCAAACGCTGCGGTGACACCTGATTAGGATATAGTGCGTGTTTACAGCCATGCATGGCGAGGACCCCCAAATTCAGACAACAAGGGAGACTTCACCTTGACTAATTAAATTTGCACTTGCAATGCCAGCTGTGACAGCCACTGGAGGGCTGCATTTATTTATGTCACTCCATACATACTTCCTATGACGTTCATGGAGACTGAGTTTGCAGTAGCTCCTCTGTTTCCCCACAGTACATTCCTGTGTGTAATAGCATGGCTTATTGAAATTGCTTCTGACTGATAATCCCAAAAAATATTTCAACTTTTGCCATTGTTATTTGAACTTATCTTTTCTTATTATATTTCTGACAGGTTGCACAACAATTTGCATGATTGTGGCATTTAGATGGTAAATATAAAAACTTGATCAATTTTATGTGTTATCAAATGACATTTAGTGGTAGCCAGTTAATGGTCTGACTTTGTTAGTGTCAGTTCTGTGTGCTAAAGCAAATTTAATTTAGAGTTATCACTTAGATTAGATTAGATTAATAATACTACTTTATTTGTCCCACAATGGGGAAATTCACTTGTTACAGCAGCAGTTTTTTCCACAATAAAAAACAAACCCTAACAGGCAAACAACAGCCAATGTGCAAAAAGTACTGAATGAATGTAAAGTGGCATTATCTAAAAGGTATTGTAAAGTGAGGTGGCCATAGTACGAAACATATTGCAATGTAAGTAAGTAATTAAGTGACGTGAAATTAAATTGAATGTAATAAAATAATAGAAAAAGTAAGCATAATAACCATAATATAATTGATATTTGAGTGAGTCTTTGAGGTATAATTTTGAAAGGGTTTTCAACCCTTGTTTAAAATAATGTGATTAGTGTGTTCCTCTCTCAATGTTTGTATTTAATCATGGATTAATGTGCGTACATATGTGTGCTTGTATATGAACTGCCTTTCAGAGCGTGCGTGTGTGTGTATCTATCTAAATCAGTGTTGAGAGTGTAAAAGGCCCCAGATGAAGTGAGCAGGACATCAGTCACCCGGTAGCAGGAGACAGGGCCTGGTAATTTGTGGCTCTCCCCCTCTCTCGCTCAGTCATTCCCACTCTTTCTCTGTCTTTCCACAAACCCCCCATCCTGCCTCCCCAGCCTTAAATTGACCAGCTCGACTGCTGGTCATGCTGTATTACATGGGTTAGATGAAGTAATTATTTCTAGGCCACTGACTACAAGCAAGATTAATAGTTTTTGAAACGGCCATAATGGAGGGCTGACCTGCCGTGACATAAGCATTATTTCAAGCTCACCTCCACTCTCATCCCTCTCACCTCTGGGCACTGGCAGAGTGTGATTTATACCTGGGTTAATGAGGGGAGGGGACCTAGAAGCCCAGGTCCACCAGCCTACCAGTGCAGTGTTACAGGCCCGCTCCCCCATCTGAAAAGACAGTGGGGTCACATGAGGAAGGCTGATGTTTTGCTTGATTGAGCTTTGGAAACAAGATGTAAAGTGATTAAAATCTACATCATTTGTGAATGTCATCGTTTTACTGAATGTTGTAATTTGATTAGAAACTTGAATGGTTTAGGCTGTTCTTTGGACAGGATTGGTGCTTACTGAGATGTCCTTGAAAGAATAAAAACAATATGTTACTGATATCCAATCCGTCTGTCCTTGGTTGCTTCATCTGCCCCCTCCCTCCCGCACGCACGCACGCACGCACGCACGCACGCACGCACGCACGCACGCACGCACAGCCATGCACCCCTGATGCTCTGAAGGAATAGAGAAGCCAAGAAGCTGTCACTAGGTGGCACTTGGACATCATGTTATCAGATGCTCTCTCCCCTTCACCCCGCACCACCCCACCCTCTTCCTCCCCTCCCTCTCTTGCTCCCTCCCTCCTTTCTTGCCTCCCTCACTTCCTCCCTTCACTCTGTGCTAAGTACACTTCAGATGTCAGGGTGTTTTATTTTTATTGGACGAGGGTATTGTGTAATGCATTCACCTCCGTTCCTGCCAGCTGTTAAATGCCCCAGAACATGGTCTGGCCAGGCTCCGCCCCGTTAACCCCTCTGATTGGCTGTAATAATTAGCAGAAGTGAACAGTAACTATGCCACCTAGCTAGGGTTTGGGACAGATTGTGGGCCCCTGATACATACGTGACAGAATGGTCCCGACTTAAGTGACTTGGGTCTGGCCCAACCTGGCCGCATCACCCCCGACTCAAGTGCATGTGTGTATTTTAAGCTTTAATATTAACTCTCAACTTAAACACATGCAGTGTGGCACCAGCAATTACATTTTCAAATGGCTGGGTTTGTAAACCTCCAGAATGTTAATCTGTCACCATTCAAGCTATTGGGAAGAGTGAAAAGAGGATTAAGCTTTTCAATTCCTGGTAGAATATTTCCCTTTGTTCAGAATGAGTGAAGGAAAAATAAATAAAGAAATGAGGTGGCTTCTCAAGCAAGACAAGTGCCGTCTGCTATACTTCAGGATTTGGCTAATGCCATTATAGCAAACTTATCTGCTTCAGGATTCCAGGAAGACAGGTTGACGGCCGTGTAAACAGCCACAAATGATATCCGGCCCTTAATTCAATATTAATCTGAGGTCACATCATAATGCCAGTTTATCTGGGTCAAAGACTACATGAGATAGAATTAGACCTGTCCTAGATGTTCAGTCCACATCTGTTTTGTGCCATATGTTTTTGTAGTGGATTAGGTGGTTGTCAGCATTTAAACTTAGGCCACCGCTCTAGCTTGTTAACTGTACCATATTCAAAAATCAGTTCCAACAAATTGGTCTGGAAAATAATTAAAATACCTTGTATGTCTAGTTGTCTTTGGAAAAAAAAATATGATAAAGTTGATAGCAAAAAATTTAGAACAAGTAGTCACATTTTGTTGGATAGGAAAAACTGAAGAAGACAGGATCCTCTCTATTTTGACATGTTGTGTGATCTTCTGCTATTTTTCCCCTCAAAAATGGCTCATTTTATAGATTGTGTGTAAATGTGACATGCAGCTGAGTTGATGGTAAAATATCCTTGAAGTGTTTTGTCAAGTAACACACTTTATCAAATCTTATGTTCAACATAAGGTTATAATATACCACATGATAATTGTCACCGCTGTCAGCCAATCCGGCACAGTACCCCAGTCTCAGCCTCTCGTTTACCCTTGACTCGCAGCCCCTCCGGTCGGATTGCACATCATCTTTATCCCAGATGAAGTACCAGACTCGGTAGTGTCAGAAGCTGATCTAATATGGAGCCGAAAGGACACAGAGCTGGGAAATCATCGTCATTTGAAGAGGTTGCTTGTCACATGATGGGTTTGATCAACCCGTGCCATGGTACACAGAGCTGGGTCTTTGCACAGTCTTAACAGTGGTACTGGATTAGAGACACAAGCCACTTCTACTGTGATCAGTCACTCACACAAGGAGACACGCGGCAGGACTAAAATCCTCCTTGAACACTTTATCCACAGCATATACAGGCTTCTTCGTCAAGCCTACTGTATGGAAATGAGGAACATCTCTGTTGACAATGATAGAACATACATGCCATTTCTTTCTTTTTTTATTTAGGCCATTTTGCATGCTTTATTCTATAGCAGTAAATCATAGCTGCAACAATACAGGTACTACCATGATTGTGTTGGTCTATGGCGGCCTGACCTGCCTGAATGCCACTGAACTGTGACATGTTGAGACAATGGCAGTGTGTGTGTAGAGCCTGGCTCTACACCTCTCAGACACTGTGTATGGCTAAGTGCTATTGAATTGTTTATTGTCACAAATCACAAACCTTTCAATGACTAGGTGCGGCCACCATACACCCACTCATCCATCCATCCAGCTGCTCTGCCCTGAGCAATGTGTTGGTCTGCTGGGCTCTGAGGAGCGTAACGTCAGCCTCCAGAGCTGGGGATTTTAAACGCTCCACCTGCTTATCGATCTCTTCTGCCCCGTTGAGCCAGCCAAGCTCAGCCAAGAGAGAGTGAGAGAAAGAGAGAGAGAGAGAGAGAGAGAGGGCAATCTGGTGGCTTCAGTCCTCTGCTACTCAGGTCTGTCCTTGACACTGCCTGTGGGACAGGCCTGGAGGACGCCTCTTGTCCTCCCTGTAAGCTCCGCATCCAGCCTCTACAGCTAGCCGGCCCTTCTCCTGGGCCATGCTGCACTTTGCACAGCCATATTGATTTTTTGGAGGGGTAGGGAACGTGTGGCTGGGTGGTGAGAGCGAATGAGAGAGGGAGGGGGAAATGGAGAAATTGAGGTAGCTTTCTAAAGCACTGACTTCTCCTTGACTGCACCTCGAGACGCGACAACCCTGTTAGAACAACTCAGTGGCCCTGGTGCCCTGCTGAAAACTGCTAATAACAGTCTTTCAATCAACACTGTCCTTCCTCTCTTCTCTCTGCATCCCTCCATCCCTCTCCCCTCCTCATTTTCTCTCTCTTTCTCTCTCTCTTTCCCCTGACTTACCCCTTGCTGAACTGGACCCTGCCTGAATACCAAGGGACTGTGTCTGCATTAAAACGGGCCATTCCACATGGAAAACAGCTGACCTCATGAAAGCATGTTGTAATTTGAAGGTGAAAACTAAAAAGCTTTTCACGATCGACATAATCTTAATGGAAACATTATGGCCTGGCCGCAAACTAACAATTAAGGCAAAATGGCAAATGGTCCTTGCATATCGGTGGTGGTAGCCAGGACTTCATATGGCTCTTGTGACCACAAGGCTGCTAGTTTGAATCCGGCACCGGGGGTAAAGCTCAAGATGCCCTTGAAGAAAATGATTACCCCAAGTTCCTCCAGCAAAGAATGGAGAAACTTTTTATTGACCACCAGAAATCTTTACATGTCTGGGCTGCTCTTGTGTGTGTGAAATTGTGTAATGCGAGTGTGAAGCCGCTAGTATGTTTCTGATAAAGAGCATGCTCAGTGAGTATCTCCCGGATAAATAAAAAGGTTATGTAAGGCATACATCGACAGATCTCTTAAATTGCCCTTCTCTCTTTCTCTTCTTTTCCTCTCTTCTTCTCTCCAGATTTGACACCTGCTAAAGGTCACTGAAACATCTTTTTCCCCTTTGAGGTGTAGATAAGTGTGAAATAGATGTTGACACTATAGACACATTGAAAAGCACTTTAACACAGTCGCCATGTGCCAACCTGTCTGTGCCTGGCTTTGTGCATTTGTAAATACTTTTGAATGATTGATCTGGAAACCTGGGTCTCTCTGAAAGCCTTTCAGGTGCAGTGAGAGAGATCAAAAAACAGATGAGGTCAAGTACTTTCTTAATCTCTCCCTCTCTCACACGCATGCACACATACTGTCCACCTGAACGAATTACACATACCCTTGGGTGGCTGGAAAAGTAGCTTTAAGTAAGTGTGCGTGTGAGAAAGTGCACACATGGCTCACGAAGGGAGAATTTGATAGGACTTTTGATGTTCAGTTAAAACGGCATGCCGGATGTGTGTTAGTGTACCTTATCTTGCACGTGTGACATTTTTAAAATGTGACTGGGCCGCAATAAAGGTCGCATGTGTGTGTGAATGTAATTAATGACTGGCAGTGATCCCCCACAGCTCTGGTAATGTGCTTAGATCAGTGTTATAAACAGGGCGTGAAAGGTCTGCCCAGCGCCAGCCCTTTAAATGACTGGCCTCTTGTTCAGGTAGATGGATGGAAATGTTCTAATATTAATGATCACATCCCCTGCCGACCTGTCGCGAGGTGAAATGAGCAACGCAGCCTTCAGCCTCCACCAACAATTAACGGGCCAGAGCCGGCCTGTCTGTCATTTGTCATCTCATACCCCTCCTGTGGACCCCCACTGAACACATGCTGAACATGTCTGTCAATTTATACAGAACGTTAACTTCATTGATTTGAAAAAACATATGCAGTGGTTAATGGCAAAGCATTCATCCACACTTATTTTTGGATTTTATTTTTGTCCTTTTTTGTTTTCTAATTTTAAATAGAAAAAAACTTTCAGAATTTGATTAATTGAATATGACCCACAATATGTGTCTAAACAAGAAGCATGCTGAGGATTATGTTCTTAAAAACCAACATAAACATCTGATCCGTTTTATTTGCCTGAGCTTAGACTGAGGACCTTCAATTAAATATGATTTCTGAATGTAGGCTAGACCTACATACCAGATTGAATCCGTGAATACATCTGAGGATAATACAGATTATCGAGGACAAATTGATATCAGTCAACAGAAAAGTAGCTGAAAGCCATTTTTTTTTTTTTTTATGTTTCTAGAAACATCCCCCTGATTGACCTCTTGCTCTCACAGTCCAAATTATATTCATGGGCTGGTCCTGAGCAGCAGTGTGGAGACATGGGGGTTACACATTACCAACGCCCCCGCTCTGAGGTCAACGCCAACACATTCCAGTTAACCATTGAACAGTCTTCCCAGTTAGCCGTCACACTGAGTCACCAAACTTCTAGCTGATATTCTTAAAATAAATAATTGCCACAATTGGCTGTAAACAAAATGTCAGAAGTGAGAAATTATTCATTATTTTGGGGCTTTCCAACTTTATTACATAGGACAGCTAGGTGAAAAAGAGGGAAGACATGCAGTAAATTGTCACATGTCGGATTTGAATCCTGGACATCTGTGTTGATGAATAAACCTCCAAATATATGTGCGCCTGCTCTACCCACTGAGCACCCAGCCACAGAAACGATTTTTATTTAATTTTTTTTAGAATGGCCTGCATGAAATAAAGAAACATCTGGGAAAATTGTTGAAAAAGGACCTTTCTGACATTGAAGTACTGGAGTTGTGGTTTTTCAGTTAGTGTATGAAGTAGGATGGACATAGTTTTACATGCATATTCTAAAAAGAGACTTGTTACAAGTGATAAAACTCTTGTTGCAGCAAGAAGCACTGCAACAAAAGTTGAACCTCTGCATGTGTGCTTGTGTATGTGTGTGCTTGTGTAGGTATTTGTGTGTGGTGGCACCTAGGTGCCGTGTTATCTCACCATAGTTCAAGTTAGTGGCATACCCTGAAGATGAGGTAGACCTCAAACTATAAAGAGAACAAACTTGACTGTTGTTGGCTGAAGAGCCTTGAGTTTTTGATTCAAGTGTGTTCTTAAATTGCTCCCCATGTCTATTTTTTGTCAGTTATTTTCTAAGATCAAAGCTGAATTCAAGGCTCCTACAGACTTTCTTTCTTTCTATGCTTTACACACGCAAACACAAATGTTCTGTTTTGGGGTGGGCACTCCCTGCCCTTCTTTGCGCCCTTTGTCGCTTCACACAAGCTCCCAACATTCTACGATCCGGTGCCAAATGGACCTGGGTGGAAGCGCCTTTGATGTACACGGGTAGTTTGTCGGTTTGAGTCCGACGTTTTACAGCCGACTTGTCAAAACTGTTGATTCACCATCACTTTTGCATAAGAGGACCAGTTCTGAAATGAGTGTCACACAAGTACCAATGGCTTGCTGTTTCAACACAGAGCTCTATTACAACGCTATCTCTCACGTCATCCCCGGGGCTGCACAAGGCCTGCTTGAGATCCGAGTTTTTTTGCCTGTCTGCACTCTGTGGCACCTGCATCAAAAGAGAAAGTGCTGCCCTCCTTTGGTTGGAGGTCTTGGAAGAAAATATGGTATTTACCTTTTGCCTCACATAAGAAGAACATACAGATATCAGCCAAGATGGAAAGAAGATTTACAGTATCTCACTAAACATTAGAGATTGTGTAAGTCTCAGCAGTTTTAAAATGTCCTTAAAGACTTGGCTGAAGGCCAATCAACTATGTGATTGTTGATCTTGCAACATGGAATATATATTTTATATACTGGTAGTTATGTTATATAATGTTTTTATAGGTTGATGTTGTTGTTGATCTATTTGTTTTGATACTATTGTCTGTATTGTCTATATTGTGTATATTGTCCTATTATCTTTCTTGCCCAGCGACCACATGTAAATTAGCTGTATGGTACAAGACTTGAACTGTGCATGGTTCCTGTTAAGTAAACTAAAACATAACTAACCAAAAAGTGCGTACTGGAAATGACAAGAATTGCTTTCACATGGCTTCTACTTATTAGGCTGTCTTCAGTGCTTACTCTACATTGTAGCTTTTATCTACAATTTGATTGTCAGCCAAATCTAGACAAGTCTAGTGGGACTCATGTCCTCCTTAAGCAGTCGTATCACATACAGTAGATTACGTTCCAATGCACCCTCTGGGGCAGACACAAGTTAGACTGGAAGTGTTTTTATCCCCGCAGCAACAGAGTTATCTGGCTTGAGCTATTGATGCTAAGCGCTGGACATTAATCTACTCCGCAAAGAACGCTTTGAAGAAAGTGTCCGTTGAAATGTCACAGATGGGAAATAAATGAAATGAATAAATATATGGTACACAGTTTGATACAGTATCTCTTATAGGCCAAGATCAAAGCAAACCAATTGAGTTCTATTCTACCTAATATGTTTTTCTGTGATAAACAGTCCGGCTGAGGGAATAATCCCATCAAGGAAGAGAGATTAAAAAAAAAAAAAAAAAAAGCATCAGATATATCACTCAGTGCAGACGGTTGACGCGGCTACCGTGAAGTATCCGTGCTATTATGGGATTGGTAATCTTGTTTCCTGGGTCAAAGTGGAAACGCAGACCTTTTTCTGCGCCTCATGGTTTTCCTCCTAGAATCAGGTGCAGACACAGAGACAGGAAGACAGACACAGCGGCCCTCTGATACTGAGGGAGTCCATCTGCTTTAGAGGGCTCCGGTAACTCCTTGTCTTTCCTTTTTTCTGTGGAATTTCTGAGTAGCTTGATGTTTTTGACATGTGTGTGACAGCCCTGGTTGTGTGCGATTGGCATTGAGGCATCATGCTCACTACCCCGGCTGAGCTTTTTTTTTTTTTTTTTAAAAGGATGGGCATGTATCTGTGTGCATCTATTGGAGCCTTACACACACACACACACACACACACACACAGGGCACACTTTAGTGCATGTGTACACAGTAGTGGTTTGCGCACTGTGACTAAAGCAGACTGTAAGGATGTTATGATGTTATTTATGTGCACACATGCGCACATCGGCAGTAGATGAATGCCAGGATATGGTTGCGTACACAGACTCACCACAGCACACAGATAGAAAACACACACATACACACACACACACACACACACACACACACACAACACTAGCCCAGAGCCTCACCTTGATATCTTGAGCTTCTGTCATGAGTTAGAATTTGACACCAATGAATGTGTGTCAGGTTGTCAATTTCTTCCAACAGCCTTTGAATGCAGTCTGGCCATGAATAGTGCATGTTGTTTTGTTTTTTAGATTCCAACTGTCTGCAAGTCTGTTTTTGTTTGTTCCAGAATACCTTGGAAGGCCTGTACACTCATGTGCATCCTTTAAGAAAACTTTCAGCAGGTGTTGTGTTGTTTGGCCTAAGGTAAAGATTCAGCCTGAAGGTAAATTCGGTAAACTGTTTCTGATCGGATGCCCTCCCATTTCTTCCGCCTCCTTTATAAGGATCTGTTTCCCTCCCTCCAGTCTTTAATGCACATACTTTCACCTCTTTTTGATCCAGCCCCCTTTTGAGTCAGGACACACATCTTTTTATACCAGCACTATAATGTTATTAACAGGACATTTTATTTCACTCTTAAAGTCAGGACATGTTTTGGCAGCCAGTTCCCATATTCCTTGTAGTGGGCCACATGAGGTCTATGGCATAGACTAGGGCAGAAGAAAATGTGAGACGTCTGTTGTAAATGTCTCGCAAATATACTCAGAGTTGGTTCTCCTTAAACTATTCCAACCGCATGTGCTTGATGCACAGGCCATTCATGTTAAACTTTTAAAAATGCAAAAAGACAGTAGCAGGCCGGTGACGTTTCTCCTTCCCCTGCTGCTGCAACACCATGCAGAGGCTGTGTGTGTGTGTGTGTGCACCTGTGGGGGATGAATATGGGGTTCTGAGCCCACTTACGCACACAGCTACGACACCTCCACCTGCACATACCTTCACACAAGCGCATACGGGAGGCAGGATGGGGAAATAGTTGTGAAATTTATTTGGGCATATATTTTTAATGCCAGTTGCCATTGGATTTACAGGTCAGAATGGAATGCGTCCCAATGAAAAGTACTTTGATCCTTCCACCAGGTTGACATTTTTATTGGGGGAGCACTGTATGGCACAGGGCATCTTTTATAAGGTTGTGAGGAACCCCACGGCAGCCTTCACAAAATCATAAAAATGTGAGACGTCAATGAAAATAACCAGGTTCCAGTACTATCTCAGCCCTTTTCGAGCATCATTTGTTCAAATGCATTAATCAGTTTGATTCCCAAATACCTGGTCATTGAGTTGAATGAACAGTTTGTTCTTGTTAGTCCCCATACTGCTGTTTTGTGTACTCTTTATTTTATAAAGAATACATTTATAGTGAGGCAAGGTATGATGGTTGGAAATTTCATGTATTCATGTCAGCAAATGCTATGTTCCCACTAGGAAAAGGGGATCTTGTATTCAAAGATTGTTTCCAGTACTTTAAAATAAAGTGCCACAGTAGAAGTGGCAGTAGAGCCAGTCTCTGAACTATATAGGCCATACAGGCCCATAGGAGATTTGTGTCTCACACACCTTATGTTTTTATAAAGATTCTTAAAGGTGCTCTAAGGGATGTCACACGTTTCTTAGGCTACAACATTTTTTTGTCACATACAGCAAACGTCCTCACTATCCGCCAGCAGCCTGTCTCCTGAACACGCAGTCTCTGTAGACAGCCCAGGCTCCACAAACGCCAACAAAATCAAACTGTGCCAGCCCGCACTACCAAACATGACAGTCTCCCAGCGTTCCAGCCAATAACCGACAAGAAGGACTTTGGAGTTGTGAGATGGGGGGGTTAGTGCACAGAAGCACAGAAGGAAGGGGACGGAAGAGGGAGGGGCGAGCTCGCCTCGTTCTGTTTGAAAACACTTCAAACATCAACAACAAGTGCCGTCACCCAGCATCGCTTAGAGCACCTTTAACCCAGGAAGTATTGTGAACATTTTGTCACTTTAGTGCCCAATCACAGCAGTAGTTTCCATCACTTCAGTTGAATAGATTTAGCTTCTCACACCATCTCCACAATTCCCCAAAAGTTATACACAAAATCTTTTTAAATAGAAGTAATTGACAACTTAGACACCAAATGGAGTATGTAAAAAAATAAATAAAAAATACAGTACATAGCACAAAGCTACAGCCCGGACCTCTAACTTGCGCAGGTGTTTGGTCCCTTGTCTTGTGCCTGGCTGTGTGTGTGTCGGTTACTGCGTGTTGTTTTGTCTTCCTCCAGCCCGTCTTTCCTCTATTTAATTAGTATTTGTAAAAATGTTGTTTTATATATATATATATATATATATATATATATATATATATATACACCAACATCTTTTGTAATAATGTTTCAGTGCAAAACAAAACTGTCAAAAAGTATTCTAATATTCACAGCTTGGTAAAGCCCATTGAGTCAATTTTTGCAAAGACATGTCTTGTCGCCTTGTCATATGAGCTTCATCTGTGACTAATAATGGATCAATTAGGTCTCAGGTGTGTATGAAAACAAACCCAGTACACTAGACCTTCACATCAACTGCAACTAGACCTCTGCAAACATGCCTAAGATTCACCCTGAGACTAAAGTTTTGATTATCAAGAGGCTGAAGACCAGATCCACTGCTGATGTGGCAGACACCTTCAGTGTGTCTCAGCGTCTAGTACAGAGGATAAAAAAAAAACATTTGAAGACACTGGAGACGTTTTTGACAAGCCCAGGTCAGGCAGACCCCGCAAGACAACTGCTCGAGAGGACCATTTGTTAGCTCGAAAATCCAAGGCCAGCCCATTTTCCACTGCAGCAGAGCTCCACGAGACCTGGTCACCTGAAGTCCCTGTGTCAACCAGACCAGTTTGTCGGATTCTGTCTCGAAATGGCTTCCATGGTTGAATCAGTGCCCAGAAGCCAGCACTAAACAAAAGACAATCCAAGATTCACCCACAAAACAGGGAAGTTTGGTGGCGGAAAAATCATGGTCTGGGGTTACATCCAGTATGGGGGTGTGCGAGATATCTGCAGGGTGGAAGGCAGCATCAATAGTCTCAAATACCAAGAAATCTTAGCTACCTCTTATATTCCCAACCATAAAAGAGGCCAAATTCTGCAGCAGGATGGTGCTCCATCACATACTTCCATCTCCACTTCAAAGTTCCTCAAGGCGAAGAAGATCAAGATGCTCCAGGATTGGCCAGCCCAGTCACCAGACATGAACATCATTGAGCATATGTGGGGTAGGATGAAAGAGGAAGCATGGAAGACAAAACCAAAGAATATTGATGAACTCTGGGAGGCATGCAAGACTGCTTTCCTAGCTATTCCTGATGACTTCATCAATACATTGTATGAATCCTTGCCAAACCGCACAGATGCAGTCCTTCAAGCTCATGGAAGTCATACAAGATATTAAATTTGGATCTCACAGCACCACTATTTAATTTGCTGACATATTTTAGTATTTGCAGTAAATTTGTTCAATTTCTGTATAGGCGACAAAACTCTTGTCTTGCCAAAATTTGACCTTTCTGTCTTGTTTAAATGATAAATCTTTTTTCAGTGAAACTAATTTATTTCAGTGCATTGAACATCATTTGGGAGGGTTTTAGCTTTTCATATGAGCTATTTCTTACACCAATTGATTAATTAAAAGTTAGGTTAATAGCAGGTGTTTCTACAAAATAGTTAAGCAGCGACTTTTGTCAGGGACTGTATATATATATTTTTTTTATTGGCCCTGTGACGCCATCCCGTTTCAGTGTATTTTTGTAATAGTCACTGTTTATTTCTTAAATATGTTAAAAATACACTACATGTAAAAGGTTTTGGCTGCTACTTATCAGCCTATTTAACTGTGTTTTTTTTCCCACAGAGGCGGAAGCTACTAAAGGAGTTAGGAGACCAGAAGATCCCCTTTCTGGGACCTTCAGATCGGGGTTATCAGCAACTGGTGAGCCAGTCAATCTTTCCCATTAAGCTACTGATGTTGGGAGCTCTACTTTAAAGGGCCTATAGCAGCCTTTTGTCTATTGCTGCTACAGCCCTGCACTGTCTTAAATTTTGCTTGAGATCTGAAAGGCAAACATGTTTGGCGAATAGGATTGTAATTCAGTTTGGTTTGTTCTGTTTTTTATGTATGTAATGATCATCCTGATATGAGTGTCTTGTGTTTCCAAGTGGGACTCCAGTTACTCCGGCCTGGTTCTGAGGAGATCCTGCTCGCTGCCTGCTGAGCTCCATGGCCGGGTGCAGGCAGCTCTGCTCACCCTGAGAAGGAAGGGCTGTCTTCTGAGGGATTTGGTTCGCGTCCGTGACCGAGATGTATTTACCACCGTTTCACGGGCTCTTCTAGGTGAGCCGGGCCACACCTACCGATATTTGGACACACGGCTCTTTGCCATCCCCTGGCACAGTGAGGACATTGATGTCAAAGGACAAAACTGTTGTGACCCTGACTTTAGGGCTGCTTGCAAAGCATTGTGGGAGCTTAACACCTTCTTTTGCTCTGATGTGTCTCAGCTGAAGGATGGAGACAGGCTAACACAATGTGCAAAGGGGGAGGCAGAGGCCAAACAGGGTGAAGAGGGAGACACGGGGTCCAAACACAGTGAAGACTCTAAGAATAGTGAAGGAGGGGACTCAGAATCCCGTCAAAGTGAGGAGGGGGACACAGAATCCAAGCACAGTGAGGAGTGGGACATTGAGTCGAAACACAGTGAAGAGGGCTGCTCTGGGTCAAAACAAGAAGGAGAATGGGAGACTGAGTCCAAACATAGCAGTGAGGAGGGAGAGTCCTCTCAGGTCAAACAAAGTGAAACAGCTGTTGCAGTGGGCTCGGAACACAGTGAAGGGAAATTCCCGGGCTGGGCGCCTAAGGCCATCAGTGGCACAGATACTAAACCTGTGGGAATAGGGGCCCAGGAGAAACCTGTGGCCCAACTCAAGCATAGCTTGTCAGGTTACCACATTGAGGACAGGGAGGAACAGGCAAGCGGGCAGGGGTGTTCCCAGCCGAGTCCTCCGCAGGTATGCACCGGTCCGGTCAAGTTCAATGTCACCTTACTCAACTACATGGACCCAGCAGGTACAAGCCAGCTCAAAGAGGAGCCTTACTATGGCATGGGAAAAATGGCGGTCGGGTGGCACCACGATGAAAACCTCATCAGTCGTTCGCCAGTGGCCGTTTATAGCCATAGCTGTCACAATGACAAAGGTAAGGGGCAAAGGTAAAATAGCTCACTTTTAATAATTGTGCTAATAAATTCTAAAACAATAGTTGGGATCTGGAGATTTAACACCCATACACATAAAATCCAAAGTGTATCATACTAGTCCATGGCATGTGCTTTCAGAAATTAAGATTCCCTTTTCACTTTCACTTGAATATCCCATCAACTTATCTCAGTTTCTTTATGGTGGATCAGATACAGCTAACCTTGTGTATAATGGCCCTACAGCAGCGCTGTAGCAGCTGTAGACATGGCCCCTGGTGAAGCAACCATCAGATCCATCTATGTGATACTGTCAGGGCATTATCAAATGTCATCACTGACTTGCTGCTGACAGCCTTATCGCTGGCCGTGCGTTGGGAGATCACAGACATTTGGATCTGAGCTCTTAACGTGCACTCAGTGGCACAGTCTAACAGACGGGCCTTATCACACACACCGCATCTCATCTAAATCATTTCCCCGAGAAATGATCGATGTGCAATTATCTGATATGGAATAATGAGCCCTGCTTTGATAAGTGCTCCTAGACAGTACTGGCTGGATAATACGACGTCTCCTAATTATGGAATGTGCACTCTTTCCAGAGCTGATAGTGCTCGCTGATCGCGTTGATAGAGAATCTCATGGAGAGAGGAATTTTGCTTTCTAAAGCATATGCAAAGCAACCATAGAAGACAGTACCCCCATATCAGTTTTTCTATTTTCAATTTCAAACTAAGTTTGCATAGTATACAATTGAAAGCTACATCCTCAGTTTTTTATTGTAAAAATAATAATCACTAATGATTGATGAAGCTCCTCTTTATACATTCCTCTTTGCATTAACCCTTTATCATCAAACCAAATAAGTGGATTTAAAGGGGCGCTTTGCAGTTTTGGCCATTTCTTTGCTGTTTTTCGCTTTTTGCTTGCTCTATAGAGCTCCCCCTACAGCTTCGGAATAGATATTTGGCAGCTGCTATGTTTACTTGTGTCTGACTCCTCTCGGTCAGCCTGCCACTTCCTCTTTCTCTGTTCCTCCAACAATGCTTTCCTAGCTTTCTGCTTCTTTTTTTGCCGACTCAGCCATGACGATAGTGTGAAAACCTCCACCGCTACCTTGTTAACCGGTTCCTGAATGGGCGTATGTGTGCAGTGCTGTAAAGCAATTAGTTACATCGCAAGACCTAATATCATGCGATCCTTCCTGATGCTGAGTCTGGCGACTCACCGGCCGATTTGTTGCAAAGATGGTTTTTCGGCTCACCGGTGCTAGGGGGAGCGAGACAACCACCATTCAACTTGAAAACAAAAAGTTATGTAATCATTCCAATATCTCCGAAGCTGTTCAGTTGAGATAAATTCAGCTAAAAAAAACTGCATAGTTCCCATTTAAAAATAAAAGTCCAATGTCTGTTAAGCAACCACTCACCAGATCAATCCTTGCACCTTCCAAAGGCTGAAAGGAGGGCAACAAATGACTTCCTGATGTGGACAGAGATAAAGTTTTAGGTGTTGCTCAGCTGTACTGTTAACAGTGGAAGCTCTACACAGTTTTTAATATGTGTCTTGAAACTGTACTTTTTCAGAGTCAAACAGGTGAAATGCCAACTGCTCTGACATCCCAACCCAGTTTACAGCTGGGCTTTTTTCATTGGGGTTTCTTAAGCTTAAACACCTGCGACAGCAGTCTCTTTCAATGATTTGTTTTAGGCCATTTCAACTCTGACCCTGTGATCATGGGCTTCAAACACCATGGCATAACACCTTGCATTGTTTTGCAGCTGCGTCTTTTCTTCTCCTAAATGACCCAACAGTTCCAGACTTTTGAGAAGAGAATGATTAGAGCGCCATGGAGCTATATCCCAGTATCTGGCTCTGATGACTCCCAGAATCAGGCAAATGAAAGTGTTACGTTGGGGAATGTTGCACTTTTACAATAAGTTTTGTTTCTTACATTGTTCCTGAGAAGAAAGAAACACAGCAAATTTGATATCTTAGATCCATAGAGACTAGACGTTTTGCATGACACCTGCTTCCTTTGATAGGCTTTTGTCTTTGAGCAGCCTCACCTTTTTTATTGCTTCAGCCAAAGAAGTGTTCTGAGTGTTTTTCCCAGCTGCGCTGATCCAAAGGAATCTGCCACGACTGAGTTTTCCGGCACGGAGGATGATATTCCACCATTCCTGAGGCCTTGGGGAGTGCTGTCATTAGCTGGCTCTCAGAGCACAATGGCTGGAAATTAAGTTACTATTTATCCGTGCTGAGCAAAGGAAAAGGCAGCTGTGGGCAGAGAGGCCCAGAAAGACTTTAGTATTGATTTTGCTGAAGGGTGTTGGCCAGCCAAGCCAAATCTTGTTTTCTTAGTGTGCCGTGTACAGATGAAAGGAGAGAGAACAACAGGGAAGGTGGTTGCAGTGAATGGGTTCAGAAACAGGAATATCGTAGGATACCTGCTGTCCAATAACACACTCTCAGACACTCACTAAACAACATCAAGAGCTTTTATCTAACAATTTCCTCTTGCACAGCATAATGCTGGCATAAAGATCCTTTGCTAACAGCCTATATAATCACTGTAACATATCATCTTTGCTCTGCTGTTAAGTGATTCTTTCTTTCTGGAGACAAAGGCTTACATCTTACATCCATTGTTTGAGTGGTATGGATTTAATCATTGCTCTCCTTACTATTAAATTTCATTTATTGTTTTGGCTACATTTTAGGCATCACTATTGCCTTAGTTTGTCTAGCACTGCATTACCAAAATATCACTTGTATTTTCAGCTGTGGAAAAAGTGGTTCAAATTAATGATGTGTTAAATAGCCATCATAATATCACGATAAACCACATGCTTCCCATGAAAATGTTAGGAATTTAAACGTATTGCACTTTAACAGTGTCAGTTTAAGTCACGCTGGGTGAAACTGTCAAACCAAAAGCCTGAAACATGAATATAAATGTAAAATGCAAATGTTACAGTGAGTTGGGCTGTGTGTGACTGACAGGTGAGAGCAGCGAGGGAGGCAGCGGTGAGATGGCATGTTGGAGGATTGGGCTCAAGGTAGCCTGGGACATTCACACACCTGGCCTGATGCTGCCACTGGAGTCTGGAGACTGTTATTACATGAGAGGTACTGAATCTTCTCCGTAAACACACACACACACACACACACACGCACACATGTGCACATGGACATGTAAACATGTTGCTCCCACAACCTAGCCACATCTATCACCATGTCTGACTTTGGAGGAAGGAACACTTTTATTACCCTGTGTTTAAGTGTTTCTTGTACTTTGTCCCAAATGACCCATCCCAGGAGGATGCGCTTCACTCTCACGCTCTACTCTCTTCTTCCAGTCCTCTCTGCAGGAAAAGTGGGGCTGAGGTGTGTGTGTGTGTGTGTGTGTGTGTGCGTGTGGGGGGGGTGGGGAAGCTTTTAGGTTCCATGAAATTGTGTGCATTACAGAGGTTACGGAAACCAAATGTTATTTTTTGAAGTCCTGTGACCCATTGCTGACTATGTCTCTATGGAGCACAGACAGCGAGCCACAGGGGTGTAAATCACAGCGTAATGCTTCTGGCTGCAGCAGACACCTCCACCCTCTTCGTTTCGGCCCTGTGAGCCCTTCCAAGTTTTCTCATATTTTCTGAGTGTAAGGACATGTATCCACATCAGAGCAGAAGCTTGTGTTTGGATGTACAAGCATCCCATGTTTGGATGAATTGGGGATTTATCATGTTTTAGCGAATTTAGCAAATGCTCTTACTGGGTGAGCTAAAAGCTGCCCCCACCTTTACATTTCTTACAGCATAACTGCACCCAATATTAATTAAGACATCAATGTATATAACTCATTTTCTTTTATTTCCATTTTTTAAAAATATTTTATCAACAAATAGTTTAGGTAGTTACATGTGTTCGACCTAGTCATAAGAGAGATTTTCTTCTGATTAAAAGATTACTGTTTTGATGTCTCCAACAGCCAAAAGTTATATCCCACTAGTGTACAATGACAAGACATTGAAACCTTACATGTGCACTCTGCATACACTGTTAGGATTTTCAGAGTTTGGAGTTAGGGCGATGTAACTGATTGGAAGACGGAACACATTTGTGGAGGAGATACGCTGTACTTTAAGAGTTTTAAAGTTCCACAGGGAATCCAGTGAATTCACGATCTCCCCAGGTAAGGTGTGATATGTGAAATTATGCTCATGAGACAAATGCAGAACCTCAATCAAAACAAGAAGATAACTGGTTCACTGTTTTGGACATATCATACTGTAGGTGCACAAAAACACATGGACTGTCCAGATGCTGGTGCCTAGCATCATCAAATGTTGCATACAAATGCTATATTATAAGTGACTGCATTCTGGATTAATCAGCATGACTACAGCAGGTGTTATTCTCACATCCAAATACCATCTAACACATATATCTATCTGAATATTAGATTACAAATCAACTGTATCTACATTATGTTGAAGTGTTTGTCAATCTGAATCTTTTTATTTTTTATAAGTAAGGAATAGGAAGGTTTTAATGAATTCCTGAAGTTGACTCTTTGAAGCTGCTATGTTTTCATCTGAGAACAGCAATGTCTGTACCTAATATTCAGCTTGACAGGGCTTGAAGCCGACCTCCTTTAGCTGGATAAGATTTACAATAGAACAGTCAGTTTCGGGCCAGCCATGATAATAGAGTGATGGGCTGTTGTGCAGACCATTCTAATGGGACTTGACTGTCGCGGATCAGTGGGGATTTATGCTCCACTCGGTGAGTACGCCCTTGAGAGGCCAACTGCTGCACAACGATAGCAGCTCACACAGTCCTTGGCTGTCTGTTGCTTTGTTGGTCTACCTGAATTAAATACTTGGCACAACATATGCACGCACATATATATTTGCGCAACTCACATGCAGGAAAAACACACGCATTCCTCTGCTTATTGGAGGAAAGACAGCTCAAGCCCCCAGACAGAGCAGCCACCACTAGACCATGTGTTGAAATACATTGTAACAGTGTTTCAGTGACATACACCATTTGACAGATAGTTTTGTGGTATTAAAAGAAAACTACAATGTTGTCTAACTACAGACACCCGTAATGTCTTTTCAGCACCATTTGTCGGCGGCTGACCCTTTTGAACTGCTAATGTGAGCTGCTGGAGGCAAATTGAATCACCATCATTTCCACCCAAATGGAATTTCAGTGGTTAAAAAAGAACAATGCAAGTCTTGACACCGGGCCTGTTCAATAATAAGATTTCCAGCTCCCAATGCACAGGGGGACTGGAGAAAAGAGTTGACCCAATATATTTAAAAGCCTGCTTCCTGGAAAAGGAGGACAAGTGGCAGCAGGCGCAGGGGTTGAAAGAAAGATAAATATTTATTACAGTTATCGAGTTTGCCTCTACTCCCTCCTGATCCCACTGACGCATCAGACGCGCCAAGAAAAGAGCAGATTGATGGAGATAATTTGTTATTGGATATAAACAGTTTTAAAGACGCAGAGTAATTCTGCCCAGAGACCTAATCCCTCACAATCTCATCAGGGTGAAGAAAACACCGGCAAGTTGTTTTGTTTGTCACCATCTTTTTTTTTTCTCTCCACCAAACAATAATATCTTCCTCCCAAAGCATTTGGCTGTTTGACTTTCAAATCGCAGGCATTAGCCAGTGTACTCTTGCTCAAGGCGGCTGTAAATATGCACATGTGCTGTGAATGACAGCTCTGTCACGGCTAAATTAATTATTGGTATGAGGAAAATAATGGCAGAGCTGAGAAACATCTATACACACAAAGAAACACATGGAGGGATACACAGGAAACAGCAGTAAGGCCTTTTTGTAAAGCTTCTGTGATATTGGACAAATGTTTGTTGGTATGGCTCTTCCATCTTGACAGATTGAGCGCGATCTGGTTTTGTTTGGTAATTAAAATTATAGTACAATGCTGCTCATTCTATTTGATTCAGTGCTGGACCAAGCACAATCTGTGTTGGCGTACATGATGATTTAGTTGTCATGTTTCTTCACGCCCTGCTTTTCATCTGTTTTTGTAGTGTAATCAGTTCTTTTATTTATTCATTTTATTTATTATAATTATTTAAATAATACGCAAAATATGAAATCTTTAATCTTATTCCATTCTGTTGTGTTTTTTTGCTTTACAATGATTTATCAAATGGTTATTTCTGATTTATTTTTTTTTTTTTCTTCTCTCTTTCCTGGTCTGTTTCTTCCTTTGTCTTCTTCGCTGCTCAATTGATAATTGTTGCTGGTATAGTTTCTAGTTTCTATTTAGTTTCTCATAGATCTCTCTTCCCTTTATTCACCAGATGACCTGAACAGTACCCACCAGCACTGTGTCCTGGCTGGAGAGACAGCACGCTTCAGCTCCACACACAGAGTGGCAGAGGTGAGAAGCCAACAGGCCCTAAAAGGGAAAAGGCATTGTTTCAAATGATGTTGTGAAAATTCTGTATAGTGAGCCAACAGTCGCCTTTGGTTTCAGTAAGGACTGCTGCTGGTACTTACACGCTCTATTAGGGAACGCTTGTGTATAATGAAAAACTTGAAAACTCTGTCTGGTAAATAATCACTTAATTATAAAAAGTCTTGTTTTCGTTGAAATGGAAGGATTCTGTTATCTCAGTTGTGTAAAACGAAATGTGAAAATGTAAAGTTTTTTTTTTTTAGAGAAAGTAAATAAACTTTGTCTTAATCATCCACTGACACCATTAACTGAGAAATAAAACAAATGAATGGCATTTGCAGTACATAGCACATGTATGAAGTAAATAGAATTTTTTTGTATGTAAAATAAGAAGGTATTTATTAAACTAAACTTAAGTTTTTGCTTGTCTTTTGATTGACAGGGCGTAGTTGAACACCCTGCATGGCAGTAATGTGTGTAACTCTGGGTCTGTCCCTCTCCTACCAGTGTTCCAGTGGTACCCTGACCTACATCCAGTCGCGGTGTCAAGAGGCCCTGTCCAACCTGCACACTGACCCAGAGACAGGCTCCCACAGCCTGCTGGCCCTGCTGCCGACAACTCTACAGCACTGTGAGGAGATTCACAATGAGGTGGGGACATAGTGTGTGTGCACATGCATCTGCACATTGCACAGTTTTGTGTGTGTGTGTGTGTGTGACTTGACATTTATTTGTGTTGGCACTGTTAAGTCTGTATGGGTGTTGAATCAAACAACATTTGGAAATTAATAGTTTTAGCTTGCTCGGAGTACCAGATGAGTATGGTTTGCTACATTGGACAGCAGAGCATGTGACCAATGACCGTCAGACAATAGCATGTCAGCTTTTGAAAGTTGTAATACATTTTTCTGTGATCATGAACCTTCCTGACACCATCTGAATTCTTCTGATGCTGCAGTGCTCGGCCATCTGGTACTCCAAGGAGGTTAAAGATGGCTAACAACCATCTGCAAATATGACAACATTTCATCAGGACAGGATCACAGAACATATTAGAAAAGTGTCATGAAAGATAAAGCATTTAGGCATATGAATAATATGGATAAATATCTGGGTGAATTGAATTTATTTGAAGAAACGTACGCATATGCATGTAAATACACACTGTAGACTGCACATATTTAATACATACCCTCTGGGGTTTATTTATTTGACTATAGCCTAGAATGGTTTTTCACATCAAGTCAACACCACCCCATGTTGAGTGCTGGGTTAACCAGACAAACTATTATTAGGGACTAACAATACAGTATGGCAAAACATAGTCAAAGGAATTGATACACAAGAAACATGCATGATACAACTTAATTCCGGTTTATTATGCCGTTTCTGCATCATGGGACTAACAGACCATACTGGTTGTTTTTACTCAGGGAAATGCCTCCAATATGAAATCCGGGTTGTTCTCATTTGTCTTGGCCTGTGATTGATCATGAGGCAATAGCCTCTCCATATGTTATCTAAAGATGGAGTCGTGCCCCGCTCCCCTCGCTAACCCCTTTTCACACACAAGAAGTGATGCTGGCTTGGGGTATTGGGAGATGAATTGAAGTGAAGTGAGGTCAAAAAAGAGGAATGTGAGGGGCCGCCTGCGGAGCCATGCGCCCCCTGTGCTAGCTTGCCACAGGCCAACGGTTAATATAGCACTTCACCTCTCCCCCTTTACACCCCTGGGCTCAAAGCGCACATCCTAGCCAGTGCTAGAACCCAGGCCTCACAGCGTGACGCCATGACAGATGAGTCTGACGTAAGGTTGTTTAAAGGTTGTAGACAATATTAATTATTCAGTCCTGCCAAACAATAGGGCTGTCTTTGTCAGGAGTAGCGTTGCGCTAGTTGAGCTAGCAACACCTGCTATTTTGCTGCATGGCGCCACAGGATTACCAAGCACAGGCCCTTGCCAGGATGGCCATGCAGGTTTATTTAGGAAAACAGGATGCTATTTAAAAAAGAGCAGGTGTGTGAATGTGAATGTTTAAGTAAGGGGGGTGCTCTCGGGGGCTCAAACCTACCCTACCTGGCGCTCACAATGATCGATGTGGCCATTTGTTTGGAGTTGCCCACGAGAGCAGAACACCCACTTAAATGATGTATTGGTGGTGGAGTTATTTATGATGGCGGCCCATTCTGGCACGTGGCGTGTGCATATTGCGCAGGTCGTGTTTGACATGGACGGCCGAGGAGCGAACAAGCCTGAGACGCGCAGGCAGCCTGACCTGAGCAGTGCCTTATGGGCCTTTTCTTAAAAAGTGCTAGCACTGGCTGACATGCCACAGATATATTGTGCAATGTGGTGCAACAGTGGGGTGGGGTGGTTGGAGGTTGACACTTGTCAGAAAACGTGGGCGGGTCTGACGATGATGAAACAGTGCGTTTGCCATCTGAGTATGAGTGTTTGGGGATAGGGCGGGATGTTGAGTTGAAGTAGGGGTTGATGGGAGACAGAAATGAAGAAAACTGAAGTTCCCACCTGTTTGTTAAGCATGGTCCTTCTCACTGTCTCTTTTTAATCTTTCTCCCTGTCTTAGGTGGCGAAGGGCTGAGGGGGGGGGGGTTAGTCTAACATAGCATCGCCACACGGCCCCCATGTGCATGTTTGGCTTTGAAATGCTAATCCCAGATGCAAACGTCTTGTCTCATTTAAAGCCACTGTGTCACTTCCCAGGTGGGTGTGTGACAGAGTGCCCTGAGGGACCCCGTATAATGATGCCAGTCCCCCCACAGTAAATATTGAAGGGAGCGACAAGGTTTTCCCACATGTTCAGGCAGAAAGTAAACTGTGTGGAAGCAGGTGTGTGTGACCTTCCAATGTCCTGTTTTCAGGCCAAAATGTCTCCCCAGGCTCTTAGGTCGCTGCTTGGCTTTGAAACACCTTTCCTTCTAACCTTATGCTGGCAATATCATTGTAATCTTTTAAATCACCACACACACAAACACATTTTTCTGTCAGGAGATCTGTTCAGTATGTAGTTTGTACTTGTTTGTCCTGGTGTATTTACCAGTTTTATTATTGTGAGACATTTTTTCTTTTCATTTTAAGGTTTATTTATTGGATTTTTAATGTCTGTTAGGATCACAACGGCTACAATGTTCTAAAAGTGAATGTGTTTCAACCGTTCTGAGCTCAGCTAAATCATGATTTAACCCAAGATTCCTGTTGTTTTCTTACGTTTTAGTTAATTTAATGACATTGGTCAAATTGATATAAAGGAGCTCTTCTTCAGTGGCAGCTAAGACAGGAAGACTACTTTTAGCTTCTGTTGTGCCCTGAGTCTGAGAAATATAATTGAACACTACTATTTTATGGATATAGAAAGAAATGGAAATATATACGACAATCTGTGCATGCACAGTATAACCTAGCTTGTGTATGACCACTCTGGCAAGTGTGTGATGAGTGTAAATTGCGTGCCTGGTTGCTCCGAGAGAGCTGGGGGGACCAGTTCTCCTGGCTGATGTGTGAGGAGGCCGGGAAAGGTAAACAGAGAACGGCAGAGTAGGATCGATTCCACTCTCATCAGCTCCAACCTCAGGGCCATGGCCCGGAAATTGATCGGACCCGCTCAGGGAATACCGTGAAGGTGAAAAAAAGGGGAGATTGGGAAAAAGGGGGCTACTTGGCTTCAACTCCAGAGTTGCCATGGTGGCGGCATTTTGACTAATGTAGGGCTAATGTGTAGTTAGTGTGCGATCACCTGGAGAGATGACAGCGACTGCTGCAGGGGAGTCACTAGCTCCCCTCTTGCTCCCCCACGCCGTCACAGAGAAAAACCAGCCCTAACAACCACTCTCTTCTTCGCACACACCTTCGATCTGTCTGCCTGGGTAGGTGGCATTTAGTCCGAGTACCCCTCTTGGTAACTCTCAGCTGGATGGCCAGATTCAAAATGCCACATAGCCAGCACTCCTTACTAGCTTTAGATCTTTGTGGCTGCCACTGGCCTGCACAGTGGGGTACAGGCAGCCATGTCAGCTCAAAGTGGAGACACAGGTTGGTTTCTTTTCACTAAAGGACAGGCAGACAATCAGAGAGATGGAAGGAGGGACTGACAGAAAGAAAAGGACGTCCGATATTGGCGCTCGGCGGCTTTGTTGTGTGTTTGAGCTGTAGTGATCGAAGGGGAGTGGATTTGGAGAGTGTTGAGGGGACCATAAAGGATGACATTTCTTTGAAGGGTGGCTTGTATGGAGTGACTGAGAGGCTGCTGAGCAGTGCCAGTGGCTGTTTATTCTCCCTGACATGCCCCAGTCCTTGCATGTCATCCCTGCTGTGATCAGAACATTTTGGAAGCAAATGGCAGGATGATTCTGTGCACAACTTCTACCAAGGCAGACCTTACTCAAGTTGTTTGTGCAAATAATTCTCGCCATTTGTTTTAACTTGCTTGGGGTGTGGGACGGAAGGTGACTTGCTTCAGAACACAGAGCAATGGCCACTTAAAAATTGAAGCTCAATAGTATATGCTCAGTGTTCACCATGCTCACTTTTGAGGATGTTGGTGACTTGATTTGAGTTTAAAACTACAGTATATATATATATATATATATATATATATATATATATATATATATATATATATATATATATATATATCTACCACAACCACTTAAGTCACTTCACAAAGATTCAAAGTTTCGGAGCTATAAATGAAAAGCAGTTCTGACGGAGCTCCCGCAGATTACGCTCATATAAATAATAAATTGCAGTGGATGACATTTTTTGGACAACAACAAATGCATGTGACCTGTGTTTGCTAGTAATCTTTTGTTCCAGTGCATGGTTTTTCATGGTACTGCACTACAGCAAAAGGCTCTAGAGAGGATGTGATGGTGGATGCCACGCTTAGCACTAGATGTCAACAAAGAGACCTTTGTTCTCGTTGTATCTCCTGTTTCAAGTCATTGACAGCATTGACTTTTCAATACATAACCAAGACCTCAAAACCATTAAGTAATATGTTTCATTGTCCTCTAAAAATGTATCAGCTAGTTCAAATGAATTGTATACAAGCATAATTTGGAAGAGACAGGGCTGTGTGAGGGTGGAAACTGGTTCATACAAAATCCGTGCGATTTGAATGGAGACTTTTTGGGTAGAATTCACCCACTTAAACCTTGTTGTGACTATGAGTTTGCAGCTCTAAAACAGGTCTGTTGTATACATTGGCTAATGCTCTGTGAGAAGAACAAAAACAAAATAGTTTTTAGAAAAGGAACAATAGCTCTCTCTGTCCCATTTGATATGTGACTCCTTTGCAGGCAAAGACTTTTTGTGTTGTACAGTTGTTGGCGTCAAAATGAAATGGAGCGTGCATTGTTTTGGGTAGATGATACTTTGTAGGACGTTTTGGGGGAGGGCAACTCACAGCGTCTTGTGTTTATGTTGGCGGCATTTGGGGCAATCGCTGACATACACACTCACATTGGCAACTGTATTCACAGACTGTAACAAAGCCACTCACACTCCTATGTAGACAGATACGCAAGAGCGCAAACACACTGGTGCAAATACAGGTACAAACACACAAACATGCACACGAAAAGACACACTTAGAAAATAGATAGGCTACACCTGGCTACATGAAGCATCCTTGCGAGGATTAAATCAGCACTTCAAAAGAGCAGGAAACAAAAATACTCCCAGCGGAGGAGAGGGGAGCGGCTCGGCAGCCGAGACTGTCATCTCCAGACGCAGCGAGGGAGTGGGAGGGGAGGAGAGGAGAAGGAGGGAGGGAGGAGAATGAGGAGAGGAGAAGGAGGGAGGAGTTTTCAGGTGTGTTGGCTGGAAGGTGTGTATGTGTGAACAGACATATTCACATTTGTTTGTGATGTGTTTTTGTCCTGGTGTTTATGTTTGGTAAGGGTGTGATTGAACTCATAGAGATGACCAGTGTTCTATGTACTATTTTGCATAAGGACACATTTTCACGCTAAAAAAGTAGACTAAAGGTAATTTAGTCTTTCCTTTTATAGACCTCATAAAGTGATTGAATATACTTTGAAATGATTTTATGACAAATAAAATTAAACTTTTTCAAGGGAAAATCTATATTCTCCATGCCCAAATTTTTTTATTTCTCACAGAGAAAATCTTACACATTGGAATATGAAATACATAACAATTTTAATAACAAAAAGATTTTCTTGGACAGAAAATGGCCAATATAGTATATTTAAATATGACTGTGAACACTAAAATATAGTTACTAGGTGAAAATTCTGACAGCTACTCATTGCAAAATTCAACCATCTGAATTCATACATTCGTGCATGTATGACATTATAAAGTTCCATATTTACAGTATGTTTATTTCATATGATAATTGAATTATTTACAGGACAATATCAAATAATGTACACCCATGTACACATGAAAGAAAATATGTTTTTTTTTTAACTGAAGAGCATTGACAGGTACATTTCTTTCCTCTTTTTTTAATTGTCTGAACCAGATTTTTTATCCTGTTTACGTGTGTGTGTGTGTGTGTGTGTGTGTGTGTGTGTGTGTGTGTGTGTGCAGGTGGAGTTTGAGTGGCTGCGGCAGTACTGGTTTCAGGGCCAGCGCTTTGCCCGCTTTTGCAGCTGGTGGACCGGGCCGATGGAGCAGCTGGAGAAGGACTGGAAGCTCATGGAGACCATGGTAAGGCCGCTCAGACACACTGCTGGTCATAAGGCAGCCACACTGTCTGCTCTCTCGCTCTCTGCGCAATTTACTGAATGCCAGGTCACTCATATTATTTTTACTAATCCTTCAGATGTCACATTAACTGCATTTCAGTTTTAATGTACAGGTTGTTGTTTTTTTAACAAGAAACTATTTGTTTTCTTCAGTTCAGGTTTACAGACACAATGATGCCATTCCTTTTTTAGAAAATAGAGGAAAAGAAAACGTGAGCATAAATAGCTTTTTTAGTATACAACACCAAAAACACAGACATAAAAAGCTTTTTTAATATACAAAACTGGTTTAATTTAAGATACAGTATGTAACAAGCCTTGTTGCTAAAATGTACTATACAAATACAGCTGCCTTGCCTTGCCTAAATACGGCACATTCATTGTATCTATCTAAAATATTACTTGGATAATATTCTTAAAAGTGAATAATAATAATAATAACAAATAAAAGATAAAAGGGATAATTTCCCAACGATATGAGAAGCTCCATGACTAGCAGCACTCTGTCATTTTATAAAAAGGGTTTCCACCTTTCTAAATGCTCAACATGCCTCCGCTTGTGTTTCTTTTACAAACTACATAAGTGATCTGCTGTCCAATAATGCTCCTCACAAGGGATGGTGTGTTTAAAATTACATGATGGATTGTCTAACTTCTCACCACATGCATTATTAAGGATGTGTCATGTGTTCAATCGTAGCCTCACAGAAGTTTTAATTGAGAGTAACGTGCGCACACAGCTATTAGTTAGACACCACTGTAAAGGAATCACTTAGTTATGTCAGACTCATAATTAAGTCACCTTAGTTACTGCTTTATTCAGTACATAGGTGCCGCGCACACACACACACACACACACACACACACACACACACACACACACACACACACACACACACACACACACACACTCAGAGCACTGTACATATGCAGCTCCCAAACACACACACAGATACATGCTTGGTCTCGCTTTCTCTTCCTCCCCACAGATTCTATGCAGTCCGTCTCTCAAAGTTAGATTTCAAAGAGTGGATGTGTGTGTCTCCATGCACGTACGTGTGTGTCTTAAAAACCCAGACAGCAAAAGCAGCAGGGGGCACTCTTGTATCACTGTAGCAGCAGCGGAGAGCGCAAAAGAGCTGTGCTCCTCTTTTCCTCTCTGCTTTCTCTCTCTCTCTCTCTCTCTCTCATTTTTGTCTCTTTAGGTCTCTCACCCTCTCCTGCTGTCTCTGGGAGCTCTCTGTCTCTGTCACTGTGGAGCGCTGAGCAGTAATCACATCTAATGCTCAGGCAGGGATAAAGACAGGGGCTGGAGGAGAACAGTGCTGCTGCTGCCGACGCTGCTTGGCTCTACTCATAGTCTCTCTTTCTCCCTCTCTCTCACTTAGTTGAACAGCTTGGCAGAGGGTGGGTGGGTGGGTGGGTGGAGGGGTTAGTAGACAGGGGCTAAACTGATCTAGAGCTCCACCTCCGGGCCCAGATGAAGTGTGTGATTTGGACCTGTATTTAGAAAAGGGCATCAGTGAAATGTGAGGTCTCTCTCTCTCTCTCAGTTACTGTGTCTCCGTCTCTCTTTAATGGGCAAGCAAACCATATCCACTGTGCGTGTGTTTGTGTGTGTGTCACTCATGTGGATGTCTGTCGTGCAGTCAAAACTCAGCATCAGACTTTTACAGCAAATCAAATGTGAGACACTTTTTAGTAAAAAAACAAGAAAGAAGAAAATAAAATGATATTAAGTATTATAATTTTTTTACATCTAAAATTACTCCGGTATTTATAAAAACATTCATTTAACAATCTGACTACATTTCATTTTTATCACATTCACACGCAGGCAAGTATATCTTGCAGAGATGCTTATTGAACCATCCCGAAATTAATACACCGGTAAATACATAAATGTAATCACTCACTATTTTGATGAAAGACAACATTATTGCTCTGGCAAGCAATATTTACATACATGCATCGACCTCTGATATGCTGATGAAAAGCACTTTATAAATGTGACTTATAGATTTTCCTTTTAGAGGATTTGATAGCTGTGGCTTTTCTGCAGTTAGATTAAAACGCATTTCTCTAAATTACTGTGAGTTATTTAAATTATGTGGGTCCCCCCCATACATTACTTTATTGCATATATTTCACATTTTGAAGCTGGCAATTGACAGTGTAGTGTAATTTAGTGAAATGCGAGTGACCTACTGTGTGCAGATGCCGTTTGCCATTTATTTATTTCGATTTTTCTGTTATTGTCTGCAGAGTATATTTTAATACAGCAATATTTTTGTCAAATCTGATATCACCATGGGTGTTTTAAATAACAAATATATGTCTCTTTAAATAGGGTTTATAAATTGACACAGTGTTGTTTTATACTCTGTGCTGTAGCAATAAAACAGCATATTGTTTTATCCTGCTAAAATAGCAATACAAACAGTCAGCCTTCCTCTCTTTATTGTCATATTTAGCACACAGTGTTGTGGGATGTGCTGGGCTATGTATGCGTTTGTTAGTCTGTATAAAGAATATTGCAATATGGGGGGACTAGCTCCTGTTTATGGATACTGTCTCTCCCTGGGGCTCCCTCTATGCTCCTCAGCCTGTTGTCATGCAAATACTCACCCTTCCATTTGAATGACATTCTGATAAAATACATAAATAAATAAATAAATAAAGAGCTGACACAAAACAGGTCCACTTGCTCGCTCGCCTCTTTTTGGTACCTCATGAATTCATGTGGTTTCTTGATAGAAACAAAAAGATGTGCTTCAGAATGAACTTAAAGTGTAGGTATTTGTATGTGAATGTACAGCAAAAGTATAGTGTGTGTGTGTGTGCGTGTGTGTGTGTGTGTGTGTGTGTGTGTGTGTGTGTGTGTGAGAGAGAGAGAGAGAGAGTGTGTGTTTATGGGGGGCACAGAAAAGGACACTAACGTAAAGGTTTTACATTCCCCTGTGATCCAGAGTGCTAAAGTCCTTTTAGACCTCTGCCTCGCTCGTAGCTTTACATTCCCTCAGGACTCTGCTATCATGGCTATCATACAATAGTGACATTTCCTTAAACTAGCAACAATGAAAAGCTTCCGTCTGACTGACAATAGACAGAGAGTCTGGGCTTTATGCAGAATATTTTAAATACCGGTGTGGTATTTTTAAAAAATCTTTCCTCTTTTCACTGTGGGGGAGAAGCGACAGCGACGAGCCCATGAGCACATCTCCCCTTTTTCCCTCCTTGCCCTGTGCATGTGTGTTTGTGTGAGCGTGTGTATGTATGTGTGTGCCACTGATGTTAATGTATGCACTTGGCATGACTTTAATTGATTTAGCAGCTCTGCTTGCACAGTACAGCTTTTTCCCTAATTTGTCACTTTCCTGACTTCTGTGGCTGCTCATCTCACAACTTCAAAAGCCACCGCAGAAGCAAAGAGATATCAATGCACCCTGTCTCCCTCTCTCTCTTTATGTTCTTCCGTTCTCTTGTTCTCTCCCTCTCGCTCTCACGCCATATCTCTGTCTCTTTCTCACACTTTCTCCCTCATTTGTCAGGAGAACGAGCCTTGTAGATGGAAATCTTTTCAACACATATCAAGGAAATTAATCTACTTTCATAATAAATGGGATCCACTCAGTTGAATACATTTGTATACTTCAAGATGCACAAAACAGGAAGTGGTATCAGGGTCATGTCTTCCTCTACAACATTCACCCAGCCTGTCATTCCATGTTTTCATATGGTTTGGTCACACACACATATATACTGTACACACTTATTTTTTTTTCTCACTGTGTGACAAATATTACCTCCTTTGATTTGTAATAGAGGCTGACTTTTGCGTGCATGCATGTGTGAATGAATGTGCAAGGATGCGCTTAGTGACCATGTCATCTTCTCCCCTCACTTTAATAACCGTCTTCGGAAACAATCTGAGCGACTGAGGAGGGTTGCACTGCAATCATACACAGCCTGGCCCTGGTCGCCATCGATAGCTGATTAGGTTATTGACCTAGCGTGTGGAGGGTCGGTGCTGAGGAGGAAGGGTAGTGAGCTGTAGGGAGAGTCTGTAGAGACCGACACAGAGAGGGGGAGGAGGTAACACAAAAAGAGAGGGTTGTGTGTGTCTTGGGGGGTCAATGTAAATGTTATTGCTGTGTGAGCTCATTTGATCAAAGTCCTGGAAAGGTTAAGCGAATCCAATCTGGTTTTGTATGGCAGAGTGGAGACACAGGCGCTGGGGAAGAAACCCCCAGGACGGAGAATGGATTATCATATTGGCGCTGGAGTAGCAGGGGCCTCCGATGGACAGTTTACTCTACCCGTAATGCGTTTAGACAGCAATTGGCCTTAATAACCTTTATTGACTTCAGCGGGTCAGTGCCAAGAATCTAATTATCAAAGTGTATCAATTTCATTGGAGTTTAGAGTTGCACCGCTCAAAATAATTATTTTAAGGTCGGGCCGGGGCAATTAATCCCCTCTCCACTTATTTGATGGCTTTGTAAAACATTATAAATGTTATGGTTTCTGTTGTGCGTTTCACCGTAAATAATTTCAGGGAGCAGTTTTTTGTAAGGCATTATTTGAAGAGCTTTCTGTGCTGGTCCTTCTGATGGGAAAAAAGGCAGCTTTTACCAGCAGTCATTTTTCTCTTTCGCTTGCCGTTTTAAACCCATTTTAAATGCACACATGGAACCCAGATTAATTAAAAGTGTGAACTAAGCAGTAAAGTGTTTAAAGACCATTTATATTGCTCATTATGAAGCCATTCATTATCTCTTACATTAAATCACACTGTTTATGCATCATATTGTTTTGCATTTTAAGCTCTATACCGTGCAAATACGTTTATACAATTATTTTATTCCAAATCTCTGTGGCTTTTACGCCTATATACAGTATGTGTCTGTGTGTATGCACATGGGTGTCTTTGTGTGTGTGTGTGTGTGTGTGTGTGTGCGTGTGCGTGTGTCCACAGTGTGAATGAAAAGAGTAAATGTGCAGCTGTAGTTTATCCTTCATTGACAGTCATTATGTGCTGTTACCTGGATAGTCGCAGCTGTTTTTCCTTTATCGCACAACATAGACTAGAGGCCTAATCCACACGTTTGCCCTATTTAGACGGAGCTGTATAAAAAAGAAATGACTCAAAGATTATTGTTATTATTCATTTAAAGCGGAAATATATGGCTGCTAATACATTTTTACATCACGCAGCAGCTTGTGTTTGGAAATATAAAATGAAAAGAAGCGGGAAGAGACAGAGAGAGCGACTGAGGAAGAGTGAACGTAGCGGTGCAAAGGTATTTGCAATTCTCTTTGAAGTCCCTATTCAACAGGGTAAGCTGAATTTTCGGCAGTGCCTGATAGTGTTCTGCGTAAATGCTTAAACCCCTTTAGAGAATTTTCATGGGCAGATACGCGGTGGCTTGAAGGGAGCGTTTATGTTACCTGGAGCCAATGCAGCCCGCAGCTTTGTACCTAAAGATGTACACTAGTAGTGAATGGAATCCCACTGAGGTTTGTCTATGACAGAATCTCACTGCAACATCGCTGTAAGCCAAAGCAGGGGATAAAAGAGCTACGAACAGATTTAACCCTGTCACTTCTCAGCTGATGTCTCACATATGCATTTCTTTACTTGAACACACACATGGAAGGATAAAAACACTGCGACGGACACACCAGCAAACACACTACTACTACATTTGCATGTATGGTGGTGTCCATTTAGAAGGAGATGACACTCTGTGGTGAAGGCTCTTATAGTACTATTTTCAGTTAACACATTAACAACAACAACTAAACTGCAGAATATTGCTGCACTGGACACTTTTTTTCAGCATTGCGCTATTCAGTTATTTTTTAATGTTACATAACAGAATAAAAGTGTCCTATTTAAATGTACACACAGAGACACACACACACAGCTGTTGTCAAAGTTCATAATGTTTTACAAAGTATTACTGCCTGTTAGTGAACAAAACCTGACACCTGCTCATCCTCTCTTTTTTTAGGACAATTCTTTCTCATTTAGAACTAGAGATGCTCCAATATCTCCAGTATCGGCCGATACCGAGTACTGATCCCATAACATTGTCGTATTATATACTACTGTCCCTGTATGGATGTGATATGATTTCTATCTTTGTTGTCAGTCAGGCTTAGGTTAAACTCTTTTGAAACATGAACAAACACATACAATGAACGCCAGTTTTGATTCAGTTACTGTATATAAATTAACTACTTTCCCTGTATCGGATTGTGCATAAACTGTATTTACCTTCCAGCGTTTGTTATCAGTACAGGCTATAGGTATCAGTATCTCTTTAATTTAAACCATTCCTGATATATGTTTGTCATTATAAAAAGGATGCAGCTGATTGTCCTGAAAGCTAAGGTGTGGAGAGTTGTTACATTTTCCTTCCTACACTAGACCTGAGCAAACTTGTTTTGAAGCTGTGGATTTGGAATGTATAAGAGGAACTTGGCCGTCTTTGACTTTTTCTTCCAGCGTAGAAACCGCAAATAAAACAATGCCATTGTTTAACGTCACTGCCGCTTATGAAAGAAAATGAGCTCATCGAAAACTCCCACATTGTTTTGTCTCTGTAGCCATAACTGTCAGCTACAGTATGGAGGACACCTTATCTACATATACAATGAGAGGCTGGGGACTTTTATTGACAGCCGTTTGGATAATTTATATTGTTTGTCTGTGAATTGGGATGTTGACAGTGTTTTTTTTTATTATTATTTTTTTTTTTACTACTGTATCAGCAGGCTTTGAAGGCGACTTGTCTCGTAGAAAACAAATGAGCACTTTACAGAGCCTGATCTGCCTTATCCGCTTAGCAGCTTCCTCAATCCGTGCATTTACTCATTTACGTGCTTATTTACTTACTTGTTCATTTACTTACCTCTATATGGATTTGGTTTGATTCCCCCAAAAAAAAAAAAAACCAAAGCCATCCTCTTCCTCTTCCTCTCCCTCGCCTCATCCTTGGCCCCGATCAGCAAGATAAGCCTTCAGAGGAGGGAAGATAACATCCATTAAAGTGGTAAAGAGGAATTATGGGGCAGCCCAGATTAATCACTGCTCAGCTTAATCGCATTCAGTGCGGACGGCGGGGTTGGCTGCAGGGCCCAGCTTTTTCCTGTGTCATACCAACAGAGGGAGAGATGCAAGGAAGGAGTGTGAGTGTGAGTGAGTGAGTGTGTGTGTGTGTGTGTGTGTGTGTGTGTGAAGTGCCTTGATGGGGAAGAAAGTATAAAAAAGATGAAAGAGAGATTTCAGAGCATCTCATAGCAAAGCCTGCCTCTCTTATAGCTGACTAGAGACATTACCACAAACCAGCGCTTGATATATAATTACTTCAGCACTTTGATCCAGGTGTAATTGTTTACTCTTGCAGGCAATCGTGTCAAAGTGGTGGAGTAAACTAAATTACCACAGACACAAGAAAACACATTGATTTGTCACTAAAAGTGGAGATTGTGTTCAATGAATGCACTTTTAGTGGAATATTAATTGTATTGACTATTGAATACATGGCAAGGGATTCTCAATTACTTTTACTTTACTACGTTTAATACTTCTCATGTTCAGCAATAGCAATTGAGATGTGGCAAAAATAGAGCCCTCATACTCTGAACTCGGTGCACACACCTTGATTGAAATCATTTGAATCTGGATCCTCATCAGGTCTTGTGGTTGATATCCTTTTCAGTGTTTATCTGCATGTCAACTCAAATTAGTTTCACATTTATTTGTGCAGCCCCTAATCACAGTACAGTCTCAAAGGACTTCATATCTCCCACACATAGCAAAACAATAAATTAAAAGCCCATTAATGAAACAGCCCACCCTCCTCAAAGTGAACAATAAATAACTCCCACCCCAAAATCTAATTAGGGGCCAAAATAGAACACACCTTAAGGTTCTTTTGGAGAGAACGAATGTAAACTATTTTTACACACAGAAAAAAAGGTTTTTGCCACAAAAAAAGCCAAAACCCTCAAAGTAAGGTATCACTATATCACCAAATGACACATTTGATCTCTGTAGGCAAAAAGGTATCCAATGTGGTGACAATTTAATCCTTAATCAGCTTTTTTGTGAGAGTGTTGCCATTTAGCCCAGCAAAATACTAACCACTAACTCGGTACCTATAAAGCCTTCTGTGAAAACAATGAGTGGAGAGAAAGGGGTGATGCTGATGGAAATTGTCTGATCCGCTTGAAGAAACGCAAAAAAAAAAATGAAGAAATATGGGAATTGTTTTTTTGGGACCAAATGTTTTTATTTAAAGATTACAAACAATTACAAACAATATGCTGAGACATGAGAACGTGTCCTTGGACCAATACATTTTTGTTGTTGTAAAAACACGTAGAGGAAAGACGGAAAGGAGGGAAACACAAGAAAAACACAACTGCAAGAGCGACGTTAGCACGCACGCACGCACGCACGCACGCACGCACAACATAGGGGAGTAAACACATGCGCAAATAGAGGCATGAAGGCCGCAGCACCAGTCTCAGCATGGCCTTCGACAAGTCAGCAATGCTGTACCAAGTGTCCCGAGTTTTTTCTGCCGTTCTATATACGTGAGCTGTAGACCATTCCAAATATACATCATCCAAAAAAGTAAGGGTCCATGTACAAATAGACACATCATGAGGCGGTTTCCAATGGGGTGCTATCATTTTCTTAGCAGCCATGAGTTCAGCAAATACAGCACGTTTTTTGTTTTAGAGAGCTGAAGGGCTGAAAAATCATTCAGAATCAACACGTTGACAGAAACAGGTACAGTATGGGAATAGATAGTTGATGATAATTGAATAATATTTGGGGGGAGATGGGCATTTTCAGAGGTGAAGGGATGAGAGAGATAATGGTAAAAATTTAAGTTGGAATGGGAGCACACAAAGAAAATAAACTAAAAAGTGGATGTGATTACAGTGAGGAGGAAGTTCAAGTCCTCTGAGCATTCTGAGAAGTTTCATACACTGTATATATTTTCTTTGGTTTTATTGTGTCTATTACCTTTCAAAACATGGCGTGTACAGCATGAAGAGGATAGCCCAACAGAGATCAAACCTGAGATGTGTACTGTTTTCTGGTGAAGCAGATTCTCTCCCAGGTGAAGCCTGAAAAAAAAATCCCATTTTTTACACACCAAGATCTGTTTTTGTAGTTTTGACCATCAATCCTATCACTTATGTTTTTACTTGCCAATTTCACTGCTGAGATCCCAACACTAGTAGCTACACCTTCACAATGGAGGACCATCAGACAAGAAACAAATCCCCAAATATTTAACTCTAGGTGTTTAATTGTCTTTTAAAACCAGAAGAATACACACCCAATGTGTCCATTATTACCAATTGCATTGTTAAACTGTATGCATGCACAACTACGGTAATTATGGTAATTCAAAGTTGAACCAAGAAGTTGCTGTGCAAGATTGAATTAACTTTTATCACTGACTGCTTGGGTAATAACTTTGTTTTCACTGGGCTTGTGTATTGCCTGTCTGATTACTTACATACGTATATAGCTACTATGTGCATTCTATTGTAAAGCCATGTCTTCCAGTAGTATTAATTCTGATAAGTAAAGTTGGTGAGTTGTACCGCGCTAGTGAGGCTGAGAGCGACCATCTTCCAGGTAGTGAATCTCTTCCACTCATCCTCTCCTTTCCCAGCAGATAGAGCGATCTGATGGGTGGTGTTAAATGGGTGAGATGTAGGACAATGTAATTAACGCTAGTCCTTTAGCAAGCCCCGCCTCGCTCCACTGGGAGCGCCCGATATAGCGCTCATTAATTCCTATTTGTGTGTAATGAGAGGGTCATGTTGGACGTAATAAATGGCTCTTTTATTTGGGCGAGAGCTGCAGGGCGGCATCCTCTCCTGGCTAACAGTCTCATAAACACTCTTTAGCTGCTTTAATCAGCCTCCCTTGGTGGGGAGCAATCACACATACACCTGCACACATAACTCAATAGTGGGGTACAAAGTATACTGTGTAAATGAGTGGAAAACAGGTGTGTTTAGAAACACTTGAGTAACTATAACATAATTATGTGTCTATTAATGAGTAGCCATTGTAGAGATAACCAACAGTTAGCCAGTGGCCACACTTATATATGTTGCAGGAGATGATGCTGATTTTGATTGTTTACTCTGTGGTGTCGACAGAAAGGGGACATTAGCTGTCTGTACAGTTGCTACATCTGCTTAGCTCCCTTCCAGTCATATTACAAATGGCTCTGGCCAGAGTGTGCGCACATGTACCTTTGTCATCACACTGCTGACCGCGTCCACACACACTGTCACACTTGAAAAACACACAGACAGGAGGTAAAATCCCTAAAAAAACAAAGAGGATGTTATGGTGAAATACATAAGTTGTGTCCAACTCACCTGTTACGTATACACACCATTGCTGCTGCTAATCTACTACAGAATATACAGAATTTAAAAAATATATTTTCCTCTCTTCCCCCACGGTGGGTGGGTTTGGGGTTTGGTTCCTTTCAGTGCTGTCAATTAATGAAGTCTTGTTTTTTTTTTTTTTTTTTTTCAGTATGATATTGCATTTGAAAGTCCAGACTTCTTGAAAAGTCCTCAGGGGTTTTGTTCAAATACTGATCAGTTTCAACAATTTGCAAGAGTTGGCCGCTAAACATCATTACAATTAGGTTGTACCGGTATTTTGTCAAAAGATTATACCCAGAATACAAATAATAATCTTGATGTCAAGATGCAATGTAATATATGTTTGATTCACTGCATTAGTGTTGTAACATAATCCAAAGTGTACTGTCTTTACTTTCAATTCTATTGAATTAATTAAATCAATACACTCCATAGTCAAATCATTTTTTCGAGTATATGAGGTTTGTGTTGAACGTACATTATTAAATGAAAAAAAAATACTGCAGTGTCTGTGATTTCTTTGCCAGATTGAAGTAGACATCATCTTATAGAGTATATGAGTCCATAATCCAGTTATATGTAACTGCCTCATGGTGTGTGCCATTGTCTATTACTGTATGGCTGCGTAGTGCAGAAAGAATTGTTTAAGGCAACACGGCTGCCAGTCTAATCACAACAGAGCTATAGGGAAACAGCAGATTTAACACACTCCTGGTTTTTGTCACATAATGTATAGTGCTTTCAAAGAACAATACAATAAACTTTATTGTCCCGGGGGGATATTCATTTTGGGCACAGTGATTCTTTATACATTATAAACAACAGAAATAGACTGATTACCATAAACCTTAATTAGTTTTAAAGTGAGCAAATAATTGAAATCTGAAACAATGTATATGTTTGCACATCTTTTATGATGCAACTCCAAGGTTATCAATAAAAAATAAAAATAAAAAGGTTTGTCTATGGCTGGTACCACACAGCCTCTTTGGCCTCTAATGAAGTATACAGTGTTTTTATGGTAGGGAACCTACAGGCGCCAATCTGTTCTGGTTTAGACATAGTCGTTCTTTTTCACTGTACCTCTATAGGTAATTCACAATTGATGTCAGACTAGACATAAGAGGGCCTGTTTAGTTTTGCTCTATGGTTTTCAGCCAGATGCAAAAATTGAGGAATCAGTACCCTTCAGACTTCTTGTAATCAATCAAAACTTTGTTAGCGGCACATTTCAACCCTCGCAGACATATTCCCCCATTTTTTAAATAAAAAAATTAAAAAAAGTATGTGAGTGTGTCTAGATGGATGGAAACCCTTTTTTATTGGTTTAGCATTTTTGAAGACCTGAAGTATGGTGCAGTTTGTGTTACACTGTAACTCCAGGGCTTAGAAAAGCTGGCTTTGGCCCCAGTCAGTAAAAAGCTTTTTACTGGCAGGAGAGTGAGGTGCTGATCACAATCTTCTATCTAGCTAAAATCTAGACTCAGCTTTCATATATTGAAAGAGACTAAGCGGGTTTTAACAGAGCAGAAGGTGCTTGAGTGTCACGCTCATCGCAAACATCTCTGTCCAGTTCTGTCTTCATTGTCCCGAATTAGTCAAAGCGCCTCTCAAAGCTTTCTTGTGATGGATGGATGGTGCATTCTTGCCAGGCCAGTGAAGAGATTGCACAAGTGGGTGTGTGCGTGGGTGTGTGTGTGTGTGTCCTGTCCCAGTCGGCTGGAGAGCTCATTCAGACTAAGAACTATGTGGTTTAGCCATTAAGTCCTACTGGATCCACACTCCTTATCATGAGGCAGAGACAAAAGCTTTGCAAGAAACAGCCCGGTGAATTTTCATGCGATATTTGTGGGCCCATTGGACTACAACCCAACAACAGATTTGCCTTTTCTTCTCACCACCAAAAAGGAGCACCACAAAAGCCTGTGAGTTCTGCTTCATTTGACCCTGTGGAAAGCATATGTCCATCCATTCCACTTGTATTCTGCCCAGAAGATGGAGTGCCGTTAGGGCCATAGAAAGCATCCCTGCCCACTTGAGTGTGTTACAATGCCTTCAAACAAAATCACTTGTCAGGGGTCTTCCCTTTTTGGGAGTGTCTCGAACCCCCACACCAACCCTTTGTCACTTCAAACATGTTACTCTGATGTTGCAGACACATTTTTCTAATGTTTTACACTCCATAAAATCCGCTGTGTGTGTGTAGCAAAGCCCATTTTACTGGCTGACATAATTGATGGTGCCTGAGACCTTGCAAGGGTCAATCTGACAGAAGGGTCTTAGTTTCTATCACCACGGAGATTGCGAGAACGCATTTACACGCACACAAGCACAGAGTTAAACTAGGGAATGTCCTTTTAAAACATTTTAAGTATGTTGTTTTATCATAGATACATCTAGACATGCTTCTAATATATAATCTTTTTAGAGATCTCTCCAAAAATGATACAAATCTAGATTTAAGGGTTGATGGGTAGTACTAATTAGTATACACTCAGTGGCCACTTTATTAGGTACACCTGTATAATCTAATGCAAACCAATACAGCATACCTGCCATAATATCTATCTTTATCAATGTTTATTATATTCAGTTTTTGGCCACATTGTCAGAAATGTGTAAATTTAATTATGTTTATTATTTTGGTCTTAGTTAAAGGTGGTATTGTACTGAACTACATTATGTTAAGAGGTGTTTTACAGTTTGCGTTCAAATTATTATAAACACCTCAGAATATAATACAGTTCAGTACAACACCATCACTATGACCTCAATGTTTAAACATTAATAACATGAATTTAATTAACACCTCTATGAGAGTGCCAACAAAACCTCAACATTATAGGCATCATAAAAGTAGACTTTAAAAGTTGTATTAGATTGCATTAGACTGTACAGGTGCACATCATTAAGCAAACCCTGACTGTCTTTAAACATGTCTTTAAATGTTATGATATATTTGGAGTAACTGCAAATAAGTGTTGCAACAAGCCTTTTTGAAAGTCAGTGCTCTGTAAGTTTTAGTTGTGAGAACTGCTCAAAGTTGCACCGATAATTCAAAAGACACGCACGCACATACAAAGAAAAGACTTTCTTGAATCATCTTTGAGAGAACATTTTTATAGAACTCACTTCCCTCATTTTCTTTACTGTTTCCTCTTTGATAATATCAAAGGTTGTGGAGCTTCAAAGCTTGGAACACAAGCCTGACCAGCACTGTTGACACCTTCCACTTCACTTTTCCCCTAAACACACACACACACACACACACACACGTTTATCAACCAATCTTACGTAATGAAAACTGAACAAATTTAATTTCAGATATGCCTCAATTTTGAACCATCTGTAATCATGTGAGAGCAGGGACACGCACACACACACACACACACACACACACACACACACACACACACACACACACACACACACACTTTTTATGACTTTAAGTGTGATGTCACAGGAAAGTGAATGTGGTCTGGCCTTATTTCTTCCTGGGCTAATATAATTTTTCCACCAGTGGAGAGTCCTCCCCAAGAGCAAAGTAACTTGATGGTGGCATGCAGTAAATACACACAGATCCCTTGTCCAGACTGGAACTGGTGCTGGCAGGATCACAGCTCCCCAGTTGTTTATATCAGTGAGCAGAAGCTATCCATTACCCCGAGCAAGGTGCCTGATGCCTTTTTCCACCAGCGGTCAAAATGATATTGGTTTCTTGTATTAGAGGGGAGATGGAGTCTGCCAAACTCCCACTTCCAGGGCCTATGAAATCAGATGTCAGAGCAGCTGAGCTTAAACTGTGGCAGAATTCAGTGGAGTGTCGAGATTTGGAGAAAAGGGTCCAATCTTAAAGCTTGATATGCCTTGCTGATGTGCTAGCCATATTGGTAAGCATGAGGAAGTTTAGTTAGGGAGGAATGACAGTCAAAGGCAGAATTGACAACCAGGATGTTAGAAAAGGTAATTTAATTTTACTGATGTCATGTTGTTGCTAGGGTCCGAAAAAGTAGTAGATTATAGTAATAGATTAGGACAATGCACATTAATCAACATTTTCTGTAAATGCCCCAGTGTTTTCAACTGTAGTCATAGTTACCTAGCATGCATGTCTTTATGTTAATCTCAGGTGTTAATCTGTCTTTTAGCATATGACTAAAATTAAAACAATTTAGAGAGCAATTTAGAGAGCAGAGAGCTAAGTCATCTTCCTGGGAACCAGGTTGAAGCCCCACTGAAGAGTTTAGCCAGTTTATGGTAATTGTCAGCAAGTTTACACACCCATGCTAAAGTTGACTAAAAAGTGGAATAAAAAACATCTTTTTTAAATTGATCTTAATGCCTTAATTGAAGAGAATATGAAAAATCCATGGTGAAGGGTATGTGATTATGTGGGGTTATTTTAATTCCAAAGGCCAAGTGAACTTTATTAGGATGCATAGTATCCTGGATCCATGAAATAATGGGCTTTTAAAAATAAAAATCTGCCTGCCTCTATGGGAAGTGTGTATACTTATGCCCCTTGTATTTTAATGAAGAACAATTTATTGACGATACATTATTCAATCAAAATGAAAATTGGTGTCCTTAAAAGTTGGATTTTTCCTGCTTTTTTTAAATTAAGGCATTAAAATAATTTTTTTTTTTTTTTATTCCTCTTTTTCGTCAACTTTAGCATGGGTATGTAAACTTATGCAAGCCACTGTAGATAATACAATCAGGTTGTCAATGGAGGGTTCTAACCTAAACAAACAATACCTATACTGCAGAGTGGAGTCCATTTGGGCTACAGATACTATGTAGGTCCTCAATATAAGTCGCACAATTGGCCCATGGCCAGGAGGTCATGGGCCTTCTGCAGATGAAAAGTGCAGATTTTTCCCCAAACACATCAGACTCTTTGTAGAACAAGTCAGTCATGATTAGATTGCCACATTAATGCAGTAAATATAATTTTTAATATAAGAGTGATTTTATGGTTCTTGCATGCCATCGCTGTTACGTAAAACCTGTTAGTGGTGGCTCAACAGTCACACGCAGGGGATGGATTACTAGTTAGGGCCACGACTGCCTCCATATGGGCACACAGACATGTTGGCACACAGAAAGTCAGGCAGGCCTACTGGCCTGTTGCTGGGCCTGTTACACGTGGTAGTGGCAGGGAGACAGGCATGGAGGTTGCCAGTCTGACAGACAGAGGTGTATTTAGGCGGGGAGGAACCATGGTGGCTAATTAACACCAGCCATCAGCCAAAACTTGGGGAATGGTTGGTGTTACTGGTGATTTTGTTTACTACCTACCTTTTTTGGTATAACCACCCATCATTTGGATGGTCTATTCTGGTGTAGAAACCACCAATGTCAGTTAAAATAAGGAATTAATATGGATATTCTGAAGTGTTTGTGGTCTGCAGACCTAAATGTTTCCTATATAAGAGAGTGCTCGTGAGGTTAAGAGTGCTCTGGGTCCCTTGAAAGGCTTGCTTTAAACTCAGCAGAGACATTTCATGGGGTGTTAACAATTTCTCAGACACCCTGGTGGCCAGCTAGTAGTTCTGTTTTATGGAGTGTAAACCTTCAGTTCTGCATGCATCTCTTTTTAACCCTCCTACCTTTGGGCTATTACGTGACCTCTGGCAGCTATTCTGTGAAGTTTTAAGGGAGGTACACCATATTGCACTGTGTGCAGCAAGAAACAATCTTCCCATTCTATTATTCTGTGTAGAATGAGTGACATGTTGTTATGTGATGGAATAGACAGATGCTTGTTGGTGTTAAGATATAGTTCTGGCTCGAGGTGTTAGTGAGCCGCCCCAGGCTGCCCTCCAGCCAGCCTTGGCTTGGAACGCTATCATCACTCCAACTCCCCACCAACCAAAATATCACCTCGGCCTGGCTGCGTGTTTGTTTACCTACCCTGCTCCTGCACAGAGCCGGAAATGTTTATGCCTATCTGTAGTAAAATAGACATGGTTGAGTTTGGGTCTGGGGACCAGGGATGGAGGTACCCAAGCCCTCCTTGTCCTCTTGTTCACCTCGGTATGTGGCCCGGTCAGAGGGACATCTGTGGTCAGCATCAGGCTGTGAGAGGTGGAGGCTGAGGATAGCTACTGTCATCATGGGGTAAATAGAAGGAAAGAGGGGGCTGATTAGTGCTAACACAGGCCCGGAGATGAAGGGCTGTGGTGTTGCCGAGGCTAGCTGAGGCCGGCCTTGACCAGTAAACAACCAGTGGGGTGTCTAAATGGCCTGGGGGTCAGCCCATGGCTAAACATGAAGGCCTCTCTCAGCACCAAGTCTTCTAAACACAAGATCATATGCACTCTGGCACGCAAGCACACATGTACACATTTTAATGAGTAGGAGGCTTGGTAACACACATTCAGATTATCAGAGGCACACCTATACTCACAAAAACTGGCTGAAAACAAACAAAAAAAGAGGCTTTCCCATACTCACCTACACATGTACACACACTCTCTCAAAGCAGAAGTTGTCACTGGCGTTTTTAACATGTTTAATGGAAGAGGTGAGCAGACTTCATTGTGTCACGACTTTTGCCATCTCCATTGAGTTGGGACAAAAAGATTTTCCCCATCAATTTATAGGTTGTGATGCACATCATGGTGAACTGTGGTGGACTCAGGTTAACAGCGTTTTTTGAATTATGTGGCTTTTACTGGCTGTATTTTTATGTTTAATGTTGCACAGTTAATAAGCTCATCAAACTGTGCTGTCTTTCCTTTGTTGCCACCCATTCTGTTCCCAGTCCAGCTTTTGGAAGAGCTGAAACAAGCTCAAAAGCACGTCAGAGCAGGTTTCAGATCAATTACGAATTACTTGCTCATCAACGCTGTGCTAGAGACACTGCAACTGTGCTACATGGCCAGCATGGCAACGTGATGTCTACTGGCTGAGACGGTGATACAGTCTGAATGCACTTTCTGGCACTTTCTTAGCCTGACACTCATCCCAAGAGGATGGGTTTTTGATCCAAACTGAAAGGAACAGTTTCTATAAGGAGTACAGCCAGCCCTGCTTCCTCCTGGTCACCGTAATCTTGGATGTTTCCACTGAGTCAGGTGTAATCAGTCACACATCGCCACATGTTTTGACACCTGTCCTGTGTGGGGTGGAGGAAGTAAGCATATGACTCTGCGGCAAATCACACTCCTTTCCTTTGGAAACACACACACAGACAATCAAACCTAGCTTCACATGAATTAAGACAGACAGGTGGATTGTCAGAAAAGGATTAAAAAAAAGAGGGAGAGGAGAAGAAAGGAAGGTTCCCTTACATTGTGGGTTTTTTGAAAAGATGTTTGGATGACTGGGGAGGCGAGTGACTGGTAATGGGAAGAAATGAACATGCTTTACTGGTGGATGTGACAGGAAAAGACTGTTCTTAACAAGGCGTCAGAGTCAGTCTGAGTTACAGATCCATCACTTCTCAGAAGCTGGAAGAAGGAGGGGGGATGCATTTAAACATATTCAGAGAGGGAGAGTCTGTGAAGGGTAGAGGAGAAGAGGGAGAAAGAGGGATTTGAGTGTGGCTGACAGCACTGCATTTAATTTGGGCTGCCGGATCCTTTTTCATTTGACTCCCTCTCAACAAGCTTAGAGGCTGCGGAGGACTCGAAGGCGAAGGTTTGCCAGGATGTCTCAGATTAGCACTGATGTGCCACGTCACACTTTAAGCCGGCCTGTAATTCATGTTCAACAGGGGGATACTCACACATTACACTGTGCTGTGCAGGACGTGATTAATTGACTCACACTCTAATATTGGGTGTAATTTGCCCATCCTCTGATGTGAAACTGACTTTATACTAGACTTACTGTATGTCGCCGTACCAGGGATGTTATAATAGAGTCTTGGCTCAAAGCTGTGTAATTTCTCAACTGAGGATAGAAGCTCAAGGAAAGAGGGAATTGCTTCAGGTAGTCTTTCCACTCCATTCCATGCAGTTTAATATTTAGGGAAAAACTTAATCTAGCCAAATAATTGTCTTCGTCATTTCATTTTAGCCTGTGACCATTTTCATTTGAATTGAAAAAGGAAATTCCAGAATGAATATGAAGCTAGGGTTGAGTTTGTTTGGAATGGCGTGGTCCAGGTCATACTGTCGTTGACACATCTTTTCAGTTAGTTCTACTTGATACAGCTATTTTATACATCTGCTTCTCTTTTTCAGACTATGCTCTTCTTGGATACAGTGGAGGAGGAGGGCCAGGAAGGCGAGGGAAGGAGAGAGATGGCAGAAACCCTGCTGTCTTCCTTGACAGACAGACACCAGCAAAGACAGACATGGCGAGACAGGTAACACAGTGTACCGCCAACTTTGTTCTTTCCATCGGCTCCATCTCTGACGGATGTGTGAGACAAGTAAAGTAGGACACTTTATGAAACATGAGCACTGTCTTGTATTCAAAATGGGAACACTTTCACACACAAATAAGTAAAGTCACTCTAAACTCATTTTGGAAATGAGCTGTTCTGGTTAATATTTAAAATCCTGTGTTAATATGTTGTTTTACTGTTATTTTTTGTACACAAAGACAATGTGTATTCATACATTTTTCAGTGAGCTGCTCAGAAAAGTTTATAGTTACTTTAGTTACCTTGATTTCCCCAAAACAAGGTCATACTGTATATGTTGCGAGCTGAAAATCTTGTAAAATTTGAAAATTGTCATTGCAATTAGATTGGCCAAAACTGCAGCAAGTACATACTGTTTGTTAACCATTAGAACTAATGGTGATTATTAACCCTCTCAGGTAATGAAACTAACCAATAAACAACAGGGGCAAATATTTAGTGAACCCCTATAAATGGGAATGATCGCGAGTGAGACCAAATGTTTGGTGATCGCATCATCAAGCAAAATAATCATGAATCATCACCTTAGTCCTGCCTTCATTCAGTGATGTGAATTCCACAGATACACAGTGTTGTAGTTGGTGTTTGTTTGTGGTCCTTGGGCCTGGCAGCTATCACAACGACACACGTGTCTTGGATAAGCCCAGTCACTTCCTTCCTTCCAGATAAGGGCAGAGAGCTACGGCTTAGAACACTGGCCATTCATTCAGATAAAGGAGGCCTCAAACACACACACGCACGCACACGCACACGGACAAGCACGCACACACACAAAACACAGTGTTATTTTAGCTGTTCTCAGTCACTCTCCCCCTCAGCACTAGCAAGGACACAAATTCTGGCATGCATGTAGATCTGTAATCACATATGTTTCACTGCTTTTTGTCTCTATCAACAGATTTGACCACACACACACACACACACACACACACACACACACACACACACACACACACACACACACACACACACTTTGGATCAGGCATGAACCAGAGCCTAAAGAAAGCAACAGTGCCAGGGGCAGAATTTACAGACTAGACATTCCTGAAAGCAACATCATTCTTTTGATAGCTATACCTGTATGTATCTTTTACTTCCTGCAGTGTTGCTGCCCTCATCTTTCCGTGATGCCCCTTTTGTTTTGAGATGTCCCCTTTAGTTGACCCTTAACTATGCCCCATCCAGATGAGCCTTGTAAACAGGCTGTTTCCACACACCTTTGCTGCGTCGACGCCCACGGCCTCACAACGCTGATGTAGGGCCTGCTCTGATAGTGCATTCCAGCTGCAGGTGCTGAAAGCTAGAAACCATCTCACCACACCCTAACATCAGCGCTGTCCCCCACCATCCTGGTTCCCCACCACCCACAATGCTATGTTACCACCTTTTAACCATGTCTAACCCTAGACTTAGCTCAGCCCACCCTAAGATCTTGACAACCACTATCACAAACCAGGGCAGGAAATGGTCCGTCCTTGTCGGTGGGGCAGGCAGACGTTTACCCTATCAGCAGTGAAAGACTGATTAGATTAGTTTTGGAGGAGGGCAAGCGTCCCACACAATATGTTTGAACTCCAGCTGCCCATGATAGCTCCTCTCCCCTTTACACACATTAAATGTCTATCCCTAATCCCCCACCACTTACAAAAAAGCCAGGGGTCATCCTGTCAAGTGGCTGTCAACAGATCTCATTTACACAAAACTAAACACATGGCTATGTGCAATGTTAAGTGGGACGTACTGGTTCTGATTACAGATTTGCAGATAATGAGGGTTAAGGATTGCCTCGTTAGAAAAAAGAGTTTTTATTTATGTATGCATACTACTAAGAGACAGAGTCATTGTTTTGAATTGAATATACAGTATATTACAGAATCAGACAATGAGTGAATTTAGTTCACGTCAGTCAGATGTATTTAAAACCTTGATTTTTCATAAAACTACTCACCAGAGTAGGACTTTTGAAATTAATCTACTGATTATTTTAGCTGATTTCTTTTATATCTGGCGTCCTTATTAGGTTTTCACACAATATGCAACATGCAGTCTTTTATCATTATACCGCCTTTTGTTTCCATGGTTTCCATTCAGCGCATGATGCTTGGAAAAGGATGAAAACCAAAAAAAAAAGCGTGATTGATGACTCTTGCTAGAAGCACATAAACATAAACAACCAGCACTGATTGATTAAGTTTTTCGCTGACTTTTGTTTCTTAAACACCAGTTTAAGCAGCACACTCTGTAGTGCTGGAACGTGGGCCTGCTCACTGCCATTTTCTGCCTCCGGGGCATTTTTAGCACGCCCAAGAAGCAAAGAAAGAGAAATTGGACCTGGTGACCAGTGGTTCTTCACAAGTGACTTATAGGCACTTTGAGTGAGTGATGCCTAGGCTCGCCCCGCTTCCAGAAGCAGTCCATTCATTCACTCTGTGCCAACAAAGTTATGAGAGCTTTTTTATTCTTATGAGCTTTTCTGGTAACTGGGTTTTCCCGATGCACATGGTGAATTCTTTGATAGATGTTGCCCTCTGTGTCCCTTTGGTAAATGCCCCGTGAGTGCCCTGGAAATAGATGCATTATTATGTGTGTGGGTGACTGGACTGTCAAAATCAAAGTATCTCTATTAGTCTCCCTAAGGAGAAATATGTTTTGGACACTGAGTAACAGACACACGACAACAAGCACAGGGTTAAAACAATTAACAGACAAATGTACAGTAAACATATGGACAACTCAAAGAGCTGTCCAAATTGCAGATTACAAATTAACATTTTCAAAACTTTTACAAAAAAACTTTTAATAAAAAAATTGTAAATAAAATAAAAGCCATCCTTCCAACATTCTTCTGTTCACCCATACATGCCTTACAACTACTCCTACTTCCATATGCATCCATGCACTCAGTCTTAAAAAAATAATTGTTTATCCATTCATAAATATCCAGACATTCAGTTAAAAATGTGCATTATTGCTCGATTCATAGCCATACATACGTTCAGTCAGAGATATACATTAAATTAATTAATTCATAGTCATACGTTCATCTCTGCTCATTAATGAGCGTAACTGAGAAGAACAAATGAGTGCTTATACCAGTTATATTTGCACAGAGGAACCCTGTACCTCTTTCCTGAGTTCAACAGCTCGAACTGCAGTTTGAGGATGCCACACAGGCGGTACAGATTGTAGAGTAAGGCAACCTCCAGGGAACAGCCCTATTAGGAAATGGCACATCTCAATGGCACTATACAACTATAGAGATTCAAAACACTTGGTACTGGAAATATTAGGTTTTAAAAATGCATATTGTGTTTCACAGCTACACAAATATGGGTAAAACAGGATTCACTGTTTGACAAACACTATCCAACAGTATTCAGAATTTTTGAACGTATCTACAGTGGATACTTGGTGTAATCCTACTTGAATCTTTATGAATACAGTATTGCTACCTTTGAACCTCCTTGATTAAGTGACCTATTGCTGATCTTACAGAGCCTGGAGGTCACTGTTCTGACCAACATAAAAAACAAAAAAAGGCTTTTTCACAGCCTGTGAGCAAACACTGAAGGGAACAGCTGTGAGTTTTGTACTGACCATGCAAACTGCTGTAGGCTTTGTAAGGTCATTATATGATAATGAAAATCATTACAGAATTACATGGGGGTTTAGGACATGAGAGCAGCGGGGAGGGGAGGGGAGGGCCACATTGGGTTTGATAAATGGACTGTGAAGGTGCCCATCTGGCCCTCTCTATGGCTTTTTCTTCCTGCTCTTTTATCCACTCTCGTCCTTTACTACCCCTCTTTCAGTCCCCTCCTCTGTTCTCCAGTGGGCCAGTTTAAAAGCAAGCAGGCCTGTAGTGAAAGATTAACAGAGTGCAAACCCAACTCACCTCTGTGGAGGAGAATAGAAGAGGGGAGACAGGCGGCGGTGTTTATGACCCAAAGCAAGGTTTGTGCATGACTTGGCAAACCCTGTCCTCCCATCTCTCAGTGTGGGCCGGTAGGAGAGTAGGCAGCCATTGACCTTTGGCATCGGAAACAGTTGGACAGTTTAGGATGTGTGAATCGCTGTAGTTTGGAGGCACCTTGGTAATCTTTGTGTAATAGGCTTGGGTGGTAGAGAAGGCAGCGAAATATGGCAAGCCCAAAGAAGTTTGTTACTGAAAACAGTTAAACTGCTACTATTTTGCAGCATTTTGGGTTTATACCACGTGATAAGAGAGAGAGACAATAAATTCTGCAGCAGTGGCAGACAGGGATGGAAATACATCATGTCCATCTGTGTCACATTGAGACATTGTATGATGTGTGTTTTTGGACTGCACAAATACGTTTACATGATGGTTTGCAAGGACGGCAATTTGTACTAAGGCATTGCAAATTTCCTTTTTTTTTAATAAGGCAAGTGTTTACTACAGTTAAAATTATGTATCTATGTTAAAACATCTAGATCCTTTTACTTCCAAGTAGTTTTAACATGTGTGTTTATATTTGGATTATTTTAAGAACTTAGATTTTTAATTTACAATGATTTTAATAAATGGCATTTTTTGATTAATCACAGGCAAATGTCCTTTTATTATCTGATTCCATTTCAGTCGACCTTTGAAAAGACAAGGAGATAATAGCTGTACACTCAGAATCTGTGGCGTAGTACATCTGTCGTCTGAGTTTATTACTTTTCTCCAACTTGTTGAGTTAGTGAGGTCTTTATCCCAAGACAAAGACAACATCAGCTGACATGGCAAGCAGAGCTAAAGGACAGAGAAGGAGGTCCACGTGTCCACAGCTGCATGCATCACTCAGCTGTCCAGCTTGACCCATGACCTGTGGGACCTTTTCCAGCCTCCATCGGCTTTATGTTTCCTGCCATTGTCATCCTCTCTTGTCCTCACCTGGACATGGAGCTGCAACACAAAAGGCCCAGTCTGTCATCAAAACCAAGGGTCACCGGGGGCCAGCAGGGGCCAGAGTACCGAAGTTGAAGCTGTGCCCAGCCGGGGTTGACCCCACAAGTGATGTCAGCTACCAGTTGCACCCCTATGGAGACAAAAAAAAAGATGAGAGAGACCTTCGTTGGCTGGCACTTCATTCCAGGAGTGGTGACATTTCTTTTGTATTGTCTGTGACAGACTCCGCCCCAATTCCTGCACTGGGGTGGGACAGGGAGTTAGGAGACAATGGAGGTCCCCTGTCCCAGATGGGAGTTGGACGGAATTTCAATGTTGTGTCCACAATTAAGATGGACAGACCACAGCCTTGTCTAATGTGGCCAATGACCTCTTTAAATCCCTAGAAATGCAGACGCCATACTGCAGGGATTACTCTAATGCCATATACAACTCACTCTCTTTATACACTCTAGGTTTCACTGGGCACAAGTTCCCATAGACCTCTAGCAAAGCCATCATCTGTTGAGATGTCATTTCACTAGTGATTGGGTTAGGTTTCTGAAATGTTAGAATGTAGACTGTGTGTCCTTCCATAACTTTATTTCAATGTGAGGAATCTGACTGGCTATTATGTGGATGGGTTTGGAAAACAGGGTTCATGCATTACAGTTAATAAAGGGTGGCATAAAGCTATCAATAAGTAGTTTTAATTAGCGAGGTTGGTGGTGTTTTTTGGGCTGGCATCATAAACCAAAGTTCTGGTTGGCGGCAGTACAGTCCGGGTATGTTGTCAACCAGGCGTGTGTGATGTAAGTTGGAACCCAAGGTGACAGGTTAATCAGATGTCCCAGGCAGCAGCCCCACATTTACCTCTACATCATCCCACGGTCCTGTTTTGCAAGCAGAAGAGACGGGCGACCTCAGTCTGCTCTTCTTGGCATGAGTTGCCAGCCAAAGGTTTTTGCTGGCTGCACAATTGTTTCTCTTTACCTTAGGGGTTTGCTTATTGCACTGGTGGGCAAACACCTGCGTGTGGTGGGTGGAACTGTCGTGCCACAACCCTGTTCACTATCTGTGTGTGTTTGTCTTTGTACCACCTACTTTGGCCGTCACCGACATCACTGTGTTTACTTGGTTCAGGGCACTGGAGGAGAAAACAAATAAGTACATGTCATCCGTCTCTTTCATCGCTGGCCAGCCTGTAATTAGTGCAAGCGCAGTGGTTAGCCTAAGACGCTGTCGTCTAATTTGTCTGTCTTTATCTTAAACATGTCTGTGTGGTCCCTGAGACCAGTTACATGCGTGCCGCGAGATCGCCTGTGGCCTATGTGTTTGTGAGGTGTGTGTTTGTGTGTGCTTGATTGTAATTTATGAATTCATCTCTCATGCACCCACCCATATTTAGCAATCAGTCAGTTGTGCATGACATGTCCCGACCTTAGCAGAACTTCACAGCTGCTGTCGCCATAGCAGTTGTACTCCCATTCTAGTTAGCACCCATGCTGGAAAGTACTTCAGAGTATGTCTTATTCTTGCAGGAAATACTTTGAATAAGATGACTGGTGATGCTATTTATTTACCTTCTACTTACTTTACAAACGTAGTTTGTCCTGTGTAAATATGCACTTCTATCTTGCCTTGTTCTCAAACAAGTCAGTAATTGGCGATGAGGTACATGCTTTCTCTCGTTTTGTGGTTAAGTGTGGGAATGGAAGGCTTGCAACTGGCAGGAATCAGTATCACGCTCTCTTGTTGTTAATTTTCCCAGTTTATCCTTGACTGACTCACAACAGCATTAAATTGCTCAGATATTTCAATGGAAACAGTCATTTCATAATTATTCATTTCACAGTAAGAGCTTGGCAATGCAATGCGGCACCGAAAAGGAGAAAGAGAGAGAGTTAAAAATGTCATTAAAAGTCCCACAGACATTTAAACACACTTGTTGGAGAGACAGTTGCCTGTTAAATGCTGCCTTTTTTAATATGGAAACAAGATTTGTGTTTGGAAAAGACAATGTGGTAAGGAGAGGGGAGGGGTGGTCTTGGTTTGGGCCTGTTTTACTGTTAGTCACGAAAACCAGGACATTCTTTCTGGTCAAACCCAACATCCCAGAGAGCTGATAGAGCATGATTGGATGAGGATGTCTGGCAGGCATGTGAAACAAATGGCAAGAACATAGCATTATGGTTCAGTGGGGGTTGTGCTCACCAAAAACACTGTCATTACAGTTTATCTCATCTAAATCTTGTTTGTCTTTGGTTGAATCACAGTCCTTCTTAAAACATTAAGTTGAAACAGTACCAATTTAGCTGAAATATGTACATGTGAAAAAAATGTTGACCGGTTAGTGAGCTAATTACATGAGCATAAGTATAACCGTGACATATTTGTATGTGTAGGCCTTTAGTAAACATACAAACAGTCTTCATATCATATGCTTGTAAAGTTTCACGTTGTGTTTTGTGTATGATTTGTTACAGCTACTTGAAGGTGCCGGGTTCGGGTCGGCAATGTCTCTATCACAGAAAATAATTGAAAGAATGTATGCCATGTTTACACACACACACACACACACACACACACACACACGCACACGCACGCACGCACGCACACACACGCAGGCACATACACGCACATGCACATTATAGATGCATTCACACCACATGCTCCTTTCTATTTTTCTCCACCTCATCTACTACAACTACCCCACCTGGGCTCTTCTTTCTCCTACACACACCTCCACCCCCTCCACTCTTTACACACACATCTTTCTCCCCTCCTCTGTTAATTATAACCTACACCGCTGGAACACTTCATTTCATATCAAGCATATTGTCTCTTCAAGGCTGGCAGGCAGGTCATAAATTATCCTGAAGGTGAGGATGGAAGTTGGAGGAGATAGTTATGAAAATTTCATCTGTCTGCCATAGCGGCCGCAGCTGCTCCTGTCACCAGCCGTGTGCTGGAGGAATTACACCGGGTCAGCGTTTGTGTATGTGTGAGGGTGTGTTCTTCACTTTGTGCATATGCTTAGGTACTTGAACATGTGAATGGTGCACGTATATACAGCTCTGACGCATGAAAGTCTTTGTGTATCACCACATTTGTCGCTTTGTGCACGTGCGTGTTCCTGTGTGTGTCGCTGGGCCAGTGTGTACAGAGGGTTGGCCAGGTAAGACCTGCCTGTCAGTGTGTGGAACATCTTTGGCGTCCCTGTCACCCCAGGGCCCCCAGCTCTGCCCCAAAGCAGGGCGACTGGGAGGGGGGGGGGCAATCTCGCAGGGCGGTCCCCAAGCTGTCTCTGTTCATTACCGCTACAGAGATGGGACGTGGCCGGCAGGTGGCCAGACCTTTAGTCCTTACCTACTGTGATCATCTGCTGCGCCACTCTGTGGACGTGTGTCTGGGTGGGTGAGTGTGCAAGTGTGTTTGAAAATGAAAAAAGAGTCAGAGGAAGCCCATAACTAATGTATTCCAGCAGGAAAGTGGATATTTTATGTTTGACCTATGCGTCTATGTCTTCGACAGATTATTGCATGGAAGCAATGTGCCTGAGCAGGAACATCTCATAATGGCTATGGTTACATATTTACAAATGTATATAAATTCTGCATTTGGAGAAACTGGAGTGCAGCTGTGGCATTTTTTTTTGACAGAGCGTGGAGCACCTCTTCTCAACAGACAGCCACTCCAAGTGGCAATTAGTACGAAAAGAAAAACACAGTAAACCCCCCCCCGTCCCCGTCCCCGTCCCCTCCTACGTCAATTTGCAGTTTCCTGCAAAAATTCTATTAGGGCCAAAGTCCATAGCTGTTAATTACAATTCTAACTAGCTTGCCTCCTGACGAATGGATGGCTTCAGCAGCGATGTAGGATAAAAGGGATATCAGCGATTTCACTTCCCTGTACAAAGGCAGCCTCTGAAATGGGTCATCAATCCCACAGTGATAAATGTCTGGTGGAGTAATGACTCTCTTATCGGCGCTGGATTACTGCAGATATTTGTAATTAGTGTAGCCACACAAGTCCCCGACAGATGTTTCTGAGGCGGCACAATATTGAGGCCTTGTTTTAGTGCTAAATGGGAAGTTTCTGCAAAGAATAGGGGTAGTTAGAGCTATTGTGTTGCCGCAGACATAGGTGAATCTCAAGAACTCAGCCACTGTTTTGTCTGTGGGAAAGTGGGAATGTGTTGCGCTGCACACACCTACAGTACACACAAATGTATGGAGCCACATTAACAAACACACATTTGAGCTCATGACCTGATAGCTGAATACACAGCCTGAGGTCCATCCTGTAGCTATAGAGCTCAATCGCCGCATGTCTGTGAGAGCCAGGGGGCTCCTCCTCCTCCTCCTCCTCCTCCTCCTCCTCCTCCTCCTCCTCCTCCTCCTCCTCCTCCTCCTCCTCCTCCTCCTCCTATCCCAGCCCCAAAGGTAGCCACTGCTATGCCAGGGGGAGTGAACGATTCACTTTTAACTTCCATTTCTCATGTTTTGGTTTGAGATTCACTAGCCGCCCTGAAGTTTTTTTTCTTCTTCCTCCTCTTCCAGCTCTCATGAAATCACAATGTGATGTATTCAGCCTGAGGTGTAGCTCTATTCACAATGCAGTTTGACACTACCAAGCCCTGCTCCTCTCTGCTTTCACAATGCATCTGTACAGACGGACTGCTGACAAGTCTGCACCACTAATACAATTGTCCTGGCTGTCGTTGACAGCGACTTTGTCTAAAGATGTGTAATACACACACTTAAAAAAGGATACCTTTGATTCATTTCTGTCTTTCTCTCTATATAAATATATGTATATAAATAGTATATGTATTGTAGGAAACTGGTGCCAATGAATCCTTTGTGTCTAGATTGGGTTGAGAGCTGTGTTCTGTTGCCAATATGTACATTCACCCACCTACTGTCCCACACACCCACAAACCTATACCCACACATACACAGCCTGCCCAGCACTGACAGACGTGTAAGCAGATGCAGCCAGAACTGGTAATGGCAGGTGATTATAAGTGGCACACGTGCCAAACTAATTAAACCCCTGGGTTGACAGCAGCATTTGGTGGCACTGGCATTCTGGCATGCTGGCATTAGAATAATTGTAGCAGCAGCACATTTCACCTGCGAGACTGCAACTAACAACGTCATTTATTTTACAGCAGGCTGCACCGGATGTTGCTACAGAGGCCCGAGTTAGCTTGTTTAAGGTTTGACATGTATGGCAACCCCTGGCAGATAGGACAGCTTTTCTCTATCTGTTAGTGCCACACTTTTTGCTTGGGGGTATACAATTTCTATATTTTACACTTTTTCTAAATGTTAAACTGAAAGAAACAAAACAGAAGTTCATCCTCCAACTGTTTGTTTAAATTTGTGATTGAGATATTAATATTAATAATTAATTAATATTAATAATAATGATAATAATAATATAATTTACAAAGAACATAAACCCACATACATACAGACAGAGAGTTTTACAGTACTTCCATACTTTACATGCACACACACACACCTTTTGGAATACTAATATTTGCTCAAACACATTTACACATTGATACATTAGTAGCTCATAGATGATCAAATATGACAACAATGCACATCACATAGCTGGGAAGACAAAATTTGAAAATTCTAGCTAAGAAGTTAAGTTTTAAGAAATGATTTAATGTGCTCATATTATGCTCATTTTTAGGTTCATAATTGTATTTATAGGTTGTATCAGAATAGGTTAATGTGGTTTCATTTTCAAAAGACACCTTATTTTTGTTGTACTGCACATTGCTGCAGATCCTCTTTTCACCCTGTGTGTTGAGCTCTTTGTTTTAGCTACCGAGTGAGGCATCTCACTTCTGTACCATCTTTGTTGAAAGTCGCACATGCGCAGTAAGTAGGTAAGGACAACTAGCCATTAAGAAGCGGAGTATGAGGGTGTGCGAGGCTAGCAGCTAGGCGAGCATTGTAACGTGTTCCAAAGAGATGCACGTTTGTCACGGTAGTAAAGGCTGGACTACAATAGAGCTGTTTGGAGCAATTTGTGAAGAAAAAAAAATTCTGTTGGAGATGGTAACTCCCTTTAGGGTGGACTTTGAGCTTTTTTACTTTGTAGACCTATAACATGCACAACAAGATATACCTTAACACAATAAATTAAAGGGAAAAAAGCATAATATGAGGACCTTAGAGCAGGACACAGAGTCATTAAGCCTTCAGGTAGACTGGCCCACCTCTGTATGTCCCCCATTAAGGACACACTGCAGCAGACAGGCAGGAAGGATAGGGGACAAGGACAGGAGGACGAGTCTCTCAGTTTGTTTATATCTCAGGTCATCACTTCTCCAGCTGGAGGGCTGGAGCTGTAAGCCCCCCTCACAAAGGTCAGAGCCATGCCAGGAGGCCAAAAACTGCACACATTCTGTGCATCTCCCATACATACAACTCTCTGTCTCTTTTTCTTTCACACATACACATGCGCACGCACACACACACACACACACACACACACACACACACACACACACTACCTACCTACAACACCTGGATGGTTGAGTAAGAATTCTGACGTACCTTCAGTTCTGTGGAAACTAGTCTGGCTGCAACCGACTTGACTGATTCATGTGATTGCCTTGTGCTGTGCAGCAGGTGTGGCTAGGCCAGGTGCACACTGTGCGGCACCACAAGGCGTGTGCACTCTAGGCAAGAGGTAAATCTGATACAGAATCTTGTTTTTTTCAGTCCTGTAGTGTGGAAGTGAGTAGGGTTATGCAGGTTATGCATGGCCGTTGCATGTATTGTCAGATGTATGGGCTGTGACTTGTCATATTATATGCTTTCATGTGATATCTAACCAAGACCTGAGATAACCATTCTCTAGTATGTGTAAATCACAGTTGTGACAAATAGAATGTATTCAGCTACTACACTTTCCTGCCCATAGGCGGCACTGTCTTGTCCACCTACACATAATTGGCTCTTTACTTTACTGCATTCATATCACTTGCTGAATCACTTACACTTTTCAAGTTTTGTTGCGCATGCACAGACTGTGTTCACTCTCAATAGCTACTGTGTTAAGCTGGTTGTAGAAGAAGTGAAAAATCAGCTCTTTGAAGGCACAAGTAAGTGGCCGATGGCAGCTGATAGCTGCGGCTTAGCGGATCCTCATTATGTGCTGTAGCAAGCTGATTAAAACATTTGATTTGTTCCCAGTGTGTGTGTGTGAGCGTACAGTCAAGTGCCTGTGTGTGTCCTGTGCATGTGCGAGCGTACACGTGCATGCGCATGTGTGAAAGAGTAGGCCTTCGGGCTGCTTCGGTGTGTTATCTGTTTTTTCAACCTTGTCATACTAATTACAGTCCATATTTACTTACATTGTCTTTTTGTTTTCTGCCCTCGATAGGCATCTGCGAGCGCCTCTGCTTAGGCTGTTCTCATTAACAAACTGATGATGTGTGATAGGTCTATCTCGTGATGATACAGGGAGCTTTTCCAAAAAAAGAGGTCATGATACAAATGTTGTCAGCTTTTTGCAACCACAAAGAATTATGTTCTTGTTATCAGGGACGCTGTGATTGCAATTTTGCCAGTAAGTGTTGTTGGGGAAACATTTGAATAAAAGCCAAATGAAAAAAAAATATCATTAACAATAACTTGTATCAGGACCTTATTAAATTGTATTACCCCATATTATGTTTAGTTACTGCTTCACAACTTGGGGTAGGGATGTGAGATGATTAACAAGAAAGAAAAAAAGAAGATAGTTTTCATCTTTGGACATTTAAAATTACTGAAATGAAACTCCACACATATACTGTTAACAAAAAGTTCCTATTGCTTCATTTGGAAACTTCTGATTGCATACTGTTTCTGAGGTATAGTATTTGCATTGGTTTTCAAAAACAAACATCAGTAGCACAAGCAACTAACATCTAGATTTGCTAGACAGCAAAATTGCAGTGCCCTGACAGCAGATGTAATATACATGTCCCTTTAAATATCATGTAAGGTAAACAACTCCATTTCAACATATTTCTACTCTTTTCTTGTGCCTCTTGGGTCACAGACTCCATGTGCAGTTTACCAGTAGTGACCTTTGTCAAGTGACCGATCATGTTCGCTGCACGGGTCGCTCACCACATGTCACTAAAGAAAAGACAGATGGACCTGACCACACCCTGGCTTTTTGGGAACACTGTTTCTGATTAACCAAACCCCTTCAGTTAACTAAACTGGTTGCAGCACATTCAACAACATCATTATGCAAGTCCGTGTGTGTTAGAGACCCATAGACCAACTTACAATAGGATTTGTAAATGGTTAAACTGAACAGGATGCTGTGTGAGGATACATGGTGGGGTGAGCAGGGTAAATCACCGACAACTGAGTTTTATATGGTTTTTGGGGGTGTGAATGGTTCTATATGAGCGTGAGTGACTGATTCCCAGACACAGAGCACAGTGCATCCTGAATGGGTAAATGGCATTTATTCAGCCGGTTAGTCTGGGAAAACATATGGTGCCATTTGGAGGCCCAGACTGGTGCACGCTGTTCTCCTGTAATTAGACTGGCCCAGCAGAGCAGCTACATAACTGCTTCATGATAACCACCCTACTGAAGCCTACAGTGCTGCTGCCACCCAGCCCTGGCTACAGCACAGGACCAGCACAGTGAATTACACATCCTGTTAACACACTGTTCAACACCAGTGAACATCAGTGACACCACAGCTCTGGCAGCTGCACTGAGGGCCAGATTTACTGGTACTGTATGTGACAACGTAAAGAAAAATATGCACCGCGCCTTTCTCTCTACTCTGCTTGCGATTTGCATGAAAGTTAAGTCTGATTTACCAAAGCAGTAACTGCGTGTGCGATCAGTGACTGGGGCTGCCTTTTTGTTATATTCTGGGAAAGAAGGATAACTTCAAAATTTGCAGTTCAGCAGTGGGGTTTCAGAAAAACAAATCAAATATAGTGATGCCTGTTACTAAAATTGTAATAATTGTTTTTGTTTATAGAAAGGTTGAAGTAGGAGTCATTAAATAAGAAAATGGAAAAAAAAGATGCATGAGGAAATATTGCTTATAAAAAGCCACCGCAATATAAATGTCAAATCAAAGCATATTCACAGCACATTAGTAGCTCAAGATCAAGTTTAATGACCACATGCCTGCAACTCCCCATCCACTGTTTGTTTGGTCAGATATTGCATTATTGTATATATTATAAAACATTTGGTTATTGCGTTCCTTTATTATAAGATCTGTGTTATTTGGATACTTTTTTTTACTACCTTACTACAGTTGCCCTGTCAATTTTTTGAGGAGCTTTCATTCTGTCGCTAATCAGAGATGTTTTTATGGAATATTGTTTACACACAGACACAACCATAGTTTAATATATTTTTGCATATTTGAACCTGGCACAGTGGCTCAATGGTTTGCACTGTTGCCTGTGTGGAGTTTGCATGTTCTCCTCTTGTTTATGTGGGTTTCCTAAAATAAAAGGAAAGTAAGTTGCGGTTGTGGTTGTAGTAAATAGTATGCAGTATATGCATGTTAGCCCTGCGATAGTGCACCGGCTTGGCCAGCATATAAGCAAGGTCTTGCCCAATGTGTGCTGGGATAAACCTGAGCTCCCTGTAAACATAAACCCAGCAGAATGCGCAAATAAGCCATTTTTTATCAATGTTTACCCATCATTTGTGCATTCATCCCCTAAAGGAACGCTCATATACTCACTCATTGGCCTGCGCTTTACCTGCTTTGTGTGAGATAGTAGGAAACCTTTTGTTTCTCTCTCTCTCTTTTCTTCCTTATTGTCTTTGCTCTCTTCTTTTTTGCATCGCTCCCCACCCTCCCTTCATCAGGATCAGGGGAGCAGATTGTGTGTCGAAGGTGTGGGTTGTGTTGGCAGGGCTGTGGGGGCGTCAGCTGGGCTGTTGTCCCGTCAGGGGGGAACAGGCTGGCAGCCCGGCGGGAAGGCCCTGTTAAAGATACACTGCTGGGAATCGGGCTGAGCCAGCGCCTGGTCCAAACCAAGCACACACACATGAGCACACACACCGGGAGGGATTGGTAAGGAACGTGGTGGGGGTGTCCAAACCTAGGATAAAGACATTTCCTCCCTCATTTATAAAATCTGACACCACCAGTCTGCCTTCTCCGCCTCCCTCATCAACATCCCTTCACAAAGATCCCAGACACACTGCCAGATGCACACACACACACACACACACACACACACACACACACACACACACACACACACACACACTACAGTGAAAATCCAAGCTACAGTACAGAGTTTAAGCTGCAGTTCCTCTAATGACAAGTAAACGATTGCTCGAAAATAAAAAATAAAATCTTTTAATTTACAGCCTTCAAAATCTGTTGGTTTTGCCCTCAAAATACAGTCAAATGAATAAATTTGAGTGAATGAATATGAATTTGTTTAATGCATGGTCTTTAATTTTACCCCTAATATGGTTAGCGGTAAAGCTGTCCCACAGCTTCACAATGTCCTCCCAGTTACCTTCAGAAACTTATATACAGTTTCACAGATGCTCCTCCTGCATTATTCCACGTCAGTGTTTAAATTATTACGTATGATTTAAATACCTTTTTGGGCTTGGAGGACATTTGAAGGTACAGCAAGCATTGTCGCACATTTCTCTGCACATGCAAAACCTATTATGTACAACTAACACTCCCTCAACACACACGCATACAGTTACATACTGTACTACATTCTGTCTGTGTCCAGAAGGTGCTGTCTGTGTGGCATGCTATTCTCTTGTTGTCTGTTTAGCAAGTACAGCATGTGAGAGTACTGCCAAATTTGCATATGCCGCCATGTATATTTCAGCAGCGTTTAAGACACACATCACCGACAGTGAATTATGCATGGGGCTGGTACAGTGCAGGTGCTTGTTTTATGCACTTGTGAAGGGAAATTGAACTGTGTTTTCTTCTGCTCATGACGCTCAAGGCCCATTGAAGCACACAGGGCAGGCAGCCTCTAAATGGACCAGTGGTGGACACTGTATTCCCCACTAATAAAGGGGGCCTGGCATAGGGAAAGGCATCCGACAGCTTCTGACAGATAGGTAATAGGATTCCCACCTCTCTAAAGGGACTGACTGAGGTGCTGTTGTAGTATCCTTGTAGACCACACCATCTATTTATATGTGCATGTGTGTTTGTTAAATGCGGTGCTGTAGCAGAGATGAGTGACTGAATAATTCAAAACTGGCATGTCTCACAAAATGATGCAAACACATGCATGGATTGTCAGTTGAAGGAATAGAGTGTTGCAGCAAAGACAGCCTAAAAGGCTCTTATGCATTATAGACAAGTCTTTTGAAACAGTTTTCTCATATGCAAATGGAACATACAGCTGCAATCTCTCCTGTTCACTGCAAATCCAAATGAGGCATAGGGCTGTTTATGTTTATATTGTGTGCTAGAAGAGGATGGAGGGGTGTTGGTCGAAGCACATGAAAGATACAATAAAAGACACAATTGTGCTGATATCAGTGTTTACTTGAAAGAATGAGCAGTTAGAGCTGTGGCTTTGCCTGCACAACGGCACTTGTGTTTTCGTAAGCCTCTCCTGGACTAAAGGAATAGACTGCAGAGGATGAGCATAATTAGATATGTCATTTAAGACACCTATGCTCTCCCACTGCTCTATATTTATCCACTTGCCGGTCTCTAACAGGCCCTCAGGTCAACACATTGTGTCCCTGCCTGTCAGCTCAGCAGTGGACGGGACATATGCGGTGGATGGAGACAATATGAAGCCACCTGCTAGTCAGCCTGCCCTCTCCTCTCCTCCTCTCCTCCTCCTCCTCTCTTCTCTTTGCCTCACCTTGCCACTGGATGCATTTGTGACAATTCATATAGCCCTGGTATAGCAGCCTTGTTAAACTTGGCTTAATACCAGTGAATCTGCTATTTAAAGAGTTTGTTTTAGCCACCTCTGTGTGGTAAATGATGATAAGCTTAGCCTGTAATAAACAATCTCGTAAACAGCTCTGCAGCTCAGACCTTAATGGCCTTAGGGGCTTGTAAGAGCTTTATAACACATTTATTACCCCTTTAATGGCTGAGGAGCTGTGAGCCATAACATAAGCTAACACTAATTTAATTTCCTGACATATATTGGCTTTATGCTATCTTTAGGTTTTGGTTATTTTGCCAACTTGATTGATTTCATACCTCATCTTAAGGGGTCCAGGGTCTAGCGTAATGTATTGTGACTCTAAAGACAACTGTATTCAACACTTGCTTCAATTATTTTGCCACTTGGTATTCAGAGTCTGGTAAGAGAAGAGGAGAAACCATTACTTTGTTAGCCAAAAGCACACATCCACTCAGAACAGACGAAAGGGCCAGCATGGGGAATAGAGATATTTGATGTTGAATCTCCCCCTATTTACAGTAGGATGCCTGAATAAACGTGTTCAGAAGCTGGAAAGCAGCATTATGACCCATAACCCTGAGGTATTTGAAATGGAACAGCAGGACTTACTTTGAAAAAGAATAGCAGATGTGCTCTGGGCTCACTGTTTATACCTTGATGTGATTTGGACTGAAATATAAAAAAGGCTGTTTATCTGTTCTTTCCCTTTCGTCCATGGCTGGAAATTGCAGGGTTTAGGAAAGGGAGGTTATTCAGATACACTGCACTGCTGTCAGTGGTTGGATAAAAGGAATATCTTTTGTTTTTGTGTCTGAAGCTGGTAGAAAATGATTCAACAAGTATTATTGTGAAAGTTTTCATCATATTGCCACAGTAGCTTCTATTTACCTATTTTCCCCTTCATAGCTGTTCACTGTTCAAACCAGATGCTGTTGCAGTCCACATAACTATGGCATTTTATTTGAAGGATCTAATATGTAAGAGTGGTCTTTTTACAAAGTACAGATTTTCTATCACACAAGTGCCCTTTCTGCAACATTTTCTCATCATGGTTTATTAAACTAACTCTGGGGCCTGGCTATCTACTTTTGGTTTCAGTGGTTCTTTCTCCAAACACCAATTTCAACCCTTCCTCAATTATTCTTTTGTCTGAATAGAAGCAAGGTATCAATCTTTTATGTTTTGGAAAAATCTGATGAGTGCTATTTTCCGGACCTCCTGCTTGACAGAGATTGTGGAGCTGGCGTGGGGAGAGAAATCCGAAATTGCAGAGTGAATCAATACCGGGCCAGTAATGTTAGGGGGGATCACCTTTCAAAGAGCAGAGCTGAATTTGTACGCCTTATGTTTTTGATCTCTTACTGTACTCATTTCATTCCAGGCACAGTTGTTTTCATAGTTGCTGTTGTTTGTATGTTATTTTAGCTTCTTTCCCAAGTAGCTATTTTGCAATTTGGACAAAAATACAATTAAAGGCCCATCTGTTTCCAATGGTCCTAACGTCAGTCAGATGGGGTATGTCTATTGAAGCCATACCAGGATCCTGGCAGGTTAGAGGCTTCAGTAATGAACATGCTTAATATGCGACCAGGCTGATTTCATCATAACAAGGCCTGTATGGGCTAGAACTGGTAAATATTATTTTTCATGAAGTTAAGCCGTCACACTTTAGCCTTGGCGATAGTCTGAGGAAAATATACAGGACTCATGTTTATAGGTATTTACCCTTGTGTTGTAAGTTTCAGTTGCATTTGGGACACTTCTCACTCATGCCAAGTCTCATGAGACATGTATTTAAGGTGTTTTTGTTGACAAAGCAAGATCTGGAGATCTGAAGAACAACTGTCTAGGATTCCACGGCAACAATTTTAACGATGCAAAGTAATGAAGGATGTTGTTTTATTTTTACAATTTATTTCCTTGTTCACATGTTTTGCATGTTTTTAGCATAACACCTCAGAGTACTATACAGGCACATGTTTTCAGCATGAGAAGCCCCAGTCCTAATCGGACCCTAACCGCTAAACCTGACAATGTTAGTTAGTATTTTGTGGGACATGCAATCCTGATTTTGGTTGAGCCGTACTGGGCCACAGTACTTTACAACTTTTGAGGAGTCATGGGATTTGTCACATGCTTTCACTTTCAAACTCCTCACATTAAGCTTCAAACCACTGACCCTATGCTTGCCCAATTATACATGTCAAAGAGAATCTCACAATTATCCCTTATGCATAGCGCATGTGTGTAAACAGCTTGGCCACAATCACATATTACACAGTAGTCGTCTTACTTCCAGTCTGATCCTGTTCCGCCCTGGACTGCTACAATACAGTAGGAACAACTAGTGTGCTGTTTTGGTACCAACTTCTGTTTTGGATACAATGGCTACCAGAATTGCACATCAGCAAATAGGCTAATATAATTGCTAATAATAATAATAATACCATACTGACAGCTGTCCTAAAGTGTCTAGGTTAATTGTTACAAATATACTGCACCACCCTTTCCGTTGGAGACACTTGTGCGAATGTGAGACACAGTCTGATCAGGTTTTCTTGGGGCTGAGGCAGGGTCTGACTGATCACACTACCTTGAGCCTGATGGACTCAGGTTTGAAGTAGAAGTCCGCGCCCACTCTTCTTGCCTTCCAAGCATGCAAGCACAAACATTTCTAACACAATTCTTTTACCTAGAAACGAGCCCGAGGGCTCTGACCAAAACACTTCTAATATAGGAAAATTGAGCTGCTTTGAACTTTGGTGTTTTTGATAACTACTTGGTATGCTTCCTGGAGGATAACCTGTGGGCCTGGCTTCCCAAGCTTTAATCTCTTTGATTAAGTGCCAGGGCAAGATAGCTCGGCACTCAATAGACTCTTTACCTTCCTAATATCCTCACTGTCCTGATCTTGAAAGCACCAGTACTCTCAACTCTGTGTGCATTTTTAGCCCTCCTTAGACTCCTCTGCAGATAGTTGTTTTCAAAGTTTGGGCCAATAACCTTCTTCCTGTCTGTGACCTTTCCCTTGTCCCTCATCCTGTTTTAGGTCAAGATGGCCTCTGTTATTTTGCTCTGTTTATGCATTATGATTCATAGCAGCATGGGTGTACGTGGTACAGTACTGCGCCTTCTTCCCTCCCTTTCAGTTGCGTGGAGCTGATGGCAGGGCCATGGCCTCCACAGATTAGCAAGGCTCAGAGAAGGAGCACAGTTGCTGGGGTAATTATGCTGAGAGTCGTGGGTTGCCAGATGCAGGATGAGGCTTGGGCCCCGGTTCCATACTGGTGGATCAACCCTAGAACGCTGCAACTAATTGCACAGAGCATACATGGTTTAGCCCACCCAAGCCCCCATCATCACAACCATCTCTCAGGTCATGACTGTTTTTGTGGAAGTATGTCCTTGTTTTTTTTTCTGAATGATATTAATGATTATTATATTTTGGACCTACATTTCTCACTAAACAACTTTAATTATCCTTGTAAAGACAGTTGAACATAAAAGCGGATGATTTTCAGACTGTGTATTGAATTTAACAAAACATTGTCAAATAATTTTACTGTTCATCCCTGAGCCGCTGCTCCTTCGAAAGGAGCCAGTTGAGGTGGTTTGGACATCTGGTAAGGATACCCCCTGGGCGCCTCCCTAGGGAGGTGTTCCAGACACGTCCAGCTGGGAGGAGGCCGCGGGAAGGATCCAGGACTAGGTGGAGGGATTATATCTTCAACCTGGCCTGGGAACACCTCGGGATCCCCCAGTCAGAGCTGGTTAATGTGGCTTGGGAAAGAGAAGTTTGGGGTCCCCTGCTGGAGCTGCTGCCCCCGCAACCTGACAGCGGATAAGCAGACGAAGATGGATGGATGGATGGATGGATGGATGGATGGATGGATGGATGGATGGATTCATTCATTCATTCATTCATTCATTCATTCATTCATTCATTCATTCATCACAGTTTCTGTGTCAGGCACTTTTCTGCACAAATAAGCATACCATTTGACGACAAACACTGAACTTGGGACATAGGGCCGTATGTTTCACCCGGCACAGTACAGCGCAAAGCCCGACACAAGTGACTTTGCTAGTTTAAGACCAATGCAATTGTTAATTTCCCGTCCAGCGCCCATGTCGTTTATAAAGCAAATGCACCTGCTCCCATCTTTGTGCCCATGGGTGTGCTGGTCTTACAGGGAGGTGTGTTCAGATTAATTCTTGGCGTAACACTATCTTGAGACAGCGGGAAGTAATTGAGCTATTGACCAACAAAAACCTGGTGTAAAGTCAATAGTGTAGCATTTCATTTTTTAAAATTTTTTTTAACAGAAAATTAGTAAAATGTACCCAGGCTTATGCATAGCTCAGATGTGCTTGTTACAGACACACACACAGGGAAGCGCAGAAGCACACACATGCAAAAGATTACAAATAAAAATATGACGGTGCAAATCCGCCATCATAATAGCAATGCTCCAAGGTACAAACGCTCCTGGATTTTAAAGGGAATGGGAGATGAAACTCTGATTTGGTTTATTGCATGTTAGTTATGCTCAAAACACACCTATGAATTAATGAAGACAAAACAACCCTTTTGAACCATGCGGCCAGCGCACAGACCCTGTTTTTCTGCTGTCAAAATAGCAAAAGGGGATTTGGACACGCCCTAAACACACCTGCGGCAGGCGCTTCACGCTGTGCGCTTAGATCGTTAAAATAGGGCCCTTAAGGTTTAACAATTGAAAACATTTACGAATGTAAAAGCAAAAATATTTTGTGTGGATGGCTTAATATTATTAGTATTCACGGTCATAAATGCATCTCAGTCAAACCATTCAGCTTGCGTTTTTACATAACTAAAGCTATAGCTGTGCTGTATCTGTTTAAGTCAATTCTCATCTGTTTGTGTTTCTTACATATTTTATATGGATTTGTCCAAAACCCAAACAGTTGTTTTGTGCAGCTATTTATCCACTCTTTTATGGGAAATTGTCATAAACCTTGAAAAGTAAATGAGCTCGTTTGGTAGGAGAAAAACCTCAAACTTCAAATAACTGTCTCACATTTACTGCATCTAGCTCATGATGCCTGTTTTGATTGCCTCTGTGTTTTTCAAGAATATATTTTGTTATGTATTTCGCTGCAGCTGCAAAAAGACAGCCACAGGATTTAGATGCAGATAAAAAACAAGACACTCTAAAATTGTCTGACCCTTCCCAGCACTCTGTACCCTCTCTTCCCTCACCGCAGAGATATGAGGGCACTCTGACATACTTCTGAGACATCTTTTGTTGTTTCTTATGGGTAAATTCTGCCCAGTGTTATTCCATGTGAACCTCCTACACACACACACACACACACACACACACACACACACACACACACACACACACACACATTCAGTGTACAGCAAAGCATTGCAATTTTCTCTTTACACACATCAAATAGTGTATACGAAATACAGTTAAAAGATCACAGCTGGGACCTTTGCTTACATTTATAATCTAAGACAGTAGCTTCAAACAAAAGGCTATAATGGGTATTTTTTAAGTGTAACTAGTTTCTAACCTTTCTATTTTCTTTCATTATTTTTTCAGTTCATCCGTCTTAAAAATGATTGATGCCCATACATTAGAATCCTGAGAGGAGAGTCTTGCAAACAAGTAGAAAGACTTTACTGTAGAGACTGCTGAGCTACTGTAGCATGTTAAACTAAAAGTTGTGTACCTAAAAATAATTTTGCACCATTAGTGAGCAAAATATTTGCGGTATTGTGTAGCGTTCAGTTTGAACAATGTCCCAAATATCCCATGTGAGACAGACTCAACTGCAACAGTTGTGAATTGCCAACCAAGGAGTCAGTACGTCCCCTTGGAATGGAAATTATGAGGCAGTTATGCCAACCAAGTTATGAGGATTGGTTAATCAGTAGCTTAGGTAGGTAAGTAGGTAGGTAGGTAGGTAGGAGAGTCAGTAACCCACCTTGGAAAGTCTTAGAGAAGTTGTCCACCAGCTTAAAAACTGTAAGATTTGCCAACTTTGATACAGACATAGATTTTGCTGGCATCTCAGTAGTCACTGTACCATTTATCCTGTGCCATGCCATCCCTCCCCAACACCAAAGTAATGTCCTATGGCATCTGAATAATGTAGAAAGTTAAGTCATCCACCATGACCGATGGTAGATGACTTCATGCAAGTGTGTATGAGTGCTCGTTTAAGTAAATATGTGCAATACTCATGATGGGTTTTATTACTTCTGCAGCTGGGTATCCCTTAACTCCTATCTTTTTTAATTATTTAGTTCATGAACAGTATATATATTTTGTTGGGGGTTATTGGGGCATGAATAAGCGTGTGTCACGGCCTTTTCACAATCCCTTATGAGCAAATCCCACCCCCCGTCCCTGCCTTGCCCCTAGCAGGCCCAACTCAGAGTTCTTCTGATAGCCATGAAGGGATTTGGGCTGGATGGGCAGACCCTGACTGGGCTGATTGCTTTAAATGGCACTGGCTAAAGCTGCCTTTGAAAGCAGGGGCGTTGATGAGCGCCTTCTCAGAAGAGCCTGTGTAGTCACTGCCTCTGGGAGGGACCCTCTCTAATACCTCCGCATAAGAAATACAGGAAGAGGCAGGGATCACCAGTCACCCCCAGCCAAACACACACACACACACACACACACACACACACACACACAAACTCACACACACATGCACATATAGACATGTGCAAACCCACTTACTTAGACAACAACAAAAGTACTTTCAGTAAACTTTTTTTTACTCTTACTTATGATGTATCTGTAAGTCTAGACAGTGCAATAACTAATTTTACCCTCCCAAAGTACTGTCGAGTAGAGTTATTCATATTATTGAAGTCCTCACTCAGTTTGATGAAAGCATGCTACACATCTGTCTATTTGTGCCGATGCTCACTTGAGAATGCACTAGTGTGAGCAGCTTGCAAAGAGGGAGGATTTCCAGAAGAGTATGTGGGCTTGCTTATTTTGTTCGCTGTTTCACCTTGTCCTTTTGCTCTCATAAAACACCTTAAACATGAGAGAAGACAAATTACAGCTTCAGATGCAGGTGTCCCGGTATATTTTTTTTAATCTCTCAGCAGGCCCCCAGGGTACATTACCTCTGTTCCACAGTGCTGGCTGTACATGGGAGCTGTCACTGGTGGGGCCCCTGAGGCCCAGACTGCTGCTCTAAACAGGGTGGCCTTCTCTCTTTGATGGCCTGTCCCCTGGAGCATGGAGCTCTGAACTTAGGATGCATCCGCACCCAACACCACTGACCCCAAACCTAGTTACCCCTTGACTTTGCTATCACCTTAGTCATGGGAACAGGCATGTCCACCATAAGCATCAAACACAGCTACACAGCTTTATGCTCATTAGGGTGATTGGTGCAAGTCAAGGCACGAAGACGTCAGTGCTTTTGACTAGTCATCTTTACTGTGTTCATATGGAAAATTCCTAGTTAAAGCTTGTTGGTGTCAGTAAACCTTGTGTCAGAGTCAGAAAGTTAGGATACGTGCTTCTCCACGGCAGTCGAATGGCTTCAGGCGAAACAAGCTCATTTTGCGTGAAAGAGAGAGAGACAGAAGGGGGAAAAGAAGTAGCAGTAAATTACTGATAAGTGACAGAGAGAGCAGCTTATCATGTGACAGCATCAGTGTGGAATGAAGACCTGGTGTTGTGTGAGTTAACCCTTTGACACATCTCATGGTGAGGGTGAAGGTGAGCGAAACACACAGAAGACGCACAGATGAACAGCCGTGGAAAGAAGAGAGGCGGAGAGGGAAATGGGAAAAATTGCAGGGGAGTGGGTGGTGCATGGAGCGCGCCTGGCTTTATTTTCAATTGCAGTTTACGATTTTTCATGGTCATGTCTCCCCTGCCTCCATTTCAAAATAATCGGCTGTCGGTTTTTGCAAGTCTGGCCGCCTTTCATTTCAGAGGTTTGTTTTTGAAAAGGTTGCTATTATAGCCAAATGGTTTCTGTGCTTCTCTAAACATGGCAAGGCATTAGGCTGGGCTCCGGTTTCAGGGCCTGGCTCCTAATGAGAGACCCAATCACACTGAGGGAAAAGACGGATCAGTCCTTCTACACCAGACCCAACCTGTGGTTTACCTCTTGAAACATAACCACACTCTTTCGTTCTCTCTTTTTCCCCTTTTCTTTTTCTTCCACTCTGTCGCTCCCTCCACCTCCTGTCACGTCTCTTCTCTTTTACAACCTAACTTGATCAAAGTTGATTGTGCAGCTGCACTGTTCCGCACAGATCTGTAAATAAATAGATTAACACCAGGGCCAAAATCTGGCCTGACAGCTCGCGTGGATTGCATGCATGGTGCTAGAATACTTAGTTTCATCTCATATTGGTGGAGAGATTTTCCTCTTCAGCTGCAGACAGTGACTGTGAGTCCGAGCCATGGCCGGCTGACATGCCATGTGAACTTAAGTGGAATATGTGTATGTAGAGCACATGTACTGTCCACTGCTGATTGCGCCATGAATGTCCCACAGCAGGGAGATACTAATAGTGTTTCAGGTATTTTACTGTAAAAGATAAAAAGGAACAGTGGGAGTGTCCTCTTACTATAAAAGTTGTTTCCCATACTGTCAAGTGTTTCACTTGTTCTGTCTTCAGCTCGCCAACATTACAAACTTTTTAAAATAAATAATGATACAAATGACTAGACTATTGGAGTCAGTGGGCTCGGCTCCACTTAGGTGTCAGTGACAATACACATATCAGCAGTACAGTACTTAGCTTGCAAAACACCCTGACCGTGTGTCTGTTCATTGTGCCTTTGTACAGAATATGTGCTAAAGCCCTGACTTTCAAACTCACCAGGAACTCCAGATGTGTCTCGTATTTTTTCTCCAGACTCCATTTCCCTCTCAATGGTGTACTATGTCAAGAAGTGGAGTCATACAGTTTTGGGATAATTTTGGGATTGGCCCTCATTGAAACATTCTTAACCTGAACAGACGTGTCTTTAAATTGATTAACACCACCTAGAGCAAAGCCACGCGTGTTTATATTTGTTCAAATCTTTTCATCTACTTTGCATGCAACAAAAAAAAAACTTTTTCCTTGCCTTCAGTCTGAACACATATTTAGGCTAATTCTTTTCACTGTGAATGGTTGCATATCATGAGAAACACATGTACAATTGACTTAACACAAATGGTTGTGATTGTAAGTGCGTTTTGTGGAATGATGTGGTTGCTACAGTATGGCAGCTGATCACAACTCCTGCTTACCCCATGGCTTTTCCTCCAATGTTCACACAACTCTACGGTATTTGCTCTGTGGAGGTTGTCTGTTCTGCACTACTGAGTCACAAGGCCCTGTCAGTAACACACTGGCTTTGACTCCTGTAAAGCTGTAGTGGAAGAGAGGATGGGGAAGACGAAGAGACAGAGGGCAGTATGCACAGTCTTCTGTTATTGCCAGACACTCTTCAGTCTTCTTGCAGTGGGGACTATGATTTATGGAGGAGTCTCCATGTGGTAAGAACCTGAGGAGGATCACTCGCTTCTGCAGGAAGAGAGAGGGAGAGCGAGCACTCTCCTCTGTCCCTGGTGCTTCTCTTACACACCTATCTTAGCAGTTCTTATTTCAATTTCTGTTTATAGTTTTGACGGATTATAAAAAAGCAATGCCGGATGGATACCTTCCCTTTTTCCCCTTCTGTTCTCTTCTCTATTTTTTCAAAGTGAGTGTGATTGTTAAGCAGTTTATGTATTCTCTTTCTCCCTGTCTGTTTATTGGAGGTAGTGAATTAGGTTTGAAACCATCACCGGAGGTTGTGTTTGAAACTTGAAAGGAAGCCCCCATAGCACAGGCCCCTCCCTCTCTCATCCATCCTCTCTCTCTCTCTCTCTCTCTCTCTCTCTCTCTCTCTCTCTCTCTCTCTCTCTCTCTCACAACCTCACACTTTCTCAGCGTTAGCATAGTTGTCACACTGTGGCGCCGCTATCTGCACATTATTAGTTATTACTTTATCGGCTCCCAAAGCTGTCAGAAGACACCCTCCTGGAATATACAGCAGGCATAAGCCATCAGTCCTCATTACGCTAGACCCGTGTGCAATTTACACCCAGCTGCCGCTCACCCACCCATGACAAGATGCTAATGTGTATGTGTTTTTGTGTGTGTGCTCACACTTCTATGCAGATCACAGGGCTGCACACGTATGATATGAGCACATCTTTGAGGGAATGCACTCCGATGTATGAAAGGGGCAGGGCTAATGTGCAACATGATAAAAGCATCCACCAAGGCCTTCATGTTTGTTTGAAGAGGCTTATGTTATTCCATGCATAGTGCTGCTCTTCCGAGCCACCAGGAGGCAGGGACAACATTGAAAACTGCTGCTCAGGAAAGCTGAAGTCCTGTTCAACACACAGGTGTGCGGTAAAACCCCTTGAGGCACCCAGGGGAGAACAGGGCCCAGCAAGTCAGGCAGGGTGAGTTACTGCGTATCCCAGTGATAGAGATCAACACAAACGTCACATCACCTGGGAAAAAGGTGAATGTGTGTGGTGTGAGAAAGGAGAGGTGGAGGGGTTGTAAAAGTAAAAAAGCATAATTTCAACATAATGAATTATGTTTTGATTCAGCCCTTGCATATTTTGCCTGAGGTGGCTGTCGTGAACAGATGTACAAGTCAGGTTCTCATCATTACTGTTTGCGTTGTAGCATGAAGATTGTGCAAATCAGACCTCCTGCACCGACACGATGCTTACTTCTAAGTCCTGTTGCCAGTGACTAACCTCTCCACCGTTTGATCTAGCGAAGTAGCCACATTAGCACTTACTAATTCGCTTGGCTGTGGGTTTGGAAACAGCAAACATTCTTGAGGCCTGCTGTCACACTATTGTAAGACTTGAGTTAAGTGTTTGAATCCATCACCTCCTGTCCACATGGTTCTTTTAAGAGGCATCAGTTGGGCACATCAGTCTGTCAATCACAGGATCGACACCCATGTTTGGCATGAGGAAGAAGTCGCCGTATGTCTTTGTTCTTGTTGATGTTTGTTTGAACTTTTGGCAAACATTAACATGATGTCATACATGCACAATTGACAGTGGACAAGTGATTACGGTGACTCATAATTGATGGTTATTCCTGTATTTATTGATTAATTTCAGTATCAGCTGAAATGTATACTGCAGTAAGTCATGCCGTTTTCTTCGTCAGTCATTATTTTATGATCCACTTTTAGGGAATGTATGTCACGTAAAGTACAGTTTTTCATGAGGCTTCCTGTGCAGCTGTTAATTTTATAGAGGACACACTTATAAAGAAGGTCATGCATTGAAACATTGTGGCATGCAAGCCTTCGAAGCAGTGGTGTCTCCAATTTGGTTATTGCAAGAGAGACATGTCCCTATTTGTCTACTCATGCATTATCAAGAGAACGCAGGTGTATGGATGGCCAGCAGCAACAGGAATGATTTGCTATGTTGCTCTTGGATAGCTAAGCCTCCATCCCACATAATGCGAAACACAATTATGCAAACTTTTTTTCTTCTTCAATGAGAACAACTCAAAATAATGGCTTTAATATATGCCCTTACCTCCAGCAAGTGTTTTGTATGCAAATGAGGTGTGATTTCAGGGGATGGAGAGGCGGAATGTCTCTTGCATCCATCTTTTGTTGCCAGGCGGATTAAGGGAGATCTGTTATGGTTTGTTAACATGGGAGCTTTTGATTCGGATTGAAACGAAACCATGTGTAGAATTAGATTAAAGACAATGTGTGGTGAGTGGCGGCTCAGGCATGTGCTGGACTTCAACCGCCCGTACGCAAGCAATCACCACTGTGGTCCCCATTGTTTGGCCCAGCTTCTGTTGTGAAGTGGGTTTTTGTCCTGTTTTTGTTCTGTAATGGGCTGTAATAACTTATATAAATCACAGTGACTGAGCTGGAGCTCCACGGTTTGGGCTTGGCATTGATGGAAGGCTTGGTTCTCCAGAGGACTGGTGAGCAGGAAGTCTTGTGTATGCTGAGGGAAAGTTTGAAAGTCAGCAGGCTTTAGGTTTGACAGTGTTGTTTTGTTTGTAAAGGGAATCAGCCTGAGGTTTTCTTCTGGGGAGGAAGGTCAAATAAAGAAAGAGGAAAGCTTTGATAGTGATCTACAAACCGTGTGTTAGACCAGGACAGGTGAAGATATAAAAAACATAAAAGGGAGCTGAATTTGTGTGAATTTCTACCTCGTCTTTTGCCTTGCCTGAAGGGCTTTATTTTTATATCAAAAAGAAAATGAGAAAAATAATACTGGATTACAAAATCAGGCTCTTCTCATTAAAAAGGGCACACAAACATCAACAAAGGGAGAGAACATTAATAATGTCTTCTTAGAAACTGTGCTTAAGTGGAAGCGAGTGTGTATTTTCTAATATACTTATACGAAGGTGTGTGATAATGTGTAGGGATGATAAATGAAGGAATATGGAATTAGTAAGATGACTCACTGTGTTCATTACTAGTCAGTGGTGTTTTGTCAATAGCAGGACTCACATCATCTTGTAAGCTTTGGGCGGTGCATTTAGTTACACTGCTGGGAATTGTCCGTAACCCTGTTTTACATTGGAAATAGCCCAGAGGAAAAGGGGTAAGAGGAGAGAGAGGAGGGGGTGCAAAGAGTAACCACTGATTAATTATGCACATCCCTGATTGTGACATGCTATCTGCTGCTATTAATGGGCAGGGATAATCACTCTGGATTGTAATTTCAGCCTCTGACTTCAGAAGTATACTGTGTCCAACATCAATCTTCATACAAAACAACTGCAATTTACAGACAAACTTCATTTGCAACTGCTTTTGAGTCTTCAACTCAGCTCATTTCTCAGAAGTGAAGTGTTAAGGAGAGGCGGGGGCACAAAGGATGGCGGGTTGCTTTAAATGGTGTTAGCCATAGACAGGCAAGTTAGAACAGGAAGCCATGATATTACTGTACACTGCTTGAGGTTATAAAAAATAATAAGAGATCTGTATGAAAGGGAAAAAAAAGTGTTTTGAGGTGGCATATGAAAGTTCACAGCTTTCATTGTTTGAACTTTTAATTCAGCTCTAAATGAGTGTCATTATTCTCTCTCACACGTGGTATTGTTGAGGAGGAAAATATACGAGATCTTGGAAATAATATCACATTAAAATGTTAAATATGAGTTAATGAGAAAATAACACTCACCAGCTGATTTTTAGGCATTCTCAGAACTGCCACAGAGCCATTTCAGGTACAGTATTTGCTATGAAATGTGTTTCTGTAAATGTAAATGTCTGTTTTATGTCATGTGCGTTATAAATTTGCCTATTAGAGGGAAAATATAAAGAAGATAAATGGACAGTTTATTCCCCATTTTATACAATTTCGTCACATTTTTTTCATTACAAAGTCAAACCTTATAAAAAAAATAAAAAAAAGTGAAATTGAGCCCAGCTTCTCTTTTTTTGACTTCTCCAAAAGCTTCCCTGGCAGTTTGTCTTAAAGCCGAAATGAAACGAAGAATGTAATTAGAGGGAAGGGAAACTTTTAAGGGGAATTTCAGAATGCCGAGCAATCAGAGCCTTGAAAGCAGCATTTGGACCCCCATCAGAGAGTCTCCTGCCCAGCCACAGACAGTACACAGAGTGTTACGGGCCCCCTTTTCCACAGAGACACACACAAGGTCTTACTGTTTTTATTCTACCTTCTATGGGTGTGCTTTGCTGCTGTCACACTTCCCTAACATTAACCTCGCTGTGTGGCTTCCAAATCCAAGAGGAAACCACATAGGCTTTCTCCCGCTGGAAAGACAGGAAAGCGAGCTTTGTGGTGGGTGATGGGACAAAAGTGAGAGATAAAAAAAGAAGACGAGGGAAGATCAGGTGTGTGAAAGGGAGAGACTTGGCGAGAGAAATGTATGAAAATAGCATGAAAAAGTCTGTCCTTTGGTTCTTTCAAGCCCATTGGTGAGGCTAAACAAACAGCGAATGCTTTGGAGAGACACATTAACTGTAACTGCCCTTGATCTGGCAGTGTTTAGAGTGCTGTCGGCATGGCTAATAAACACTTCATTTAGTTTTAATGGTGCCGGCGCCTCTCCGCAGCCTTCAAAAGTACCCTTTATTTGGGTCATTTACGGCTCTTCCTCGAGGAGCACCCGAGGGACTGCAGATCCAGTCCACATCTCTGTCTGCCGGAGCACTCCAGGCCTGGGGAAAATTAATAGGGCTATCTTGGAAGAATAAATAAGTGATGGGCTTTACCCCTGCCAAACAGCCCTGAGAGCTTATTAAGGCAAAGTGAAGGGAGATGGGGTAGCTGAAAAAGAAAAGAGATTTTAATATGAATTTTGCACCTTTTAATGTAGGGCAAGGCTAGTTCTTTTCTCAGTTCCGTCCCTTCTTTTTTCCTCTTTTATTCCATTTCCTTGTGCACACTCTCCTATCTTTTTCTTGCTTTGCCTCTGTGTTCCTCCTCTACAGTAATTGTAAACACAGCAATTATGGATTGTGTGAGACTTAATTATAGCTTGTGCAGAGCCCTGGGGGAGCTCTGGCGGAATGCTGTGGCTGATAAAAACGCCAGCTCATCAGCACCCCTCCAATGGTGGCGAGCCCCTGCGAGAGTGGACCAAAGGGAACTGTTCCCCCAGGGCCCTCCCAGCCGAAGGACCAATTAGTATTAGGCGGGAATTAATCTTAACGGGACACAGCCACTCAAACAGGTCCTCCCAAGGTGAGGAGGAATTAATGTGGTTTCCTTATTGGTTATTGCTGCTGTTGTCATTTAGGTTATTCCCCACACGATAGACCAAATCGGCCTGTAGCTGACAGATGTTCCTCTGCACGCACCGTATCAAGACACAAGTTGGAGGAAGCTCCTGGATTGCAAAGAAGAGCAAATCAAATCATAAATCATTAATAAAATGTAGTAACTGCTTCTTGTATTTAGACATTCAAAGCTCAGCCCTATGTCAGATCCCATCAGGAGGGGGCTCATATAGTGATCCATGCCCAGTTTAAGTATTGATTTCTGGGAAGCATGGCTCCATTAAGGTCCTGCCCGGGGGTGTGGAAGGGTCAGCAGTGGAAGTTGTGGGCTACCGTGACCCCAGCTGCAGTTTACAATCGATTAACTCTGACTCGGAAGGGAGAAAGTCCTGGGGAAGTAAGCACAGGGCCCCACACGCAATTAGGCTACATTAGCCCTCTGGTCAGAGCTGTTCCAGGGGTTGAAGTAAGTTAATTAGCACTTTCTTATGATATCATTGATGACAGGGGTAAAGCTAGCATTGATTCGGCTTTACTCTATTTCAGCCTTGGAGACCAACCCCCACAGCTGCAGATACTCCTAGCATCCCTCCTTTAAATCAAGCACAACATGCATGTCACTCCCTTAAAATAATTTGGAAGCACTAACTCGTTATGTTAATCCTGATATTTAATGTTTCTGGAAGTGCTATTTGAAAACCATGCAGATTTGATGGAGTGGGCTGATACTACAACCAGGCACTGGAACCCATGGTAATTGGGCTTTCTTATTCCAGCAGCCAACAACAAGCAATGGCACATTCCTGTCTTGCCACACTTCGGGCTCTATCTAGCACCCGGCGCAGCACGGTGCAAAGCCAGTGCAGTTGTCAATTTCCCATCCAGCTCCCACGTCGTTTAAATAGCAAATGCAACTGCGCCCATATTTGCGCCCATGGGCGTGCTCGCCTTACAGGGAGATTTGTGTGCACAAGTTTAAAGTTTAAAGTTTGTGAATTCTTGGCATACTGCTTTCTTGAGGCAGACACAGAAGGAAGCACAGCAGCACACAAATATGCAAAAGGTTACAAAAAAATTTGACGGTGCAAATCCGCCATTATAATAGCAATGGGAAATGACACTCTGATTGGTTTATTGCATGTTACGCCTAAAACACACGTATGAATTAATGAAGACACTAAGTACAGCCCTTTTGAACCATGCGCCCGCCATCAAACTAGCAAAAGTGGATTTGGACACGCCCTAAGCGCACCTGCGCCAGGAGCTTCACGCCGTGCGCTTAGATCGTTGAAATAGGGCCCTTAGAGTGGAAGGTCTTCCTCTGTTTTATTTTGTAGTTTTTCAAAACAGATGATAGTAAATGTCATGGATAATAATGGATTTGCATTTATGGCTTCTGACAGTCTGCGGAGGTTTGACGAGAGGGCGGTTGCTCTCCAACAATTCCCAAACGTAGACTGCGCGTATGGTACTTAAGGCTTCATTTAGAGGCTTCCACTTTGACATCCCATCACATGTTTTCCCCATGATTTGTGTGTTTTTGCCTGTGACTGCTTTTTGTCTAGGCACTCTTTCTCAAGAGAAAACACAAAGACCCTTCACTAATTTCTTATTTTGGCAATTAAAGTGTAAAGGTGTCAGAAGCGGATCGTCTTTGTCTCCCTCGCTTAACACATAACGAACATCTCCCCGTCTCGTCATGTCTCTCCACTAATCCCTTTGTTTTTTGCCTGCCGTTTTCTTTATTCTGCCTCCTGCTTTGTTCTTGGAACTCTTCTTCGCCGCTCCATCGTTCTTTCTCTTTTGCGCTACATCTTTCGCTCTCCTCTACTGGTCTCACAGTACTCCCTTTGTTAAATGAAAGGTTTGCCAATAGATCACTCACTCTCTTTGTTCTTCCTCTCAATATTGTTTGTTTTACCAGCAGCTAAACTACATTACACCTTTTTTCTCTTTGTCTGTATCGCTCCATTCTGCCTGTCTGTTTTAGCTCGGGGCCAAGCCAGGCAAGTGAACAGCGACAGATGAAGCACCTTGTCTGTCAGCAGTGTTGGAGGGAATTAATCACAATTCAGTAAGTGCTCTGATGAGGATTCAGAGATGCTTGTTAGAGATAGAGCCATCAGGTGTGTCTGATCAGTCTTGCTCTGACAGCAGCCTTGGGCAGGACACTGAGCCAGGTATTAAGGTGTGTTTTGGCCCAGTCCTGCCCTCCGGTGCTAGTGGTCATGAGTGCACTGGACTTTAAGTGAACACCCACCAATTCACCAAATGTGGGTTGAAATGAATTGTGGCAAATAGTGGTGTCAAGTTACTGGCCAACCTAGCGAAGGCTTCATCTAATTGCATTGTCCATCCAAAAGTGCCAGACCATGTGCTCAAGCTGTGTCCAAGCACACCTGCTCTTCAGTTATGTGCAGCACGCTATGCACATCAGAGGTGTAGGGAATACAAATTGGAGGAATGGCATGGTGCAAAAATGCTGCCAGGTGTTTTTGTACATATTGAAAATTTGTATCAGTTGTCTGTGCATAATGAGACTCTATTTTCTTTTTAATCAAAGTTCCATTCCATCTACTCTTTATGTCTGTGGCTGCTTTTTCTTTAGCACAAGAAACCTGATGAATGAATATAAAAATAAATAATACATTTTACATTCATACATTTTTAAAATGTATTTGTACAGACTGTGAAAGGATGGTTGCAGTGACATATCATGTTTTGGTTTGTAAACATTGGCTAATATCTTAAAAACCTATTAGCCAAAAGGAAAAGTTAATAAATAAAAAATCTAGAAAAAAGCAGATAAGAAAAGACACACATTCACATACAGTATGTAGAGCACTATTAATGCTTCAGTCATTCTACTGTGCCACTGAGAGACAGACAGCCGCTAAACCGTTGAGCTCCACTGCATGTTAGCGGCTATATGTGGCCATGTCTTCACATGCCAAGGAAGTGCGTCTGTTCCTTTGGAACGCCAAAGTGTATGTTATGGCATTGTGACAAATATCTGACATGACACACTAATCAGATAAGAGCTCAACCCTGAGGCCAGAGAGGGCCACTTGGACAAAAGAACAGGTTGAGAAATAATAAATATCTTTAAAACGTTACAAATTATAAGTGCTCTGCCATTAAGGGAGTCTACGTGATGTGCTCTTTGTGTCTGCGCCCAGTTGCACATTCTTCAGGGTAATTTACAACATGGCTCCTAGCAGTTTGTTTAATTTCAGAGCCCAAATGAAAGCGTTTGCGGCATATTGGCATATTTTTCTTGTTAAGCAATGTTTAAGGTAGAGATAGACACGGCAGTAATTGCAGGTTTGACTGAGAGTAGGAGTTGAGTTAGCAGACATCAACACTCCCCTTGCCTTGGAAAGAAAATGAGAATACAACGATAATGTTGGAGATAAAGCATGAGAGAGGTATGTCATCCACTTAACTTTTTCACTGTTGGAGGACTCGCATTGATCCTGCTGAAGCGGCAAAGTAGATTCAAAGTATGACGGGAAACATTTGAGCAGAATATAAACAAAGCAACAAAAAAAAAAGAAAGTAACTGGGACAGAAATTAAGAATGAGGACACATCAGCCTGTAATAGCGGTAGAATAACAAACACAAGCCAAAATTAGTCTCTCACAATAAACTGACAGGGGTATAAAAACAAGCCTGTGTACATGATGTGAGGTTATAATGAGGCATTGATTGTTTGTCCTCAATTTCCATTTCAGTTCCTTCTTAAATTGAAGGCAGACACTTGTAAACAGCCATACCTATGTCTTTGCTGTTCTCATTAACTTTTATTTATTTATTTCCCCCACACGTTATTGAGGTAGACAATCGAGATGAGAGGGCGCGTGTTACTTCCTGTATGCGGGAGAGCTTCCTGTTTCCCTGACCTTGTTCTGGTCGTCTGTTCCCGAGATGGTGTTTATCACCCGGTTTGCAATCATCTGAATGATGCAGCCGGGGTCCTTTGGGATGTTTGTTTGTGCTGTCTTTTATTATGCCATTTTTTAACTGTCATTGTGGCAAGACAGGAATGTGCCATTGCTTGTTGTTGGCTGCTGGAGTAAGAAAGCCCAATTACCATGGGTTCCAGTGCCTGGTTGTAGTTTTAAGGTGGGCTGTGTGTGTGTGTGTGTGTGTGTGTGTGTGTGTGTGTGTGTGCGTGTGTGTGCGTGCGTGTGCGTGTGTGCGTGTGTCGGTTTTGTTCTGGTGAGCAGCTGTCCCAGGCCCCGCTGGCAGGGGATGGTTATGGTCGCAGTGGTGACAGCGAGGAGGAGGAAGAAGGAGCAGACAGGCGTATAAGGGACTTCTCATGTGTGTGCTGCCACCTTGGTTCTGCTCAGCAGCCAGCTCTCCCTTTCTGTCTCCGCACCACTTTTAACTGCTGTCTGATGTTGTAAAATCTTGTATGTTGTAAAATCGTGTATGTGACGCTGCGACTAAAGTCGTGTGCGTTCCTCCCGGTTTACAGAGTATGTGTGGCCAATTAGAGCTGGGGTTATGAGGCTGATGTATGTATTATAGTCTATTATTCCTTCTTACCTAATGTTGACCATTAACTGTTGTGTCATTAGTTACTTTACCAACTGTGGTGGCAGCACAGGAAGGCACACAGTCTGTCATAGAGTACACATTTCTTTGTGGGTACAAGGCATGGGACACAGGAATGTGACTGCAAAACGGCAACAGTATTCTGGGGAATTTTAGTAGAGCAAACCAGGGACCACATGATATGGTTGCCATCTAATTAAAAGAAAATAGCAAGTACATAAATTTTACTTTAAATTTGGCTTCTTGCATTCTAGAAATATACATTGTTAAATGGTTTGTGATAGTATAGAGTCCTGAAATTTGCTTAAGAATTGTACAAACCCTTGATTTAACAAGAGAAACAAACTTTTCTGGTGTTGTGACTGCAGTGTATGCATTATTATCATGTGCATGATTCCTCTACTGTGTTGTTCCACTTTGGGCAGTGTTGTGTGTGACACAGCATTGACTTGCTGTCTGTCGGTCTCATATCCAGTGTGGCCACGTAGTGAGCGGTGTCTAATGGAGCCTCTGATGAATAATGATTCCATACACTGGTAATGTTCTGTGCCGAGTAACGGCTGCATTGGTTTCTGTCCTGTTAACTCCGCTGGTGTAAGATTGATTGTGGTGTGCTCCGCAGTCATACAAAGACACTTCATTGCTTGGCAATGAAAATAAAGCTTCTCCCACTGAAATGAAGAGCAATGACACTAGGGCAACAGAGACAGACCAGCGCCAAGCCTGGAGACAACCACAGCCCCGTATCACCAGCATGTGTGAGTGACACACCATGAAATAGGCACCGCTCCAATAAGACTTATTTGTTTACTCATTGCTTTCTGCTAATTGAGGTGTGGCAGTTTGTTATTTTTGCCTCAGTTGAGATGAACCTTAGGCGCCCCGATTAGGCCTCTCACTGTACTTAGAGATCCTCAACCAAGACTCTCCTTCAAATTACACTTGACACTGTGAAGAAACATCTAATAGAAGTGTGTAATGGGCTCTGATGACAAACTACACGGTTGGAAGACCATGTAATCTTGCCGCAATTAATTAAAGTGCGTCCTGTGTGTGTGTGTGTGTGTGTGTGTGTGTGTGTGTGTGTGTGTGTGTGTGTGTGTGTTGTTGATTTTTTTCTCCCTTTCTCTCACACCCAGCCTAACCAGATGCCACCAAATAACTGAAATAACATTGCCTGTCAACAGTAAAAAATGAAGACCCATACCCTAACAAAGAAAGGTACTTAGAGCTGGCAGAGGGAGGCAGATGCAGGGTTATTTATGCTCCAGTGCTTCTCAGTGTCCCGGTAAGGGTCCTCCACAGCTCAACATCTGTACCTCCAGCCGCCTAATTACCCACAACACCCCTGCCCAACCACTTCCTAGTCTGTCACCACCTCAAAGCTCGCTGGAGAAAAGCAGGGAAAAGAGAAGGTGAGAAGAGTGTTACCCGTTGGCCGTCTTCATCGTACAGTTTCACCGTACAGTATTGTATATTTACCCAGTTTTATTTTTTCTGCTACAGAAATGGCGATGACAATGTTTGGCTGTACGACGCATTGTTAACTGAAGTTTTCTTTTTCATAATTGATTTTACAGAGCAGTTCTATCAATTTTACCTGCAATGTTCAAAATCGTACTGATCAGAAAACCTTTTTTATATTAAAGGAGACTTATTCTCTCTCTCTTTATCTCTCTATCTCTCTCTCTATTGCCCCGTTAGCCCTCTTTTCACATTGTTCTCGCACTTAACTTTTGTTATTTGTCTGTTTATTTATTTCTCACTACAGTATTGATTGGAAGACAGAGAACAATTAGGCCCATTTTGGGGATAATTTCCCTGTCTTCACTTATTTGTAGTCAATGAGAAATTTGCAATGCTTTATGGAAGTTTTGATGGGAGCTATCAGTTTGGAGTTGCTTGTGCCATTGATTTGATTAAAGGCCTTACGCATTGTCTAATGAGTTTTACACATGGCTGAGTGGTAAATAATCACCTTGTGATTTTTGACCCAGAACTCTTCTTAACACCCCCTTCTCCTCTCATTTTTCTTACTTTCTCCCTTTCTCACTCTCTCTGAGCAGAGGACCAGACACTTGGTAGTTCACAGAAGAGGTAATGGAAATCAATTGAGACCGTGATTTGAAGAGTTTTTCTCTCTCTCCCCCCCCCACCTCTCTCAAGTCAAATTGATTCCTTTGCTTGTTTTGCTTTAATATTCATTTTAGGTTGGTGTTCAGTAAATGTGAAGAGAATGAATAGGAATATGAGGTGTCAAGCCTCTTTGCATGATCAGTTTGTGAAAACTATAAATTTTACCCGGCTGCAAATTGTTGAGCAATTAAAGCGTATTGTGTATAATAAGCACTGACTCTACTGGGTGTTTAGCTTTATCGAGCCTGTCTGGAGATGGAACTCATACCTGCTGCTCTGTGAATTGCAGCACATAAAAGATGGACTGAATATGTTCCCGGGGAATATTGCCCTCTCAAAAAGACCAATCCGTCTTGCTTAGGGAGGCAATCTTAGGTGCGGTAGATAAACTAATATTTGTGTATAACCTCAGTCAGACAATACAAATGATCGGATGATTTTTCATCTCCTTATGCATACAGGGAAATATGAAAAATTGAGGTTTAGGAATATTTGCAGGGTCTGCGAGGCGGCTTGCTGGGCCACCGAGTGCCCTGGGCCACGCTCCTCACCAACGACTGCAGAGTGAAGAGTGATGAGAATATTATACCCGTCTGTTTCCCGTCACTCCCCATCCTCCCCTCCCACCTTCTTCATTCTATCCTCTCACCACACTAATTCATATGGCCACAAGATGGAGAGAGAGGGAGCGGGCGAGATGAAATGAAAGAGAGCGAGCAATACACAGGCCGCCCCTCTGGTTTGCCGTCTTTGACTTTCGCCTTCTCCCCGCCACCCATGATTGACAATCACACTGACATAAATCACCCAGTCCCTCTCAGTCCTCTATATTGTTCCTCCCACCCCAAACCAACACCTCTGCCACCACTGCCAACTCCTACTACTGACACATGCACGCTCTTCTTTATCGTCTGGCTATCACACTGCTAAAAACCCACTTATTGGGTTAATCTGCTGATGTTACCGGGCCAAAGTATTCATCACATTGGAGAGCTGGTGGGCAGATAGGGGCACAGTGTTGTCTCTAGTGTTAAAGTGTTGTCATACTGAAACTCATGATTGTGGAGGCTGCAATACGATATTAAGGAGGCTACAATGCTGATACTCCATCTGTGTGTTATTGTCAGATGGCCTCCATGATCTTAAACCAAAATACCATTTTGCTTTATGCAGCATGCATAGCACCATTTAATATATATATATATATATATATATATATATATATATATATATATATATATATATATATATATTAAAAAAGTTACACAGTTACTGTTTACAAACCAGCACATTTTCTTGTAATGAGCAGCCCTTGAGAACAGGGTACATTGTGTGTGCTATGGGCCAGCCCAGTCAGGAAAAGGGCATGTTTTCCTGTAAGGCCGAGAGCATTTGGTTCCTTTCAGTATAGTGTTCTTTTCTATCCTTCTTCTGTGCCTTAAAAAAACTGCTGAATCCCGCAGAATCCAGCCGTCAAGTGCAATTCCTCTCACCACCACCCCCTGACATGGAGATGGTGACATTTACCCCCACACCCCATTCTCCTCCTCAGGTTTGGGAGTTTTTATTTTTTGTTTATTGCGTTGCCTTACGCCAAAGCCTCTATGTTTTCCCTTGAAAACCTTTCTGTTTGCTCTCTATATTTCTGCATTATCTGCCTTTGCCCTCTGCTTTTCAATATGTCTACTTTTCTCCCCCTTTTTATTTCATTTTCTCCCTCCCTCCCTTTCTTTGCATCTCCCGCTGTATCCCTCTCCCATCCACTCTCTCTCTCTCTCTCTCTCTCTCTCTCTCTCTCTTTTAACGTTACTACGGTGAAGAACATCTCCTCTCCCCTGTTCGAGATAAATCAGGGGTCTGGGCGGCGGCACTCGGTCAGAGGCATCATTCGCGAGGCTGATGAGATAAGCGCCGCTCATCTCTTGGCGCTGTATGGAGATTTATTGGGCTGGGAAAAGCAACAAGCTAGCCATCACTCTCAGCCAAATAGACTCCCCGCCTGCATGTGTTTATTCTTATTGCAATACCACGACCACTGCCGCTGTCAGGGGTGGAGTAGCCCCCGGAGGCCTGCTCCGTGGTAGTGGAAGCCTAGCCCTGCTCTCTGGATCATTACCGTCTATTAGATCAAGAAAACAAGCCTCCACACTGGGGCACTGAGTGACACTGATGGCCCAATTTCTCTCTATCTCTGAGGACCACATACAGTAGGCATATATAAAATAAGGTTATTGTTTATATTGGCTCCTCACATCCACGTGTCAATAGTGAAGTCTTCCTTTTGTATATTTGCAAGTTCTTTCGCTGCATTGCACAAAGAACAAAATTCATAATTATTCATTTACAAACACGTATTTCAGTGGGGGTGTCCGATGACATGTTATGTTCAGGGGCAAGTAAGGTTTGAATGGATTTACATATTGGCTTTGTGGACAATGTGTAGTCTTTTAATGGTGAGACAGTCCCTAGCTAAACAATGGGTGCTGTGTCACTTTACTCCCAGTCATGAAAGCCAGGCCATGTAATAAAAAGCAGAAATAACATTATGTTACATAACAATAATATTGCTCTTGTTGAATTTTAAACAAATAAATGCACCCATGCTGAATCAAAACACTCTGCTACAAACTCACTTGGTCTGCTATGACCAGTTGCTTGTAGTGGGTTATGTTAGCTTTTTTTTAAATTATTATCAGTGCTACTGTTACACTAGGGTTTAGCGTGTGACAGATAAACATTTCAATCATTTTATGACAAAAGCACATGGTAAAAACACCTGACCTCAAAAGAGATGTGTTTCTTGTTTACTCCTTGCGGGCCTTCTACTTGCTCTCATCCAGGGACTATTATTTACATACAGAGGTGGCAATGTAACTTTTTTACAAATGGTGGTTGCCAGAGAGAGAGAGAGAGAGAGACAGGGTGGCCAGGATAGCTCAGTTGGTAGATTAGGCGCATGTACACTACCGGTCCAAAGTTTGGGGTCACTTAGAAAATTCCATTTCACTCCATTGTAGACAGAATACCAGCTGAGATTAGTTGCATTATTTTTTTTAACCAGGGCAGTAGTTTTCAGATTACATCATGTGCTTACATAATTGCATAAAGGTTCTCCAATGTTTTTCTAGTTTATTGTTTAAAATGATATCAGGTTAGTAAACAGAATGTCTTAGGAACATTGGATGAATGGTTGTTGATAATGGGCAATGTAGATATTGCATTAAATATGAGCCACCCACTCAGATCTTCTGGTATTCTGTCTATAATTGAGTGGTATGGAAAATTGTAAGTGACCCCAAACGTTTGACCGTTTTGATAATGTATATAGGGGTTCATGCCTCGACCAGAGGGTTCAGGGTTCGAGTCAGAGCTGTGGCGATTTCCTGCGTGTCTTCCCTCCCTTCTCTCTCCCTCTTTCATAGCTGTCCTATTAACAGGAGAGGAAATTATATCCTGTTGCAAATTGCAGGTTTTTATGTTAAACAATTGGTGAAAAGGGCCTCAGGTCAGCTAATGTTGTCTTAAAGCAAGGGACTCAAGAGAATCTTGAAATTGAAGGGTAAGTTTACGCCATTCTTTTTATTTGCCGCTTCTGACCACATTGGCCGCTGTTCAGCAGAAGTCTCACTCTAACTCTCCTCCTACCAGCTGCTGATGACATTATCATTTCAGGCAACCAGCAGTCTAACACATTAACTGTGGCCCGGAGTGTGTCACCGAGAGCTGCAGGCCAGGATGTGCACATCCAGCACCCACCTCTCCCTCCACTCCATCCCCAGTGCCACGAAAAACACACTCCACTCACCCAACAAGTTCTCCACAAATTGCTTTTACCCTCCTCACCCCATGAGTGTACACACACTCACATACACACACAAAGTTAGGCCTGGGCGGGGTAAAGGGGGTTAGTTTCTCAGCACTCAGGTTATATTTAATCATGGCTGGCGGATGAGGAGGCTTTTCTCTTTATGAAAGGTATTAGAGCAGCACTGTGTTTTCACTCAGCTTTACACTCTGCCCCCATGCTTTTCTTCCCCTGACCTCTGTTACCATGTGCCAGCAAGGAATTTGATAAAGTGACACCGGGTCCCACTAACTCTTCCTCGCTTTCTCTCCATCTCCCATTTCTGTCTCAGATCATAATAGTGCATCTGGCAGGTCTGGACTGCTTCTCATCTCATCAGTGGGGTCACACCTTTGGGCTGCCCTCGCTCTCTTTCCCCCAGCACTTGCGTTGTCATGTATTTTGCTGCCAGTGAACCGGCAGGTCTGATTCAATCTCCTACATCCATTGGCTGATGTACCGGACAGAGTTACCGCCTTCTGCGATAAAGCTCACAGGAATAAAGAGGGGGCAGGGGTTTACAACAGGCGCATCAGGCACCCTTGTCTTGCAACTTTTTGCTCTCCACTCACCCTTTGCTCTTTCCTCACTGAACCTAAACATACAGTGAGGATTTTCTTGTGTCATACATTGTTAAAACACACTTTCGTCAGCCAAGGAATCCCGCTCTGACAGAATATCATTCCGCTTTCCCGCTGCATCCTTATGTGACTCACCCCAACCCTAGTTGATCTGTACTACTTCTACTTAAGGGCCCCATTCTCTTTGATCAAACTAAAGTTATAGAGGAAAGTGTGAAGCATTGGGAAAGCTCCAGCAGAGGGGTTTATGCCCTTTCAACACTTTGAGAAGCTTGGGATTCTCTCCATTATGCTTCAAGTTGCACCCGGGGACTCTGCCTACTTCACTAGCATGCATCAGCAGACATTTGGTCATTAGGTAGATTGACAGTGATTGTCTGGCCTGCAGAGCTGAGGCAGCCTCTGCTCTGCTCAGATGCCTGCTTTGAAATGCACACATATAGATTTTGTGTGGGTGAACAGAATTAACAGAAAACGTTACAAGCAAAGGTAATCAATAATGGTGTGAAAGATGCAGCGGACAGTGTGGAAATCACATTTTGGACAGGTTGGTACTCCATAATTGATTGCTTGTAGCTTTAAGCTGCTGTTGTTGTTTTTTTGTTTTTTTTACTTGAGGTGATGGTCAGTGCCTCACTGCTACTCATACCTCTAGCACTGAAGAAGGTGAAAGGTGTTCTTCCTTACAGAACTGTGCTTGTTGTTTTCTGTTACATTGAGAGAGTTAGAAGACTCATTTTCTTTTCTGTGGGCTGTGTGAGTTCAGCATGTTGTAGCATCTCTCCTGTTAGATGCAACACTAACAGTAGTTAATCCTTGACCGATGGAGGTCGGGGATGAAATACATTAATGTCACCTGAGACTGAGCTTGATCTGACTCATTTCCTCATATTTCTGTGTTAGCTTCTTTTCCTGTGTGTTCTCATGTGTGTCTCTGTACTGTATGTGTGCACATTCAGAGAGAGAGAGAATTTTTAAGGAGGTTGGGAGCTGTCCTCTATTATTCATCACTGTTAATGAGTGAAAGGAGCTGGCAGCATCTGTGGACTTATTGATCCTGTCCTGTGGTTTTGTGCCTCACCTTTGGTGGGGGAGGAGAAAAGAAGGTGGGCTCAACCCAGATCCACACCTCTTCTCTGGAGCCGAGGGAGCATGCCCAGCCCCCCGTTTCTCTGCCCTGACTGCCCGGCCACCTGGCACTGAGACATTAGTGTCTCATTGTTTTGGATTGGAGAGCCCTGTCTTGCCAGGATTTAGAGACTGACTGTGTGTAACAGACACTTCACACAGACTGTGAATTCTTGTATCACACAGTACATTGCAGTTTAAAGGCCATAACCGTACAGATAACTGTCACTGTGAAAATTACACAGTCCTGTTGGAGATGTTGAAATGTCCTGCCTTTACTATTTTATATTCAGATTCACTGTATGTTCCCCATGAATGAAGGTAATTTAGGAAACTGTCAGACAAATAAAATCTAAGTGTGTAAAATGTTAATTTCATAAAGGATGTGTAAAAATCATTAGGCATTAACCCTCAGCTGGCCTTTTGATCATACAGTATATCTGAACTTTGCAGAGGCCTCCCTCTTGCTTTCCATGCCTATGTATTTCCCCCACCCCACCCATTTTACTGCCTTAGTGCACAAACGCAAGCAGTCTAAATAAGGCCAGCCCCTTTTTAATACCACAGAGGGGGGAGAAGCAGGCATTATTAATTAGCCTTAATTACAGCCATTTCCTAAACTAATAAAGCAGCTAAATTTTTACTGCAAAGGTTAGTTTACCCAGCATGCATAAAAAACACTGCATTTGTGTTCGTCTGTCTGTGTGTGTGTGCGTGTGCGTGCGTGTGGGTGCGCACATAGGTGTGTGAGCTCATGCATTCAAGCGTACATACTGGTGATTGGTGTGGGTAAAGAGTGTGTGTCTGTGTGGGCGCAGGAGAGCTGGCTGGCTGGCTGGCTGGCAGCACCCATAGTCCCATTAATTTCACGTGGGCTCCCTATCACCAGCCACAGATGCCTATAGACACGTAAATGAGTCTCCAGCGAGCAGTGGGCCGCCTCAGCCAGCCAGCTCGGGCCTAATGGGCTGGAAAGGCAGCGTATGTGACGGCAGGAGATGAGGGCCTTATTTACACTGGCAGACATTAGTGGATGGACGCTGATTCACTGATTAACACGTCAGCCTCCCTCACACACACCCTCCCCCCATGCCTCCAGCAGTTCTTTTCATCCGTTTCCTCTCTCCCTTCAAACCTCTACACTCATAGCTACACAAATAAAAATTTGCACACACAAAAAACCTATACGCAAACATATCATCTTCCTCATGTTTTCATCCCTTTCTTCTCCTAACTTCCCAGACCATTCACATGCCCATAATAATAGACACACTAATAATATACACACTAAAAGGCACACAAACACATTCACACACAATATCTAGTGCTGGAAATGCATGGTGGCAGGTTGCTGAGAAGGGGGAAGCCATCTGTGAATGATAGCTCCTGTGGAAAGATAATGTTTCTCATGCAGCGCCACACTCGGTGCTGATGGAAGAAGATGACTTTTTGAATGGTTAAGTGGGTAAACGTTAGATCACGGCCACAGCGCTCCCGTTCGCCTCACCCACCATCAATCCCTCCCTCTCTCCCTCGCTCTGCCTTCCGCTCTCTTTCCGTCTACTAGATTGTTTATTGAAAAGGCACAAGGAGGCCGCCGATAAGAGAGGCAAGGCTAATGCCATGATTTGTGTCAGTCACGCCGTACAATTTGTTACAATCGCGACACTTATCACAATATAATATGTTTATTCTGGTCAATTAAGTGGCGCAGGAAGGCTCCTGCATTTGAAGTGTCACATGCAAGATGGGACGGGGTGAGGCCTATCAAAGGAAATGGAACTAATCTAATTGCACAGCATCTCACACTGCTGCTGGCTCCATAGCCGTTGCCATCACTATCACCAGTGAGGCTATAGACTGATACATTTTAGGAGAAAAGAAGGAACATCAGTACAGGTTTATAGGTACAGAGATGGCCAGGTGCTGTTTTGTTTGACTGGCATATGTGTATAAAACCATATTGTTAAAAAATGTATTCACAATGCAACCCTTCGCACACACACACACGCACAAACATGCTCAGGTGTTCACACATGTGCACTTGAAGACCTTCATTTCACTTACAGAAATAAGGCCCTAGTTTAATGATCTAAGCACACGGCATGAAGTGCCTGGCGCAGGTGCATTAAGGGTGTGTCCAAATCCACTTTTGCTAGTTTTCCCGCATAAAAAAAGGGTCTGTGCGCCAGGCGCATGGTTCAAAAGGGCTGTCTTGCATAACATGCAATAAACTAATCAGAATGTCATCTCCAATTCACTTTAAAAGGCGCAGTACTTTGGCGCATTGCCATTATGATGGCAGATTTGCACCATAATATTTTTATTTGTAATCTTTTGCATGTACATGTTTGCTTCTGCGCTTCCCTGTGTGTGTGTGTGTGTGTAACAATCATAGTGTGTGTACGAGCATAGTTGCGTTTCACTAATGCGCTGTTAAAATAACAATGAAATGCTGCGCTACTGACTGTAGACCAGGTTTTTGTTGGTCAATAGCGCGATCACTTCCCGCTGCCTCAAGATAGCAATACGCCAAGAATTCACCTGAACACAACTCCTTGTAAGGCCAGGACGCCCATGGGCGCAAAGATATCGCAGGTGCATTTGCTATTTAAACAACGTGAGCACAGGACGGGAAATTAACAGTTGCATCGGTCTTGAAATAGCAAAGACACAGGGTCGGGCTTTGCACCGGGTGCAAGTTAGATACACACTACGCAAACATCCTCACATAATTATGCTTTCCATAGATACACTGCATATACACAACTGGTATTCACAAGCACAATTGGGCCTACAATGCACTGTACATATCCAAACACTCACACATGTACAGTGGGGCTCAAAAGTTTGGGCACCCCAGGTAAAAATGTGTATTAATGTGCATAAAGAAGGAAAAATCTCCATAAGGCATCAAATGACAGATTACACAATAGATAGATGTCACAAAAATTTTGATTTTATTTCCATCGTTTACGCTTTCAAATTTACAGGAAACAAAAAAATAAGGCATCAAATGACAGATTAGGCATTCGTATAATATGTCACAAAAATCTTGATTTTATTTCCATCATTTACGCTTTGAAAATTACAGGAAACAAAAAAATGGCGTCTGCAAAAGTTTGGGCACCCTGCAGAGTTAATACCTTCTACTGCCCCCTTTGGCAAGTATCACAGCTTGTAAACGCTTCTTGTAGCCAGCCAAGAGTCTTTCACTTCTTGTTTGAGGTATCTTCTCCCATTCTTCCTTACAAAAGTCTTCCATTTCTTTGAGATTTATTTAGTGTCACGCACTGCTCTATGAAGGTCTATCCATAGATTTTCAATTATGTTGAGGTCAGGAGATTGTGAAGGCCATGGCAAAACCTTCAGTTTACACCTCTTGATGTAATCCACCATGGATGTTGAGGTGTGTTTAGGATCATTATCCATTTGTAGAAACCATCCTCTCTTTAACTTCACCTTTTTCACAGATGGCATCAAGTTAGCGACCAAAATTTGCTGACATTTTATTGAATCCATTTTTCCTTCTACTCGTGTAATGTTCCCTGTGCCACTGGCTGCAATACAACCCCAAAGCATGATTGATCCACCCCCCATGCTTAACAGATGGACAGAGTTTTGTTTCATTAAATTCTGTGCCCTTTCTTCCACAAATGTACCTTGGCTCATTCTGGCCAAAACAATCTATTTTAACCTCATTGGTCCACAGAACTTGTTTCCACAATGCATCAGGCTTGTCTATATTCATTTGCAAACTTCAAACGCTTTTTCGTGGTGGGGATGTAGAAGAGGTTTTCTTTGGATGACTCTTCCATGAAGACCATATTTGTACAAGTATCTCTTTATAGTGGAATGGTGTACCACAACTCCAGATGTCTGCCAGGTCTTTCTGGATGGATTGTGCAGTCAAACATGGGTTTTGACTTGCTTTTCTCACAATCCTGCGAGCGGTTCTGTCCGATATTTTTCTTGGTCTTCCAGATCTTGCTTTAACTTCCACTGTTCCTGATGACTGCCATTTCTTAATTACATTCCGAACAGAGGATGTTGGCATCTAAAATTACTTTGCTATCTACTTATAGCCTTCTCCTGCTTTTTGAAAGTCAACTATTTTCAATTTCAGTTTTCTAGACAGCTGCTTAGAAAAACCTATGGTGCTGATTGTTGGGTCAAGGTCAGATGAGGCTGGGCATTTAAAACCTTAAGATTGACATCACCTGGTCTTTCCAGACAATGATTGAGAACAATCCATGACACTGTCAAGTCTCAGCTTTCCAAAGGGGGCGGTGCATGCTATAAACTCTGCAGGGGGCCCAAACTTTTGCAGACGCTATTTTATTTTGAAAAGTGTAAATGATGGAAATAAAATCTAACTTTTTTTGTGACATATTATGGGAATGTCTAATCTGTCATTTGATACCTTTTGGAAATTTGGAAAATCTTTTCTTGGCTTCTTTATACACATTAATACACATTTTTACCTGGGGTGCCCAAACAATCGAGCCCCACTGTAGGTAAATGCATGTGCATTAATACACACAGAGGCACACACACTTCAGCACATTGGACACACGCAAAAAAAAATGGTACATCAGCACACATTCATCCAAGCAACTTCTTGCACACATGGACACACACACACACACACGGACATGTTGTGGCCCAGCATAGATCCCAAAAGTCAGAGTATACATAAAAGCAGGCCAGGCAGTGAGGGCAGGCTGTGTAGCGGACCAGTGCTTCCATCGATCTGAGAGGGTTCATTAGGTAAGTGCTGACATCACAGATTGATGTCTCTTTAAACCAGTGCCTGCCGAGGAGCTGACAAGGAAAATCAGCACTATTGACTTCCTTAGTTGTGTGTGTGTGTGTGTGTGTGTGTGTGTGTGTGTGTGTGTGTGTGTACCTTTCCAACATATCTGTGTGTCAACATACATGCTTACATATTTGAGTACATCAATGTCAATGGGCACATATGTGCCAATAAAATGAGCATGTGTGTACCAGCATTTGGCACACAGTGTATCTTTGTGTGTGTGTGTGTGTGTGTGTGTGTGTGTGTGTGTTTCCCTAGACGCCACACTAAATAGCCTAGTCTTTGATGGGTTCCTTGGGTGTAGGTGTTCACTAATGTTGCTAGTTATACACTCAGCCATGCGGCTAAGGAGCCTGTCAGCCCACTTCTACCTTTTCACCACCATTCATCCATCTACCATGACAGAGTGGGGAAGAGATGGAGTGGAAAATGGAGATGAAGAGTAAAGGAAGTGAAGGAGTCAGAGATGGACTGGATAGCATCTCTCTTCATCCATGTTTTGTTGGCACATTAAGGAACTCTTTTTGATAATTACCGGTATGTTGTGCAAAATTCTGACTAATCTGCAATCCAGAGATATCCTTGTAGGTGCTTACATTTCATATGAGGCCTCAAAGTTGTTTAGTTAAAGTGTAAGATTTAGATAGATTCTTTCTTTCGTGCTGTTGGAAAAGAGACTCATAGTCTCTGTATATGACCCCAGTCCCCTCACCCAGTACTTGTCAATTGATTTGAGATGTTGTTTGTATCTGATGTGTTTCTCTAATTAAGATCAGGGGAGAATCATTGGCATTGAGCGGCTCCACACTCCTATCAATTGGACGAAATGGAGTCAATGTTTGCGAGGATAGTGTGGACAGGAGTGACAGGGATCAAACTGGTAGGTTGAGCCACTGCGGCACCTGACCAAGTAAGATGGTCCGTATACCCTCCAGAGTCAGACACTGTGTTTGTGGAGCCAAAGAATTTGCCAAAGAACAAGCAGAGACATTATTATATTTTGTAAATAAAGCGCCTGTGACCTTTCAATTATAGCATCACTTCTGGCAGCATCAATAATTTCCTATTTTCATGTTGTAGCTGTAATAAGCAACTGTAGCTGCTGATTTGCATCTGTTGTAATTTATAACAAAGTCTTCTATACTTCGTAATACATTTTATCAGAGGGCATTGACGACCGGAGATCAACAGCACTTACTCACTGTCTTAAGCTCTGATGGTAATACAATAAACATTACCTCCTCTAAACACAGTGGCACCACATCCTGCTGCTTCAAATGAGCAATTGATCAGCTCTTTTGGAACATGAACAGCATGCCTTCATGTCCAGTTGAAATGTCTTTAAATGATCAATAGTCTAGGAGAAAATTGACTTATCTCGCTTTAATATATCAATACTCAAGATGGTGTATTTTCACAAATAAGGAAAAGTAAGGCAGTTTAGAAAGTTTGCCTGTACTTTATTTTAGCATGAGCTGAGCATAATGCAAAGTAAGTGTTTGGATTGTGGAATGTGCAGAACCAAAGGCATGAATCCCTTCCAGGCCACCACCACCACCTGAGGCACATCCCCATTGGCTGCCTCCAGGAGATTAAAGAGAATAATTGCCAGCTGATTGGCTGTTTAATTTTTCATGGACCTTTGATGCACAGGGTGTTTGTATTACCTTTATCAGCAGGCATAATAATGGGATAGAGTTTGACACACTTAAGTAAAACAGGCTTCCTCACAGAGTAGAGGAGCTGCTACTCTTCTTCTCAGCAGAAACCAACAGACTGGGGTGCAGTATCTTTTCAGCTTGTGCTGTACAGAATTGTGCACATCATTTTTAAATGTTCTTTGGTAACAATTTATTTAAGGTATCTACATAAGAGTGACATGACACTGTCATAAACACATGACACAGTCATAACCATAACTTGTCATGACAAAACCGAATGACACTTCCTAAAAGAAGTGTTATGTCATAAATGTTTATGATTTGTTTCTAATGTTTATGACACGTTCATGACAGTGTCATGTCGCTCTTATGTACATACCTTCAAGTAAAGTGTAACCTGTTCTTCTGTGTAGCTAATGAATTATAATTAAAGAAAAGGTTAGTATATCCATATGTAGGTGCCACAGACAGGTTGACCAGAAAAATACACATTAATGCACACATAATACGGTGATTTAAATGCAATAAATACAAACTGAAATACATTTTCTTATGTTTTGACAGTATTTTAGAGTTACTGTAAACTGTTTGTAAAGTTTTTGAATTTTACTGAATTGGATTTTAGTTGATGGTTCTTCTAATATTTATGTTATTCTTTATAAGTAAATAAAGTAAAGGACATACATTATCAACATTATCACAAAGTACAGCCTCAAAAACCCATTTAGTGAACAAACTGTTCAGGTATAGTCGTCACCACAAAAACTGAGCATTTCAAGTGAGGTAGTGTTTGTTGAATAGCTGTTGTATTCCATTGCATTACGTTGCACAGGTGTTTCTATTTTTCTGGTGAGTCATTTCATGCAAAAGGTAGCTGGTTATTTTAAATGAACTGATTGTATCCCTGTACATTATATTTGAGTTTTAATCCTCTGGTCTCAACTCTGGCATACCCTGTGTTTTACCATCTCTATGAAAGCAGTATGTGCATGAGAGCATGAGTGCATGAGAGCTAGTTGTGCCAGCTCCTCCCAGATCAGGGACAGCTGCAGTTGACAGTCCCATGTTCATACCTCTGCTTGGTGACACTAATCTCTTCCTTTAGGTGACCTACCTTTTCCTTCCCAATCTGTGTGTGTGTGTGTGTGTGTGTGTGTGTGTGTCTGTGATGGTTGCAGTGCATGTCTCCTCTGCGGTTCCGCTTCGGAGGTCCAGGAACGGTGAGCTTCTCATGGTTGTCACTTTGAGGTGGGAGAGCAATCATTTCCTAGGACAACAGTCCCATCCTCATCCCTGCTTCCTGCCCGCTCAGATTAGTTCGTCTCGCTGAGAAGATTTGCATCCAAAATACTTTCTCCTTATTTATTTTTTCTCTGTATGTCCTTGTTTTCTTTTCTTTACATCGTCTACCATCTGTGTCTCTTTTTCTCTGCTCTTCCCTGCTTCCTCCTCCATGTTTTCCCCCGGACGCTGTAGAGCATTTTATTACAATTGTCAGAAAGAGTAGCAATTCTATTGTGGGGTGATTACGACAGGGTATTTTACCCACAGATCACCAGAGCAATTAAAATCTGTAAATAAGGCTACCCATGATGCCTCAGTCCAAACAATGGGGTCCCGTAGGAAGTGTTTGTTTGAAGGAGAACTGTGGAAGAGAGAGTTTCTCTCTCTTTGACTATCTCTCTCACTCTCTCATTAATTAGGAGACGCTCCTTCAACCCGACACAGCTGTGTCGATGGGCAGCTTTGCACAATCACAGTGACACATATTTCAGACACAAGATGAAGTTGTTTACTTTTGTGTAAGACCTCGCATTACGCCACTGTACTTTGTTTTGCAGCATGGCAAAGATAATGCTGGCCTACTGTAATTGTGCTAGCTACAGCTGTCAGCTACTGTCAAGAGGCAGACATGTAGACACACTTACACTTGGACATATAGGGCTGACACACTCACAGAATGTGACACTTGGAGTTGGAATTTTAATGAATAGATAGATAGGCAATGAGATGAGAGAATGTGAAATTGTGGTGGGATCATGTTTAAAGTGGACTTTGTGTTCTTGCTTGAACACTAAAAAAAGTAATTTTCAGACATCTGGCTCAATATTATTATTGAAAAAAAATATTTCTGAGTGCTCTGATTGTGTATAGTCTTTTGGCCTACTTTTCTTCTAATCACTCAGCAACATATCACATCTGTACCCTGGCATAACTAGACAACACTTCTGCCAGATAACCAAGACAATGCTGCCAGAGAATGTCATATTTCTTAAATAAACAGCTTAATTAGGGCTTGAGCTAATCATCACCACAGAGAGCTACTTTAATTCTGGTTTAGCCTCTTAACTGGGGTTGCCATTAACTACCTGGTTCACAGCAGTTCACAAAGTGATGCAAGCACCCCGAACGCCTCAACTACTTTTTGGTGTTTCTTTTTCTTTGTAGAGACAAAAGGGCTCTTTGTAGTTTAGTGGGAAGACATGTGGAACATGTCATGTATTTGGTGTCAGGATGTGCGCGTACCGCTTCCGCAACCACCCCCACCCCGCTTCATAAATTACTCACGAGTGGAGTTTGGGCAGGTTGGAGCAAAGGAACCAGACAGATAGAAGGAGGGACCGTGGGAGTGTTGCAGCTCGAGACAGCACCGCGATGATGCCAGGCTCCGTGGGGCTCACCAGAGGCTATATGCCTTACCAAGATCCTGTTTACAGTCAGCCAAAGAAGCTGCCAGCCACCCATTTCCATAACGATGCCTGCGGTACTCTGCGGAAACTAATTTTTTTCTTTGCCGGAGATGCACCATGATGCTGCCTGCTCTGTACCCATCTCACTTTGCATTCTCTGTCTTGTATTTCTCTCTTTTGTTTCCATCTGTTTTCCTTCCATCTCATCTTTCCATCACTCCTTATTTGCTGTGTCTCTAGTTTGTTTCTTTATATCCCTCTACACTCATCTTTTCTTGGCTTCCGTTCAGCCCTAACCATTGAATTCTGTCCTCTCCTGTAAATTCATATCAATGATTGCTGAAAATATTCCAGGAACATTTTGTCACTTAAGGTGTAGCAAGCTAGCAATTATATTGTTGGCATAATAAAGTATCCTATGGTGGTGCTTATCAGGTTTACCCAACTTATAGATCGACAAAAGTAGATTGTGGGTTGGTCTGTGTGTTTATATTTTAATGAATGTAGACAGGACAGTGTGTTCTCTACCTATCCACTGAGATAATGAGAGTGTGCGTCTTTTTATATAGTCCTATATGCACATCTTGTGATGAAGTGTGCATTTAATTGTGTGCAAGTGTGTATATAGCTTTATGCAAATATGCATAGTTTGCATATATGCTTTTCTGGTCATTAGTGTGCAAATATGTTGATTGTTGTTGTGAGGTACCTCATCCGTTTCACTTTTTGCATGGAGTCTTCTTCCATCTATGTGCATGTCAGTGTGCCATGTCCACTCTGCTGTGTATTTGTGGTCGTGTTTCTACACTGAACACATCTCGGCGTGAGCCTGCCATCTTCAGCTCTTTCCCCTTGTTCTTTGCTGTCATATGTTTGTGCAGATTTTTTTTCTGCTTCAGCCACTTGTGTAGTTGCCATGTTCCTGTGCCTGTACATCAGTGAGCATCTGCTCTTTCAACAAGGTCCCCATGGCCTCAAATGTCAGAGCAAGCAGCTGCCAGACAAGTGCATTGTGCAGCAGTCTTGTGTTTCGCCTCCTCCCATCCCTCCACTTCTTGTTCTGTGATGTTAACTGTGATTGAAAGTAAGTAGGCAGCAGCAAGTGGTGGGGGAGATGAGGGAAAGGGTCTCTGCTTTTTAGAGACCTGGATTCCTGCAGTTTGGAGGAGTACTGTTGTTACTGTTGCTTAGGGCCTGGTTGTTCTCCAAGGCTTTAGGATCAGGTGGGGAAGGTGTTCTGTTGTGCATTAGGTACAGCTTCTTCTGCCCTCTTGTGTGAAAGACAACTACAATGGGAAGCCATTTGAAGCTTGTCCATATTGTAGTTCACGTACTGTAGGGTGTCAGTGTGCTCTGATAAGCAATATTATGTGTGTGTTTGTGTGTGTGCAAACGCACATGCGCACAGGTTGGAATATGCTTGTATATGCTTGTATATACCTTTTACAAGTCTGCATTTGCAGTGTAACATTTTAGACAATATGGCTCCCCTGGTGCACTTCATAGTATAGATGATGCTACAAGATGTCTGTATCCAAGTATATGTGGGCTTGTGCACGCATGTGTGTGCATGAGCGAGTGGTTGCAGGATGGGTGCACTGAGGCAGAAGAGATGGAGGGCGAAGAGACAGGCAGGTGCCCCCCAGGAGGGGCCCGGGGGGCAGCAGGCCAGGGGTAGCCCCTCCAGCTCCCCCCCCAGCACACTCTGCTGTGCTCTCAGACACTTCTATTGATTTGTCCAGCAGATATGAACACAGGTTAGCTGCTCTGCTAAGTAATGCTCTTTTCACCTCACTTTTCTTGCAAACAAAGGCTGGACACAGGATGCATTTGATGTTAGGTGATGTTGTTTCCTGGGGACTGCTTTTTCAAGCCACACTATCCGCCCTACCTATAGTTTCCCTCCCTGGCACAGAGCATGTATCAACCATCAGGGGGCACTGTTAGACTCACTCTTACCCTATAAATGACCCAACCCAAACCTGGCATAGTTCGCCATTGTCTTCTCCTGATGCTCTAGGAAGCCATGAGTTCACAGCTATGACAGGTCTACAAGCTGTGAGAAAAAGCCACTTTAAGTGTCAATCAATTCTCAGCCTTCATCTCAGGATCCTAGAGAGTAGAAGTTTTGTGTTAAATCAAACCTAAAGTGGATTAGTCCAAACAGCAGATTGAAATTGTGCCTGTACTTTGCCCTATGTGATCAACATGTGTAGGGAAGTGTAAAGTTTGAACCTGACAGATGTAGATGGAAGCCAAAGCATCTCTTGATCAGCTTCAGACACGTCATCTCATTGCCAAGCTCTTATGTGATCGAAAGTCAGTCGGCAATTCCTCTGTCCTTGCATGAAAGGTGGATGAATCGAGTCTTCAAAAGGCCTCGTTGGTGACACATTAAACTTAGTAGAGCTTCCTGGAGGACTCTGAATTCTGAGCTGTCACAGGTGGCAGATGAGATAAAGCTACTATGCTGCTCTGCTTGTTTTGTAACATAACCCAACTCATGTTGAGAAGAAAATTGGCACTTGCTTGACACCTATTAAAAAGTTGTTTCTGACATTTGAAAGAGGCTTGTTGTAACATGCCGTGTATTATTAATTAAAACAACCCCGTCTGAGTCATCAGCTTTTCATGTGCCCGACGTCAGAACAGGTATGAAGGTAAAACAATGAACAATGAAAGAAGGAACACCGCAAGGGTGTGGGTGTTACTTCTTACCCTTAAATTGCAAGTACGAATGTCCTTACAAGACACTGCAACATGATATATTTTGTTAATTAGGAAATTGCAGTGTAGGACAACCCCCAGCTCATCATATTGTTTGTTTTTCTTCTTGCACATAGTCTTATGTCATTTGTCATTGTATAAAGCGTGCCTTGTTAGCGTGTGTTAAACTGATGAGAAAAAGGAGGCTATTACCATTGATGTCAGCCATAAGAAACAAGATGTTTCTTGAGGGTTACCTGCCAAAATGTTACTAAATGGGACAGGAATCTGAAAAGATATTTTATACCATATCATATTCAGACTTCAAGTATAGTAATGACAAAAGTACAATTTAACTTTTTGAGTATACTTTACTGTAAATAGTAGTGTAAATGCAGTACCTCTTATATTTAGTAGAACGTTATAAAAATGTAAGTGGAGCCATATTATGTTTCAAAACAACACATTCATACATGCCAGTAGAATCTTACACTTTGTTGATTTAACTATGATTTAATGTTCATGTCTATGTTTATGTTTATTAAGGGGGATAAACGTTCAGCACAATAATCGTCGCTTCTTGGATTCTTTTAGAGTTTCTTCAAACAGCGGGGCCTTTTACGCCAAATCCAACTGTATTCCCATTTGTTATAAATGGTCAATTCCTTGACATAAGTTTATCTAACTGAAGTAAAATAGGCACCATGAACTGTGCCAAAAGTGCAGGTGTATCAACAAAATTATTAATACATTATGTTTAAGGTACATTTATGAAAAACAAACACACAAAAACAGAGTAAAACAGAAAGAATAACAGCAACTACAAGTTAAAACTAACCAAGAGGGACATGGAAAACGTATTAAAGGATATTATTGAAATGCCATGCAAGTGTTTAAGTTATTTTGTCTCCCAGCTGTACAGAGATTGATTGATTGATTGATCAATCTGTGGTAAACCAAGGTGTTGCCAGCTGCATCTTTGACTTGCACACATATAACTCGCCAAGGCACTTATAGCTATAGCTGTTTTGCTAGCTATCAATACTATTTACAACAACATGAACAGGGAGGACAGGGACTAATTGCAGGGACAAATGTTCCTGACTGCAGGATGTGCAGTTGTCTGGGCCTGGTCCAGGCCCTGTTTATCTCAACCTCTGTTGGCAGTCATACACACCACACACGCTATGCTCTGATTTAACCAGAGGCAAAGCCCCCGCCAACCCCCACTCTCTCTCATCAAAGATTCATAAAGGCAAGGTTCTCAATGATTTTCTGTCTCTTCCCTTATTCACAGCTTGTTGTCCTCACCCTCCCTGTCTCCTGCCAGTCAGACAGCGGAAGTCGTGCGGAATTACGGCTAAAGTGGCCGCTGGCTTCCAGAGTGTGTGTGTGTGTGTATATCAGTGTTTGTGTATTTTCGGGTTGTGTGATTGTGTGATTGTTTGACGGTGTTGGTGTTGGGAGAAACGGGGGTAGGACATGGGCAAGAGGGCAAGGGGACGAATGGACAGTGACATGTTGATGTTGTACTAAAAATGTTTGGAGCCCCCCTGCAGGGAAAGGAGTTAGGCCCCGCCTGTGCCTCTCTTCCCCTCATGCACTCCTTCCGTAGTTCATTGTCTCCCCCCCAACCCCTGAGCCCTGTGGGTCGTGACAGCTTCCACACTGGATCTAAAACTAGCTCATTCAGAGCCCCAGTCACCAAGGCCCAGGGCACACCATCTGTAGCCCTCCGAGTCCTTCCGTGTGTGCATGTGTATGTGACTATGTAAGCGTGTGTTTACCTCCTTATTTATGTGTGTGTCCGTTTCCGTGCAGGCTTACAAGCATGCGTGTGTGTCTGTGTGTGTGTGTGTGTCTGTGTGTGTCTCTGCAAACCCAAACCACCGTGCCTCAGCCTGTTAGTCTTGCTACTTACCAGGCTTAGCCAGATGAGGGCCACTCAGCCCGGATCTAATTCTTTCGACTCTGGCAGCACTTCACTCCTGGCTTTTTTTTTGCCTCTCAAGTGTGCATCTGTGACCTTGGCTGACATCGGTGGGGGTTAAACTGTGGACTTGGAGATGTGGCCACAGCGATTGAGTTGTAAGCTACTCTTTGGATCAGCGCTTCTGCACAGCCATCTGGGCTTGTATGGGGCTCAGACAAAGGTTATCCCTCTCCTACTCCCCACAGCTGACCCTGGATCAGCAGTAACAGCAGAGACTTGAGTAAGAAGCATCCTCGCTGGGATAGGTAGTGCAGAGTGGGGTTGTTTGTGCAGTGGAAAAATCATTAAGAGAGGAAACTAATGAAGAGCGTTGATCTTTATTACAACTTTTGTAATCCCTCTGTTCTTATTGTGCCGAGCTCTGCTTGTGGCTGGTGTCTGTTGTCCTTTGTGGCAGACAAGCTAAGCTATTTTGCTCTGTATCAATATGAACAACGCCTAGGCCACTATAGACAAAGGGTTGGGTTTTACAAAACTAAGCCCTCGGTTATGCCGGTGTTATGGTTGTTACATCAAATCCTGATATTGTCACTACAAACAGAACACTGCGAGTTACCTGTTAGACCACAAACAGCTTCTCTTTCAACACCCACGACATTTTTTAATGAGTGATTTGCACACACACCTACACAAACAGACTCACCAACTCATCTACATAGGCAGGTACATATGTACTCATACACACACACGCCCACACACACACACACACACACACACACACACCATTATACTGCATTCACTGACTTGCTGTGTGCACTATTTGCATCCTGTTTGGTGCTGAGCCTCAGGGCCTAGCCTGGCTGCTCTTCCAAACAAATTGCTGGCTGTTCACAGCATTTTAAATGCTGAGGCCCTTTAATTACACTATTTACTTAATAGGGTGAAACAAAACTCGTGTTCACGCAGCAGGAGCACCAGGTGATGCAGAAGTTCAAACACCTGGCGGAAAGCACTCCTCTGGCATGGACGCACAGCATACATATGTGCATGCATGAATGCACACAGGCTCACATTGGTGTGGTACACATAGTATAGGCCTCTCCGGCTTGGATGAGAAGCTTTACTGAGATTTGGACTTTTTCTTTTGTTTGTTTACTGCAAGAAAAACTGGGAAAGTGTGACTGTATACCCAGCCTGACATTTTCAAAATGAGTTCATCCTCTACTGTAAATAGAATGGTAGTTTAAGTTGTTGACTTTGTGTGAATGCCCATGTGGGAATGTGAACATCTTCTGCTGTGTGCCAATCATTTGTCTGTCCATTCAAAGGTTAACTAATTAAAGAAAACAGCTAAAATTGGACTAAAAGTCCAACATCCTACAAAAAAAGCAATTAAAGCCATCTGCACATTAGATTTTACTTTATATTGTCAGTAAAACCATGGTGATTAGACAAGTGACCTGTCAAAAGATTACACACTGTCTGTGCTTCATCTTCTGTCTAGCATAAACATGGTATCCCTTTCAAACTTTAAGTCATGCATTTTTTTTATGACATCTTTTTTTATGACAACAAAATTCACTTTGTTAACACAGTATGTGATCAAATCTTTTTTATTTTGCTATTTGTTTTTACGAGAATGTCTTGTCTGTGTTGATGGTCATATTATAGCCTATGCCAATGCCTGTTTTAATTTATAGTGGGGGAAGATTTATGACTGTTTCAGCAGGACATGTTTACTATCACTGGTTAGCTGAGCCTATTATGGGATCTCGTGACAAGTGATGTCAACAATGAGGTGACGTTTTGTATGACCAAAATCTCATATTTATTCAAAGAATAGCGCTTACTCAGGAAGAGTTCTTTTTGTTTTCATGCTTTCTTTAAAGGTTAGAGCAAATTCAGTGTGTCTCATTTTTTGTAAAGCAGTTTAATATACTTGTTTCTGAAACCTAATATCTTATGTGCAACAGTTTAAAGCTTCTATCTCGCAGTTTCACTTTACACAAAGGCTTCAGAACTTAACACCACATCCCCTGGAGCTAGAAGGATGACTTGTTACCAGGCAATTGAAGTTACAACAGACTATAATTAGCTGGGCCAGTTTGACCCCGCTATTGTCACCTGAAGACAGGTGGGAATTATGCCCATGTTGGATCGACTTTATCATGTGACTGGGGTCAGGTGTCGTCCAATGGCTCGGATGTATAGCCATCGATGCAGGCCTCATCCATCACCAGCTTTATTGCACCATTCAGTTGATGCCCACAAGGCACTATCGCTTGACAAGGAGGGAGGGTGTATGTGATGGAGGGAAGGGATGAGGGTTAAAAATGATCGGTTTACAAGAACACTTTGAGAACAAGTTTTCACAGCAACTGAGTGCCATTGCCCTGGAAAACTAAGAGTTAGTGCTCCCAACGCCACTGTAACCCTCTTCCTGATTCCCTAACAGCAGATTTACAGCCTGTGAATGCCGAGCTGTGAAAAAGTGCAATCTCCAGTAAAGTCGTCTTATTGCTCCATATTCTTTCCTGGGCTTTATAGATAAACAGCGTCATCAGGAAAAACTTTAGTTTCTCTTTAGAACCAGCTGTAATTAGTTTAGCCTGTATAAATGTTTCACTATGGTATTCTGCCACGTGTGGCTCATTTGGGGCAATGCTGGAGATGTTTTGTGTGCTAGGCGTCCGTCCCTGCTAAGTGTTGTCTTTGGGTTGTTCCTGGTAGGGCCCAGAGTTAACCTTTGTTTTTGTTTTCTTTCCTCTTTTCTTTAGCTGCTTCTGTCGAGATAACCTGTAGCCTGACACAGGTGGCTAGTAGACCAAAAGCCACAGCCACCCTTAGTTCTCCCCAGTCTGCCTGGAGCATTCACACAGACACACACACACACACACACAAAATCAACGCAAACAGTTTTTTCTCTCTCAGATGCACACACATACACATGCTCTCTCACTCTCTCTCTAACTCTTTCACTCTCTCAAACATACACACACACTGACACAAACGTATCCAGAGCCTTAGGGTGTGATCTGTCTCCCCACCCCTTGTCGGAAGAGTAAACGGCCAGGAGAGCCCTATCTGTTTGTCCTTTTCCTGCCTGTTTTTTATTAGAACCTGATTGCATTTGAACAATAGTTGTCTGCTCGTAAATTTTGCGCCTGTGTTGACATTAGGCCACATTCCATCCCATTGCCTGAGGAGGAGAAGGAGCAGGCTAGGGTGTTTGGTAATTTGTTACGCTGTTAAGCACCTAATGGACGTCCACCTGGTTTTTGAGAGCAGTAGCTGTAGTTCAGGGGCTTGCCTCCTTTGCACTTCCAGACTGCAATAGTGTTTTATTGCCTCCAATTATGAAGGCTATTTAGAGGCTACCTAGCTTTGTGTGTGTTTTTTCTGTTACATCTGGTTCACCCTGCTCTAGACGGGGCAACCAGCCAGGCCACATCAAACACTGTGTGGGTGTGAAGCAGGCAGGGGCTGTGCAGGTACGAAGGACCTTCTCTGTTTCTGCCTTATACTCAAACTAACTTTGCGTACAGTACATGCACCTGATGCAAACTCAGGGCCCTGCGTTCCCAACTGGCTGGAGATAGCATCTATGAGCCTTATTTGTTTCATGTGGTTTAATGAGCAGCGTAGACTACAGCGGGCAAAAAATACACCTCACAAGCCCACCCAAAGGTACGGGTACATGCTCCCTGGCAGAATCATTGTTCCCACTAGCAGCAGAGCCATGGTGGCACGTGGGGGAGAGTGTTGAAAGCACCATGCAGCACCCACCTCTTCTCCTACCCAACCCCCTTCTTGCTAATGCATTTTTGCGTGGTTTCCATAACCATTAATTAAAGGGAAAAAGAGTGCATCAGATGTTAGTTTTATTAGCCTAGGCTCCTTAGAGAGAATCAAAATGAAAGGAACATATGTCATGCATTTGATGAAGCCCTCCCCCCCACTCTCTGTTTCTCTCTCCACAATTGCCCACCTCACATACTCACAAAGTGTACAGTCAGCAGCTGTCTGCAGACACAATAGCATTTGATTGATCCTGAGGAAACAGTTAAGACGCTGCCCTACCCACGCTTTCTGGCTGGCTGGCTGGCTGGCTGGCTGGCTGGCTCACATTCTGCACCAGGTTACATTTAACACTGAATGTGGCAGTGATTGGGATAATGGGAGTTGTGGGTGGGGATCTAAGGCTCTGTTCAGGCTCTAATGAGAAAAGCCCTGAGAGTTCACAGGACCCTTGGAGTCTTGGGTGGTGTAGGTTGAGCTCAAAACTTCACAGGTTGGGCCATGTTCATAATGTCTCCCTGTTAAACTGCCCTCTGCATGACATCACTAATATCTTGCACAACACCGTAGAAAGTATGTAGATAAATGCTATCTGTCTGTTCTCTCTCGCCCGTATAACTGCATGACATACAAAGACAGATGTCCTCAGTTGCTCATTTTTTACTCAACATTGCATAGATACAGAATGGATAATATACTTCTCTTTCTTTCTTTGCTCTCCTTGCAACGTGATTGCATGCCTTACCTTCAGGGTCAGACTGATTTATGAGAGACATGCCTGTTTTTTCATGACTTGTTTGATTGCATTTTCAGCTATCGGGCACTCAGAGTGCCAAGACCATAAAAATCCACACCTGCACAGGATTGAGAGTCAGATGTAGCGCAGGCACAGCATGAGGAAGCAGGTGATCTGAGGCGTAGTACAGCTCAAAATGTTCATGGGTGATTGATTGATTGATGTTCTGTGTCATTTCACTTTAACACATGCTTTGTTTTTTTGGTTCGGTGTAGCTAATGCATAGGGCATGGCACATATTTTGGAGATGATTCTCAAAGCACTGTTGCAGTGCACACGTTCCTATTATAAACAAGGCCCATGTCTAACGAATATTTTAACAAATCTTTATCTTCTCTCTTTTTTATTAACGAAAAACAATTTACAAAACATTTTATGTTATCTATCTTCTAGTTTAACGTGAGTCCTTAAATATTATTTTAATTCATAAGTTTTTTTTTTTTATAGGGGTATTTTCAGCCTTTATTTATACAGGACAGCTGAAGACATGAAAGGGGAGATAGAGAGGGGAATGACATGCAGCAAAGGGCCGCAGGTTGGAATCGAACCCGGGCCTGCTGCATGAAGGACTAAACCTTTATATATGGGCGCCCGCTCTACCAACTGAGCTATCCGGACGTCCGTGAGTTTTATTTCTTAACACCATTGAAGTATAAACACTGGAGTGGATTGAGTGGGTTATTTTACTGTACTGGATTTAATAGATTGCTATTAAACCTCAAACCGAAACCTCACAATACTATTGATTCATACAGAACTTTCAAAGAACACATATTAAACATTGATGCACCGACAGAAAGGTCATTAGCATTGCTCTCACATAAAACAACTGAACCACATCAAGTTTAGACAATATATCTGAGCCTCTGTAAATTCCTTCCAAAAAGCTTTCCATCAGCGTGGTGTGACTCCACCCTTGTCCTAAAATGGTGTCCTGAGTCTAGCAGCCCAAGCTGTCTAGTCCCAGGTGGTTACACATGACCTCCTATAGCAATAATGCAATAAGCGTAGTCTCCTATCTATGTTCTCTGGGTTCTTTTTCACTTGGCCTGTCACAATTGTGCATTTATCAGTGTAATTGCAAGAGTTGGAAGCACTGATGTTGTCTATTAGGCGGATTTCCATCCTGTTAAGAGCAGAGGGCCTTTTAATGTATGGCCCTGCTTAAGTGAACTGCTACACAATTACACACCAGCCAGAGATTGAGTGGGCTGATGATGCTGATGATTGTGAATGTTGCGATAGTGGTGATGGCAGTGATGATATTGGACCACCCTGCACTCTCCTAACAAGGCTTTCAGAGAGAGACTAAGAGTGAAACAACAAAGTGAAACCGAGGTTAATCATCTTATTTACTCGGTTTTGCTCTCTCTCTCTTTCTCCCACCTCTCTCTTCCTCTCCCCTTTTTTTTCTTTAACCAAGTGATGGAGCCAGGATCGTGGAGTGGGGATGGGGGGGGTGATGGAAATCAATGGGGACAGCATTACAGTAAAACGTATTGATTAGGAGACCTGCGAGCAGTGTGTTGGTCGCGGAGATGGTGGAATGATGCAATGCTTAAAGGAATTTATCCTTTGACTTTTACATTAACCTTTTATTGACTGCTTTGCCTGTCCATAATTAACACTCACTTTAGCTAAAGTGGTTAGTTTGAGCGCGAAGGGGGCTCCGGACCTTATTGCAGCGAGGGCCGTGGAGCTCCCGCCCCAGCTGCAGTTCAAGTGCACTGTGCTGCATGGAGGGAAAGGCCTCTGTGGAATAGAGGCGATAGAATCCTAGATACCTTTCACATTAGCATACCATTTGAGCAGGGGCCTGCAGGGCTATAAGGTTTCAGGGCAAATTGAAATGAGTGATTGTGTTGCCAATCTCTCTTGACCGAGCGCCAGATGGGATAGTTAGGCCCATATCTGTCTGGGGTTAATCCATTGGAACAGTCTGGACTCACAAACACATTCTCCGCTCCTCCAACACCCCCACACACACACCTCTTTGTCTTTGACCTTAACTTTAAGGTGGGCTACTCTACCATGGGAAAGTCTTTTGGTGAGCCTTGTTTGTACGCCACTGTGGCTTATGCTGAATTTCTAGAAAGAGCCCTGGAGAGCTTAAGGCACCTCGCTTGATATTGACTTTTTGTTTGGTTCCATTTTAGCAGTCAAGGGACGCTACTCTGTGAACAGTGGTAGATTGTGTAAAAGTGTGTGCGGAATTACCTACACTATATTATCTTTGATAGTCTTCCAGTCTTGATATCGTTTATATCTCTGGTAACCCAGGAGCCTTCTATTTGCAAGCTAATGTTGCAAGATCCCTTGTCAGATAAATGGAGCAGCTCTGTTGAAGGCAAGTGGTCAGGTTTTTACGGTATGTAGCCTTTCAGAATGAGTCAGGGCAGCAGAAAAGAGGCAAGTGTTTTCTCTCATAGCTCTACTACATGAATACTTAATCAGACCGACTCAAAGGCCTGGGTTCCCTTGGCCTGTGGTGTCCTCAAGCTGATGTCAGCAGAACCACACCGTGTGTGTAAGTGTGTGCTGTCTGGGTCAGTTTGCTCTCTCGCTCCCTCTCTCTCTCTCTCTCTCTCTTGCACACTCTGTAGATATATATGCCAGCCATGTCCTCCTCCTCCTCCTCTGAAGTGGCGCTTCCTTTAATTCGCACCCTAAATAAATGATGAGAACATTTAAACACACGGCTCGTCGCGAAGCCCCAAGGTCGCTTAATCGTGTTATTTATGAAGTGATGTGCTACATAATGGTACTTAGTGCATGTTAACAGATGCTATTATCAGGCCCTGATCCAGAGCGCACAAGATATATTGGAATAGTGGATGTTAATGCTGCTCCTCACCACCGTAATGCAGCAGCTCTTTAACGGGCTAACCGCACCAAAATGCAGCACTTAGGCCGAGAGCCAGTCGAACATTAAGTAGCTCCGGTGAAAATATATAACCACAAATTGTGGCTGCCCCCGGCTGTCCCCTGACAACTTTAACATCCCCTCATCTCATCCATAACCGGCCCTCATATCCTTTTCTTCAACTCTCTATGTCCTCCCCATCCCCTTCTTTAGTTGTTGGCCACAAGGTGGTGGTGGTCGTGTATGTGTGTATGTATATGTCGGGGTTATGTGTAGTTTTTTAGGGTGTGGATAGGGTAAAGGGATATGATAGGACAGACCCTGGCATAATGACTGAGTGGGGAGTATAACTGGCTATGTGGCTCTAGAAGGAAATCTAAGGCCACCACTCACAAGCAAACACACACACACACACACAGAACACACAAATGCCATCGTCCTCCTCTCCCTCTTGCACCTCCAGGTCAGGAGTCACTCTCATCTGTCAAGAGGCAGAGGGAGGGCAGATTTACAATGACAGCGGAGAGCAACACCAAGTCACTGCAGTAAATATTTACACTGGTCTGACAAAAGATGTGGCTAAGGTCTGTGGGGGTTCCAAACACTGCAGAAATTACAACTAACCCCAGATTATTAATCATATGAAAATCACGCAGTGACATGAAGAGCCTGGATTTCTCCCAGCTCTGTCATGATCGCTTCAACAGAGAGTGATGTTCTTGTGAAAGTGTCCTGCTGTGTTAGTGTGGTGTGCCTGCATGTGTGTAAGATGAATGGGGCATTAATCATGTTACATGATATCATGCTTTCTCATCAGCTTGATACTGTTGCTGCCATTTATGGCTTTGGAGACACTTCCCGATGTATCACTTTCTCCCACTCTCTTAGCGCCATTTAGCTTACTGGCTAAAACGTAAATGCCCAAGAAAAAGGAAGTACAAGTTGCAAAAAAAAAAAATCAATAATTTCAATATCATTAGCAATATGTAGGGGAAAGACACTCACTCTGATCTCCATTTGTACAGAGAATTTTAAAGATCGTCCAGTCTCCTTTAGATCACACTGATACACTTACTCTTTCATATCCTGGGGGTATTTATTGAGCCCAGTATTATTAGGAGTGATAAAACGGAGAGGAAACACACAAGTTGACTGCCTCCTGGTCAGACATCCATTATCCACTGTGTTTTTAGGGACGAGGTAACACACACACACACACACACACACACACACACACACCTACACATACACATCATTGACTTAACTTGACATTTCTGGGACTGACCCCTTTAAAGCCCCCATCAGTCAATACAGAAAGACCAGAAAGATTTCTGTTTATCTTCACCTACTATAATCCCTCTGTTGTTAACTAGCACATTGTTCCTGGGCTTCACAGAATAAGAATATCCTAGATTTTTAAATTGTATTTAAAGTTGTAGTTCTAGAAAGGTGAAGGTACACAATTCTTTGAAAGGATTTTAGTATAGCTTTGTAAATAGTAGCTTCATATGGATTTGACTTAATACACCAGTTCTCAAATGTTACGAGGACAGTTAGACCCGACATCGCAAAAAATAAAAGCGCTGGTTGAAAGTTTAGTCAGCAACCTGAGACACGTGCAGTAATGCTGATCAGTGTCTACGGGTTGGTTTTGATGGGAGGGAGGAGTTAATGGGTTTGCTTGTTTCCTGTGTCCTGTTGCCTCAGGTGCCACTCAAGTCTGGCCCAGACATTACCCCCTGAGGAGGCCCCAGTGGACCGGCCCTTCTGGGGTGTGGATGACCCCAGCATGCCGCTGCCCTTTGATCTGGCTGACATCATCAACAGAGTGGAGTCACTGCTGTGGAGGTGAGCCTGAGATGTTGAAGTGTGGAAATTTGCTTATGTACACATTGTATGCATACATAGCTCATGTAGTGTGCATTCAGTCACAAGTGGAAACCTGTAAATGAATCAATGCTGGCGGTTTATTCATTACTCACACATGAGTTATGGGCATTTTATTACTATTGACTTATGTCTTTATTCTCAAAAAAATTCACAGACCCAACGTATAATGTAAAAGTTGATGAGGAGTCAAAAAAGAAATGTAGGTAGTGGTTTGCATGTTGTGCATGGCAGGGGACATATGCCAAATGAAATGTGGGGCTACAAGTAGAATATGAAAAAAAAAAGAATTACTCTAAATTGTCACCTTTGGGAGCTGCTCTCCGAAAAAGTTTGTCCTGGTCTTCAACTTCATGCACAGATACACAGAACACACACACCTGGTGTCACACATACTTTAAATACACACTCCACTAAACTTTCTGTCACATACTCTAATAGATGTATAGTAATTCAGTACTGTTGTTATTTAAAAATGCCAATAGACTGCATTAGGCCTATGATTACAGCATGTATCTTGGGCCCTTCTAGGCCGCATTTCAACCACTTTTTCACATAGCAAGCTTTTATAATGGTCAACATACAAACTTAAATTGGCTTTTATATCTATATTAAACTTACAATTATATCTTAACATCAGCTTCACTTCACAGGAGGTCTTATGTCCAATCATAATTGTCCCTATTTATTTTTTCCAACAGGATGTAAAGGATGGATAGAGGAAGTGAGAAAACACACCACCAGCTTTTCTGAATGGCCCCCACAACAGATCCCACAAAGACTGATTTCTTTTTGATTGGATCATCGGCATCCCCCCTTCCCCTTCTCCACCCTCCACTACCCCAGCTGACCCTGATATCTCTGCCACCCCTGTTTGGAGATGGCTGGATGAAATCCAGAACACCACAATGAAACCAGAATAGTGCTACAGTAACATGCTAACAACGCAAGCTTAGCGACAAGCTAATAGTGTCACAACGGTCTAACAAAACATAAGTGGAACCTGCATTTCAGTGTTAGCATACATTGTGTAACTATTTATTTCAGTGTATTCTGTTACTTAATCTCATGTAACCCATACATGCTTTTATCAATAGATTAACTAATTCACAGTAGTCACAGTACAGTACATACATATATGCTTTCTATTCGTCACACAGTGTTATAATACAGTATAGAATGGTAAAAAAAAGTACTTTGCTCAAATGGTATTGCATTCTTCATTTGTGTTTAGTGTAATCCCCTTTATTGTGTTCAGAAATGGAATGAGCCTCAAGAGACCAAAGAAAGATTGTTATAAGAAAGTTATGAATGTCACTCAACGGAGAACATGAAGAATGTGTTTTTTAGTGTTTACGCTGCGATAGTGTGCTTGTGCCATATGGAGGTGTGTGTGTTTGTATGTGTGCAATGAGCCCTGTGAATATACATGTGATCAGATGCTCAACCTCCCACATGTCTACATGAAGGCGCGCGTGTATGAATGTGATAGTGTGTGTGTGTGAGCCTGTAGGCAGCCTGCCAGTTGTTTGTTCTTGAAGATATGCATATGGAGAAACAGAGACTAGCAGTGGGGCCCCTCTGCTTCTGCTCTGATGAAAGGCAGTACTGATAGAATGACCCGGAACACAACCGCCGTTTCTCATAATTACGGCTGTTCTATCGCTTTTAATTGCTCTTAAAGTGTGTAGAGCACCACGTTCCCCTGTAATGCTGCAGGCCATCCGAGAGAGTGAGAGAAAGATCCGGCGCTTCTGACAAATCCACTTTCAAAACAGCTAAAAAGGGTGGAAAAGGGGGCCGACGTCAAAGCAGTGTAGCAGCCCTCCTCGTTTGATTCCTTTCACTGTCTAGTTCATGATAAAATACAGACTGTGTTTACTATTAAAAATGCAGAATGCATTCGTTTTTTTTTTTTTTTACTTATGAAGTTTTTTTCCAAGATGTTAATGGTTGCCAAACGCTGTTCTTCTCGCTTCTTCTTTTGCTGCGACTCTCTTGTTTGTTGTTGTCAGAGAGATTTGTTTGTAGATCGGCAGTAGCGTTGACTTGTTTGAATCACTCTGCGCCCTGCGCCACAGCTTGTCTGTCTGAAGCAATAGGAATGGCAGTAAATAAAAAAAAAAACTGTGTTTTATCCAACAACCTGCATTCCTCATTTCTTTGTGTGATTTTGTCCATTTTTATTTTCTTAATTCCTAGTGGACAACACGCTTATGACAGGTACATGAGTTTCTTCATACATGTACAGTACGTGTTTCAGTTTGCCTGTTAATTGGTTGTATTTCTTCTAATAGTTTTGACCTGACCTTAAACTTCCAACCCATACAACCATGTGTCTCAGTACTCTCCCACTGTGGTGAAGGTGAGTTGCTGTGCTCTGAAGTATCCTCTCCCTACAATCAATCTTCCTCAAGATAAAGAGGACAGAAATGGACAAAGTTCCCTTATTTAGTGGTATAACTCACTGGCAGGAAAACTATCTCAAGTATATCCACACCAGACCAAGATTAAATAGTGCTTACATGCAGAGAAGGCCTATACATTACATAATTCCTAATATTTGAATAAAGTTGCTGAGAGACATTCACAAGTCCAGTATTTCTAAATATACATTCATGTTAATTTGGTTTACAAAAAGGTTAAAAGAAAAGCAAATACATGTTCGACATGCTGCTTTCTTTCCACAATCATCAAAATCTACAAGTAGTGAAACCACCTCAAACTACGTCCTACAAACAACTTTCATCCCATTCAAATCTAGTTTGAATGCAACCATCTCAAATCCATCACCAGTGTAATATGGACCAGCTATAGTAATAATGAACAGAGCTGCATCATTCAAGACGTGTTGTTGGGGCTGGTTCTGTCAGCGTTTTTCTGTTATTGTATTTTTAGCCATTTAGCTGCATGGCCATGGGGGGGGGTGGAGGGTCCGCGGCTGTCGGTTGACCACTTTGGTCTATGCAAAATTGTGTACAGACGTTCATTGTTTCCACATGATGTATCCTCATTGTTAAATAACAATATTTGCAAAACTAATGACATTTCCTTTGTGTTAGATGCTACTTAGCAAAAGTTAACATGCCAAAACGCTAAATGAAACAAGGTGTTCGTTATACCTGCTTAGCATCAGCAATGAAATAGCAGCATTGTCATTTGAGTATGTTAGCATGCTGACGTTAGCATTTCGATCAAAGGACTGCTGTGCCGAAGTACAACCTCACAGAGCTGCTAGCATGGCTGTAGACTTAGTCATGTTAACATCTAGAGGCAAAGCAGATGTCTGCATAAAAATCAAAACAAACCTTGTTGAATGAATTGTTGATTTGGAGTTTTCATTTCATGTACTTCATCAAGTTGACATTAAAGACAAAACTTTGTCTGTTACATACATACAGACATCTTCTCTATCAACTCAATAAGAAAGTCTTTTGCATCAGGACTTGTTGTTTTTGGCCAGCTTTCTGTTTTCTTTAAACTTCAAAGGAACAGGCTGGATTAGCAGAGCAAACAGCTTCTATGACAGATTGATTGATGGATTGATTGATTAAGTGATGTCATCCCAGTGATGAGTGCTTGGCTAATGTTCTGTATGTGTCTCCAAAACCTCAACCCCACACCCGCTACCAACAGTGGACCGCCATCCCAGAGGTCGCCCATGTTAACCACTTCCTGTAGTGGCTGAGTGACTGAGTGATGGATGAGCGCGGAACGCTCTCCCCTCGGGGGCCGACTGAAAAAGGGCCCCACTTGAAGAGACAATTACACAGCGCTGGTGAGAGCCATAGGTATGCATTGTTCTGACCGGGGTCAGCCGCCAGCCAACCAGCCAAGCCACCCTCAATTAGGCCAACAATAGGTGCAGGGGGAGATAAAATAACCAGGTGTATAGTGGGGAAAGGTATCGGTTTGGGGTCACATCCCAGTCAAATGTTTCAGTGTGTGGCTATAAGGTTGATGGTAGTGCAGTTTAATGAAATCAAGTCATGCATCTGAATCCAAATTGTTTTTTTATATACAATTTGTAAATAAGGGTAAAGAAACATAACAGATTTATGATGTTATTTTGGTGAATAGGGACTACCAATGTCAGTGAGGGAGAATTTTATTTTATGTTGAGAGTAAAATTTCAACCCTAATGTTAACTAATGTTAAATATTAAGACTGTATAACTGTACTTGTTTTTTTTGCACCAGACTTGGTCCATTTTACTGTTTGTACAATATACGCAGTTTTTGTGTTTTGTGTCTACGAGAATGAATACATGTGTAAAGTTCTCTGTGAGCTGGTTTGTACAAATGAATAGATGTGTGTAATGTATCTCAGTCTGTGTGTGTGTGTGTGTGTGTGTGGGTGCATGTGTGTGTCTGTGTCCCAGGTTCCAGAATGCAGGCTGTTGTTGAAGGCCCTCGGGCCAGAGAGGCAGTAGTAATTGTAGAAGCAGGCTGAAGAGCTGAAGATAGCATCGCAGCTCTGGGGCGGCTGTCAGCACTGGGAAGGGCTGCACTCATTTGTCACCAACACAGACAAACACCACTCAGCACTGGCAAAACACTGACTTGATTGACTACATGTGAAGAAACACCAGTCCTAATGTCTTGCAACTGTTGATTGCACTACAGGTCATGAAAAAGGCAGACCGCAGGAGGTTCATGTCAGAGAAAATATAAGGCAGGATGTACAGTGGCTGCACTGACACTAATGTCACACAGACGTAGACATGAACAATGTTAAGGTAACGTCTTTCTTTAATGCTAAAATATTTGCCTTGTATCTGACTTTCATACAAAATATACAAATCATATTAATCATGTTTATTGGATACTAACTTTATCGCTCCGCTTTATTTAGTAATACTAAATAATATAACAATATAAAAGGTTTATTGAAATGTGTCTTAAATAAAATGTAATTTAGTAAGATCAAGATACTATAGTAGAATACAAAGTGTGCAGTTAAATCTCAATATATCTGCAGTATATGTATTAAGATTTTAACCTTTTTAAAATACCTTTTTTAATGCAGGTTACTCAACAAAATAGTCAATAATGAATCACTAATCATTAGTGAAATATAAGTCTCCTCTCCTCTCCTCTCCTCTCCTCTCCTCTCCTCTCAGTTTCCTGTGATTGTGCGTGGGGTTGGTGGAGGTGCAAGTGGCCGTGAGTTTTCAAACTGTTTCTGTCCCATTTTTTTTGATTTTCTGACTGTATGTTCAATCTGTCGTTTTGTGCATGATCAGGTAAGTTTCTTAAATTTTTTTTTGTGGAGTGTCTGCTGAGGAATTAGGTTTCTGGGTTGAGTGTCTTTTTCGGTAGGAATGACTCCTCCGACTCTCAATCATTGTATCCGGTGTTCCGCTGGAACCTCACGGTGCTGCAGATGCGGGGCTGGGGGCAACGCGTTAGCGAAATGTAAGAAAGGTAACGTGGAGAAGCAGATCCAGTCTGAGCAGCAGCAGGTTCCGTAGCCACTAGAGAGTAATTCTGAGTGTGTACTGTAGGTGCTGTAGTGCAGTCACAATCAGGAACTACTGTGGAAGTAGCCTCTACAAGTACTCCAAGAGGACCCACTGTGATCCAGGGTGAAGGCCAATCTCAGCAGTCAGGCATCATGTGCTAGTGAGGAAATGGAGTATGATTCAGATACTGGTACTTTCCATATTGGAGAAGTTAATCTGAGCTCAGATCTGTACTTATTAGAGGAAATAGATCGTTTTCTAAATGAAACATTTAATAGATCTGTGAAAGTGACTGTTGCTGTTCTGAAAAGACTACTGGTTTTGACCTGTTGGATGAAATGAAACGTTATCGCCTCAAAAAAGCACATTACAACTTTAAAAAAGGACAAAGGATGTAGAACTTCGAAAAGACTAAGAATTTCAAATGATCATGACACTTAAACTTTATTGCTCTTTATAGTTTTCTCTCCTTGTTTCCTTGTTTCTTTTTTTCTGAGTTTTCTATGAGTAGCCTTAAAATAGGATGTCTTAATATCAATGGTGGGAGAGGCAGGCACAAGAGGGTTTTGATTCCTGAGGTTTCTAGTCAGAAAAGGATAGATGTGCTTTTTTTGCAGGGAAGACATTCGGATCCAGTAGTTGAGACAGACTGGGGTATATGGTGGGGGGGTCCCAATGCTCTTAGCCATGGTTCTAATGTTAGTGCAGGGGTTGCTATTTTGTTTAAGGCAGCAGCGGCTGTAACCATCATATCATCATCATAGAAGGTGTGCGCTCGGTCATCTAAATGGCGGTGGTTGCTACCTCAGCTGTCCTATAGGGGAAGAGTTTTGGTTGCCAATAATTTGGTTGCCTCGACCCTTTGGCATATGTTCATTGCTATCGGACCACCAAGAGGTCTGATGGAGGACTTCCAGAGAGCCTTGATTGATTTCTTCTGGTCGGGGAGGCACTGGATTCGGGCAGCAGTTCTCTACCTGCCTGTTGCTGAAGGGGGCCAGGGGCTAGTGGATATCCAGTCAAAACTTGCCTCCTTTAGACTGCTCAAAAACAATTGTACAACTGTGGACCCAGCTTGATACGGCATGATTGCTGCTGTGGAGAGGTAGGCGGTTGGGATACAACAAGCAGTTATTTCTCTTAAGGACTGAGGATGTGAACCTCACTGGGCTGACATCGTTTTACAGTTTTGTGCTACAGGCGTAGCAGGTACTGAAATGTTCACGGGATGCAGAAGAAACTCCAGGGATGTGGCTTTTTGAAGAACCGTTGTTTTTCAATGAACTCCTAAAGACTCAAATATTGCAGTCAGCCAGTCTGAGGGCCAGCCTCAAAGAGGCTGGGTGTGCTACACTGGGATCACCTGATGAAGATGACCGCTGTCTCTGGTGACACCCTGAGAAGAAGTAGCAACATCACCTCCATCAGGCTGATCAACAGGGTCGTGTATAAGGTTTTTTCTGCCCTAGAGCATCTGTGGTGGAGTGGTGGGAGGAAGCAGGCCAACTACTGTCTTTTTCAACCCCTCACGTGGACATGTTCCAAGATGAAAGAAGGAAGAAAGAACTTTATTATACATGCATAAAGGTCCTGAACCTGTGGTCTTTGGCTGAGCTGAAGGAGTCGAGGTGGACTGAGTTTTTTGGTCCAGACGATTCCCTGAAAGCCGTTTGCCGTTCCATTCTACGAGCTGCCTGTTGAAAATCGAGCAGCAGACCTTCAATGGAGGATTGTTCATGGGGCTATAGGTACAAACAGATTGCACGTCGCGCTAAGGGGGGGAGTGTTTGTCTTCAGGTGGAAACTCTAGCACATTTGTTTGTTCAATGTCCTAAACAGACAGATCTGCTAGAGCTTCTTAAAAAGTAGGTTCAGGGTTTGGAGTTCACAATACACAAACAAAAAAAAGACTGTTCATGTTTTATTGAACTTTTGGTTTGCTACAGCAAAATTGGCCATCTGGCTGTCACAAAGAAACAAGGCACAAGGTGCTGGTAGTGTAGAGCCGGCACCAATGTCTGAAGGACTGGTCAAAGCCAGATTGAGGGTGGAGCATTCTTATTGTCAGATAATGGACAATTTGCTGGGTTTTAGTTGTTTGTGGGCTCTAAGGGGAGTGTTATGCTCTGTGGGGTAGCATGGAGAGTTGGTGATCAGTTTTTGATTGGAAAAGCACAGAGTTTGTATTGATTGTATTTGTTTTTCATTTTTTTAGTTTAGGTTGTTTTTTCTGTCTTTTGTATTCTGTCTGTGGTATGTATGTTTTTTTTTTTTTTATGTAATCTGAAAATGGTTGAATAAAGGGACTTTGAAACCAAACCTCTCCTCTCCTCTTCTCTCCTCAGGCCTTGCCAGACCAAACCCAGGGTCATTGGAGCTGCTAGATTTCCAAAATCTAAAGCATCTCTTCCTGCAAACCAACTGTCCTATCTGTTAGCAGGCTGATCACCACTGACATCCTCACTGCCCACGGTTCACTTAGTATTAGTGCAAAAATAAAGTGATGGTGAAGTCTTGATGCTGATGTTGAGGCTGTCAGGAGCCTGGCAGCTCAGCAGCCTTGATGAGTACAGGGTATGGCATGATGAGTGTGTGTGTGTGTGTCTTTATATGTGGTTGAAGAGAGCAGAGGCTTGCGGGAGAGAGCCTTTGCAGATCAAACAGCTGTCTGATGAAATGTAGAGCATGTTTGTGGGTCGTTGCTGTGGCCCTGGCTCTAGTGACCAGCGGCCCCAATATCATCTGTCCTGCAGGACCATTATTTTATCTCTCCCTCTCTCATTTCCAATCTGAAGTGGCTGACCCATTTTTCAGTACACACCTTTGCTCAAATTTTCCATCTTCAGCAATCTACAGGAGCTCCCTTAAAAAGTCATATAGCATTTTCACATAAATATAGATAATTAAATAATTTCTGGATTGATTTAGATTCATCATTATACTTGCTGTAAACATAGAAGGCTGTTAGCAAGAAGATGCTTTCAGGCATTAAACGAGAGCCAGTTTGGCTTGTCAGGTAATGCTCACCTTTATGTTCCTTCCATTAGTCTAGCATAATTTCAGTGCTGTCTGCTGTAACTGTAATTTTGGGAAACTACAATACTGCACATCATTCTGCCTGTCTCTCTCCAAAGGCCCTTATTTACCCAATCATTACATACCCTCAGTGTTATTTCTCCAGCGTGGCGCTGATGCATCTATGCTCATACCTGTTCCACTGTCTTACTGTTGCAAGCCCTGTTAGCACCCTGCCATTCATACCATTGGGATTGAATTGATTGTTTTCCAGCGTTAGCAGCTTCTCCGCCAAGTGGTCTTGATGTCAAGGCCAGGCATAAATGAGTCATCTGCATCTCATCTAAAATGGATGAAAGGACTTTTGATATGGCCAACCCCCATCCCCCTCCTCCCAGCACACACACACACACACACACACACACACACACACACACACACACATACACACTAACCAGCAGGAGAGAGAAAAAGCTAAGGCTAGCATTACTTCATTTTATAAAGACAGAAAGACACCTTGAGCCATTACTATTTTTGGAATGACAACACGATAAACCAGTAGGAACAAAGGGAAACTGGTCAGTACTCAGACTTTAAGCAAGCAAAACTACCTAGTTACAAAAATATTATGACCATGGTTAGAGGTTACCAATGTTAACTGACGGTCAAGTTGCAAAGTCAGACACGTGTTAGGACCTGTTAAACTTGTTTCCTGTAACTTTACTCTGCGCTACTAAGAACGTCACATTATTTCCTGCTTTGGCACAGGGGTAATTTTAGAATGTTTGCATAAATGACCAATGCTGTTCTTTCTCTGGTTTGCACAGTTTCTTTTGCATGGTTGTGCAAGATGAGAGATGCATTCCACCTTGAGGCAGTAATGGACAAATATGTCAACTTGTCTTCCTTTAATAGTGGAGTTTACTGGGTTCATGCATGTTTTGTTTTTTTTGTCAAAATCTATTTGAAATATTGGATGTAACAAATAACAAAAACATTAAAACTTGAGATCGAGATGAAAACAAAAAAAGTGTTGTGGAATAAAAAACATTATTACAAAATAAAATAAAAGGAGAGTACAATTAAGACTTAGATTTAGCCACACAGGCCTTCACACAGCAGTTTAAATCTTAATAAGTTGCACTGTATAAGCAGGAAATAAGCAACTGCATATTTCTACTCCTGCACCGCTGCCATGTTTAAGGAGACAGTGAGACCATAAGACAGGCAAGATAAAATGGTGAATGTTAAGTGATTTGATGGGCAAGGTAGAAGCGGTAAGGAGTGGGTAGTTTAAAAGAAGTAGTAAGAAGAGCAGGAAGATGTGATGTATTCATCAGGAGAGATGCTCACCTTATCTGCTCCAACCTTGAGGATGAAATGCCAGCCCTTCCAAACACACACACACACACACACACACACACACACACACACACACACACACACACACACACAGCCATATCCCCAGCGCCAACTCTGCTGCCCCTTGATTGACAGCTCTTTAAATGAGTGTCTGAGTAGCACTGGGCCCTGGCCCTCCAAATAAGTGAGCCGTCAAATTACATCCAGGGGACCGACTGGCCCCTCTCCCCTGGCAAAGGAGATCTATTTATTTGTCTGTTTATTTGCTTGGTTTAAATATTTGGTGGGGGAAAAATATTGAATTTTTGTCCCCCGGTCAAAGTCCCCTCATATTTAGTTAATAAAGAGCAGATGAGGTTGTTTGCCCAGAGAAGTGCAGGTTAGGGGACTTTATTTAAGGGAATCCTCAGAGAGAGATGGTGACCTTCTCATGGAGGAAAGGGTTGTGTACACTGAGCTGAGATTCACTCTCTCTGCCTCCATCAGTCTCTGCCATTCTTCAGTCTATTTATGATCTCAGACATGTTTCCTTCCCTCTTTTCCCTGCTCTCCTGTCACTTCACATCCATTCTTTACTTTCTTGTAGCCCTTCTCTTCTCTCTTCTCTTCTCTTCTCTTCTCTTCTCTTCTCTTCTCTTCTCCATACATCCCTCACCTGACTTTTCTCTGCCTCCCTCCTTCCTGCCTCTCTTACTGCAGAGCCTTGCTCTATTTGACTGGAGTCTCTCTCTGGATTCCTCGGGCTGCATCCAGGTTAAACTCTTAATTGCCTCGGCGGTGGGTGGTGTAAAGCGCTGGCTCACTGCAGCTCAGCTGGTCCCTGTGCAGGGGGCTGTGGGGTTATTGGGCAGGGTGAGTTGTTCTGTGTTGGATTGTGGCTGGTGCGTGCTAGCTGACAGTGCTGGGAGATGATAAAGACTTATTAATATAGATGATGGAGATGACCTCTGACAGAAGCTCTACAGCGAGCCTCCGCTGCATGTTGGAGACGAGACATGATCTCTGTGTGCTCCACAAATCAATCTATCTATCTATCTATCTATCTATCTATCTATCTATCTATCTATCTATCTATCTATCTATCTATCTATCTATCTATCTATCTATCTATCTATCTATCTATCTATCTATCTATCTATTCATATTTTGCTTCCCCATTTCTCTGTCTCACACTTCCTTTACCTCTAAAACTACCGCCTCTTCATCACTTCATCGTTCTGCACCTTCTTGTTCCATTCCTTAAAACATTGATACATTTACTGCATCTGCACGTCCACAATCAATACCCACTAGTGGTTTGAATGTAAACTGTACATGCTGTTAATGTAGTGTGGACATCTGCAGCGTCTGTCTGCTGTCCTGGCTCCCCCATATCTGGATAAATTGCAACAGTGTGTGTTTATGTACAAGACCCTCTCACTTTGTCACATACAACCACAACCAGCCTGCTTTGATTCAAGATGTGAGCTACCACTTGGCCATGGCGGTACAATCTAATGCTTTTCTGCCAGTAAAATAAAGCCTGCAATACGACTACTCGGCTAATCAATGGGATCAACACTGTATGCATCCGCTTATAATATATGTTGACAGCTGCCAGGTCCTGTAAGTCACACCGATAAAGTCATCTGTTTTTCTCCTGCCTTGACAAACAAACAAAAGGCTGTATACTGTACTGTATATGGGCTTTGCAGACAGAGAGAAGACAGCCTCAGAAGCCCATATACAACCCTGGCTCATTTCTTAAGCCTACATTAGCGAGTTAATACCCCCTCATCTCAGAACTCCACCCCTGCCATTGATTCTTGTTTAAAAGGCTATGGGTAGTCGATACCACCTCCTCATCGCCATCTGTCTCTATTTACTAATAAATAAAGTGGTGAGCATTGACTGCTTTGGCCAGGCCTGTAAAAGCATGCATGCTAATGAGCACTGGGCCTCTGTGGCCAATGGAGGAGGGAGAAGGTGGGGATACTCTACCTCTCCGCTAACTCTGTCTCTGTCTTGATGGCTCTCACAAGGCACAGCACTCCAATCATGGTAATTGCCCGCCGATCCAGTTCTTGTTTAACATCGCTCATCAGACGAAATGCAATTTCACTTCAGCTGCATAGATTTTTCTCCTAGGCTTTCGTGTATGTTCATTCTGTTTTTCTTCCCCCTTCTCCTAGTTGTGTGTAGGTCAGCTCTTAAGGTCGTGTCTAGTCGTATGTCAGATGTGGCCCATGAGCGGTGCCGCGCTACACTCCGTCACGCTGATCAACTATGGATCATACAGATGGGCTTGTAGGAATGGTCCCCATGATGTATTTATTCTAAAAGGTGCTTAATCTTTTTTATCCACCTCCCTCCTCCCATTCCTCTTAGTTTTGCAATATCTAGATATGGAGAAATTAATGTTTGTAATAACAAAGATATGTGGAGGAGAAAACACTCAATATTTGGATTAAAGGAAACTCCTCATGTGAAGGAGAGAAAAGCTTGATGCACACACTGACTCATACACAAATGCACAGTCATCATTAACATCATGATAATGAGAAGAAAAAGAACTAGTACCATTTGAAGAATTTAGATGAAGAAGAAAAAGAAATCTGCACACATTTACACACACACACACACACACACACACACACACACACACACACAGCCGTAAAGTCCATTTTGGTTTGACACTGATTTCCTGAGTGAAGGGGTGGTGCTGATATGTGGAGGCTCTCATAGCTCAGCATAACACAGTACTGCTGTGTCAACTGTGACCCCTGCGACCCTGCAGGAGCCAGAGAATGGGCTGCGAGGGCACTGTGCGACTCAGGTGAAATGAGAGGTCAAAGGTCAGCTGTCCAGTGTGTCAGGCTTGCTGATCAGGAAGTGTAGCCTCTCGCTTCAGGGAGTACACAGGGAGTGTCATGTTTTGGACACATACTTGCAGCCTGACATAAATCTTCCATGCTTACATGCAGTGGAGTTCCCTGCTAAGTCAGTGTGCTGCAGGAAAAGGGAGTGAAGACTGAAATATTACTGCAGGTATTAATGGTTTAATTGCAACTAAGACAACATATATGGTCTTGGATTTGATTTAAAAACAGAAACCGCTTTTTTTACTTTATTTTATCTCATTTCAATTAATAATTTTATATTTCCTTTTTGTGCATTATCCTGTAGAGTCAAACAGTTTGAGCTTCATGTTTGTTTTGTTCCAACCCTTGCTCTCTATCTGTTGCTCACTCCCATTGTAGACACATCTGAAAGGATTCCCTACCTCCGCCACACTGAGGCAGTCCTTCCTTCCATCCTTAACCCAAAGTCTTGAGTTAAAGAACTCACTGTTGTTCTGAGCCACCCCAACATCCTGGTAGTGCTATGAAGGGAAAACAGCAGCACCGCAGTGGAGTTTCCTTCCCCTGTCTCATCTGAAGCAGGCTCTGCTGGCTGTCCGGATCAAACTGGCCCACAGTGTGGTGCTGAGTCCTGTCTGCAAACAAGAGGAGGCCCATGCATTAAAGACTCGCCACGGGGGCCCCCGTCCTAAAAGTTTTACTTTCCAACAGCCTTGGAGAAAGTAATATTACAATGGAGAATTTGTGTGTATGTGTGTGTGTGTGTGTCTGTGTCTGTGTAAACAAAAATTTTTCATTTAAATGTCCAATATGCTACTCTCAGATGATACACCAACAGTCACAGATGCACATTCCCTCCACACACAGGGTGCTTGGTAGATATTATAGGGAAGAAATCATCTGACACACAGTCATTTGTGTGCTTGTTTCCATCCGGAGCACAGAAGAAGAACTGGACAGTTAGCAAAAGAGAGCTGGTTAGAAAGTGAAGTGAAACCTATGGAAAAAGATGTCTCAGCACTTGACACATGGTGTCATTTACAGGCCTTTTCAAATCATGTCTTAACTTCATTTACTGCATTTAATTATTTAGTTTAATTGCTTTTTATTGCGCAGGTATTATTTTTACCCATGTTATAATGTTATGGTTTTTTTTGTGTTTTTGTATTTTTCTGTACAGCACTTTGGTCAACATTGGTTGTTTTAAAGTGCTTAACACAATAAATTGGATTGGATTGGATAATGTAAATACAACAAATGATTACCACTTTAAATTGTTTATATGAATCCAAAGGCTTGGTAGACATTTCTTTTACTAGAAATCACTGTTTTGGAGCTGGAGGATTTTGTATTTTATTTTTTATTTTTGTTGTTAAAGGTAATAAAAAGGGACACATTGCCATTGCAGTTTATTTTGTCATCATTGCTGCCTGCATTTTGAAATTTTAAGCACTGTAGTGTGACACTTCTAATCTTTATTCTTCATTCAGAGAACAACTAAAGTTTGAAAGTCTCAGTTCTGCTTCTTTTATCTTTGTTCATCCATGCTTCTAACATAAAAGAAGGCACTCTTCGCTCTCCTATTTCTCTCTTCTTACTCTTTCTTCCCCCTCTCCTCGCCTTCTACCTCCACTCCTGTCCAGGGAGTCATTATTGCTTTGGTAAATATTTCATACACCTCAATACCTTTGCACACAGCCACCTGCCAGCCGCCTCTCCTTTTGCACACAGACCAGGGATAGACAGATCAAAATGAAAGAGAGCAAAGTGAAGGCAGAGGAGGAGGTGGAAAGAGATAACGGGAGAGGGAGACTGCTCTCACTGCCTGCCTAGTGTACATTTACATTTTCAGTGAGCCAGGGCCCTCTGCTCTGTATCCTGGCTTCATAACAGACTGAGTCCTTTCAAAAGATGGAAAGATTTCCTGGATGTTGTCAAATCTGTGCCCAACAACGTTTAGTTTTTTGAACCCCCTATTTTTTTCTCGGCACATAAAAAGGTGCTGGTTTAGTTTGCCAGATGGTTGTGCTGGGAAAGGAGGAGATAGGAAAAGAAAAAGAGACAAAACGATGAGCCGGTGCAAGCTCAAGACAAGACAGAGAGAGAGAATACTAAGCTTCTCCTTCTTCTGCCCTTGAAGAGGCCTGTAAGCAGCACCCACACTCCCTCCCCTCCCCTCCCGTCCTCCTCCTCTTGCTTTTCCAGCCCCACCTGTTTACTTTGACTGGGTTACAGAGGGGTCTTGCATCACCTGAAGTGTCCTCTCTTTCTTTATATGCTCTTGCTCGCCCTGTGTCGTTCCCCTCACTTCCTAACTTGAAAATGACTCAAAAGGAGTAGTGGTCCAAAGATGAAATATTCAGTTTGGATATAAGCGCTTTAAGTTGTTTCAGAGTGGATAGCTTGTTGCCACAGAGCTTTGACTTCATAAATAAATGGTCAACAGTGGCCTCTTCGACTGTTCTGTCTCCTGTATATATATGGCTGAGTTGTCCATGTGCCCGGGGCTAAGCCCTGCCAGTAAGTTCCAGGCCTTAAATATGGATAAGCTGTGAAACGCCTCTGGACACATTCCTATGTAGTCAGTATAATGTTGGATAAAGCCCAGCTGTACACATGGTGACAGACCTCAAATAGAAATTGTAAAATCTTCATGCCATCTTGGGAAATGAAAGGCCATTAGTTGAAGGGTGGGTATGCAACCAGGAATATTAGTTTAGATGTGCTTTACATTCACATTGTATGCCTTTATCAAGAGCCAGCAGGCAGGGATTCAGTGTTTAGCATCTGTCATTTCCACTGCTAAAATACACCGACCCATCAAGAGAATTAAACCTAGGAACATTTGTTTGCACTCAGCCTAACTACTAGTTAACCATATTGCCATTTTCCTGTGCTCTCCTTTGCATTCCAACAACGTTAGCTGACCATTTACCATTTACCCCCTCCCCCCCCTAAAAAGCTCTGTGGCTGCTCTTGTTTCTGTTAAGGGAAATGCTTGACGCTTGGTTTCCTTTGAGCTTTCTTATGTAAACGCGTGTTCTCACATTTGCCTTGCAGTGTTAAACATTTCTACCAGGAAATGAAATGAGTCCGTAACAAATGTTTTGGCTTCTGTTGAACTCTTTAACGAACAGAGGCTTGCCAACAGTAGCAGTGTGTTTGGGTTCCCAGAAACCCCCTGGGATGGTGACTCCCTTAGCTTCCGGATGGAGGCCGAACACTTTTTCTCTTTGATTGAAAAAGGCAAAAGGCAAAAGAAATGTCATACAGGGCTGAGGCCTTTGCAGCGGCCGGGGTTCGAATCCGACCTGCGGCCCTTTGCTGCGTGTCACCCTCCATCTCTCTCCCACCTTTCCTGTCTATCCACTGTCACTCTGAAATAAAGGGAAAAAAGCCCCCAAAAAATAATCTTAAAAAAAAGAAATGTCATACAGAGTTGCATAGGTATTAGGATAAGAGGGATTGGAATAACGATTTTCTTTTGTAGATACGTAGAAGTCCATTTGTATTTCATTTATGTGAATGGAGATATGGTCTTGGTCTAGCCAGGCCATTTAGCCTTGAGCGCTAATCTGCAGGTGGAAACGGGGACTGTGAGTGTGATAAAGGCACCTTTGAAGACAGGTTTGGCTTCCTCTGGTGCAGCAAGTGGATCTCAGGTCACGAACAATTTGTGCCTCGTTGAATTTTTGTGTGTCTAAGTGTGTGTGTTCATGTCTAACTGTGACAATGAGCAGTTTGCTAACACCTATGAACCTTGCAGCCATAAATCAGCAATAGGAAGAGGTGTGACACAGGTTGCAGGTCTTGCTGATATGGACTGGTGTTATAATAGGCCCTGTTTCAGGTGGAGGAAGACATCAGCTGCACTGATCTTTACAACCCTGCAGGGCTCTGGAGATGAGTACCGTACAAGAAGAAACACTATTCAGGTCACTGAGATGGTAGAAACCTTTTCTCTGGCATGCCTGTACCACACACAATCACGTCCGTACAGTACACTCACAATACTCTTGACAATACTGTACAGCTGCATGAACGATGAGCTGCATTCATGGTTTGTTCAATGTGCGCACGCAGACAACAACGTTTGTTATTCTGTCTGTTTGTTGCAGATAGGGCCTGGGTCTTGTTAGCTGTCAGGCCAAGCATCCACAAAGCTATTCTCTCACTTATTGATGGGGATCCGCTAAATTACAGGCTCAAACAAGAGCGGCGGCTGCAAAAAACAACCCTTGTAAAAGTTTTCTACGAGCCCCTCACATTTCAGCATTGTGTGTGTACACGAAGAAAAAAGAGAACGAATGTCAAGAAGATCCCAAATGCATTTTTCTTTATTTCGCTTTCCCTTTTCTTTTGGCTGTCTCTCTTTGGTCAGACCCTGTCTGGTCTTGCTATTATCCTGGGGTCTTATCAGTGTGTAGCTGCCTCTTCAGATCAGCCCTGTGATAAGGGCTAAATAAATGGAATGCTTGGCTAGTGGACATAGGTCAAGCCTTGTTTTGCCTCAGTTTTTTTCACGTGTTGTTGTGTTTGTCTGCAGGGGAAGTGGAGGGTGCAGCACGAACAGGCTCTGCAGTCTAATGAACTTATTGATTTCAATTTCAGGGCTGTTCTCTCCCCGCCCAACGCTTCTGAAGCTTTCATCCATTTCTGGACATTAATTAGTAACTCAGTCTCTTGTTCGTGGACTTTTTTTTTTTGCTCATCTCTCACGCTCACGTTGTCTGTCTCTCGGAGACAGGTTGCTATCTTGGAAGTGCTGTTTTTAAATGTGTTAAAAGCTTCTGTGGTTAGATGGATGCTGTCTCTGTGTGGGCGTTTTCTGTGTGGCTTAGCATACACCTGTCCCTGACAAGATGGAGCTAATGAAATGACAAGCTGTGTGTGTGTGTGTGTGTGTGTGTGTGTGTGTGTGTGTGTGTGTGTGTGTGTGTGTATGTGTGTGTGTGTCTGTGTGTGTGTATGTGTGTGTGTCAGCGGCAATTCGGGATCGTAGAAGATGCTGAGTGACCTGTGGGTCAGGGAGCAGCTGACAACTGTTTGTGTATGTCCGTGTGTGAATGCATGTGTGTGTGTCCGTGAGTACATGTGCATCCACTACTAATCCATATCAAGTATCACATGCACAACATGTTTTCCCCACAAATTTGTGCACACATCCAGAGGCCCATGCCAACAGAAGTGAGCGCAGCACATTCCCAAAAGAAGCTCAGCTCATGGAAAATGAGAGGCCACCGGCGCTGGGACAGGAAGCCTTCTCGGCCCGGCCCTAACGAGCACTGTGGGAGTCTCCACTCTGGACCCGGTACATCCGATACCCCCGATGATGTCCAAAGGCTAAACAGTTAAAAGGTCCGGTTGCTATATGTAGATGCGCAACGCCCCCCTGTTCTGAATCCGATACTCTGGGAATCACAATAACAAGGCTGTGAGCTCTGGTCAGTTTTCCAGAGTTACTAGTCGGCTTCCCACACACAGGCGATAGCTGCGGAGACCAAGAGAAATAAAGATAGAGAGTGAGCGCAAAAGAGAATTGATGCTGAGTAGCACAGGTTTTAATAGGGCTGTCAGAATCATATTGTTTATGTCGTGTTCCAGATTAATCCATTCTTCCTTTATGAGCCTCTGCAGCCACCGTAAATTGCAAGCACGAAGCCGGTCCACTGTTGAGTTACGCCTCGGGGATCAGTGCCACACATGGGCGGAAAATAAATCATTTCCCCCGGATTTAACGCCGGGCAATACCTGGGCCCTTTGTAAATAAAGCCATAGACGTATTTTACACCCTCCTGTTTTCTCTCTCCTGCCTCCAGGGCTCTTATTGAATCTCAACAGGAGAGGGAGGGAGAGACAGAGTGAGAAACACGAGAGAATAAGAGAGAGCAGAGTTGAAGGGGGACTGGGGGAGAAAGAGGGAGGCGAGAGAGAGAGGGCAAAACAGAGGGAAAAAACAGAAAATAGATTCCAAGCGGGGATGGATGAAGAGACACAAACCAATACACAGTAGCTTTGCGAAACAGACAAGCAGAGAGAGAGAGAGAGAGAGAGAGAGAGAGAGAGAGAAAGAGAGAAAGAGAAAGAGAGAGAGAGGATGTAGATGTTGGCTGGGTGATGTATGCGTGGAGTGCTGATTCCCCTGTTCAGGTTGAGATCTGTCAGACTGTCTAAACACAAGGCCCGCTGTAATGCACCGCTCTGGAGCAGTGGGCACCAAGCAGGCAGCCAGCTTCACCAGCACAGCCAGCAGGGCGGCTCAGCTCGGCTCCAGCTCTGGCCGTGGCCGCAGCCTGGGCTGCCTGCATTCTATCCAGCTCCCCCGTTTCCATCACCGTAACCCCTAACCCGCAGGAGCAGTGCCACAGCCTGGAGACACAGAAATAGGGGAAGAGAAAGACGGACATAAAGAAAGGCCCGAAACAACTTGTTCATCCTGGCTGATGCCGACTGATGGCCGGAGACAGCCAAAGGGAATGGAGAATGTGTGCGCTGTCAGAATGTCATGAAGTATACATGACATGCTATGTGAAAATGCTTCCTGTGTACTGTGCATATCATGCTCTTTTCTTTCTTTTTCCCCCCCCTTTTTTTCTTTAACCCCCTTCCTACCTCCCTCTTTCTCTCTACCATTGCTTTCAAGAGCTCAAAGTTTGCTTTTCTTTTCAGTGACAAAGTATTCCCTGGTTGTAAAATGTTAATCAGTGGCAGGCAGCATGGTGACACGAGAGGCTCCAGCTTCAGTTGGCATATGGCTTCTCAGCCGGATCTTATCTGTGATGCTACTGGGCTGACGTAGATGTGCATGGACCACAATGAGATTAGTGCTCACTGGAATACATGCTGCTTATCTAATATGACGCTGTCATTGTTCCCTTTTGAGTCCAAACCAAATGATTACATAAATACAGCTACTGAACAGACCCTATACTAATTCATTCAACACAAGCATTTAACCTACCCATTATTCATAGCTCTAACAATGCCATGGGGTAAAAATCAGTGCTTCCCCCTAACCCCTATATCTGCCCAGCTACAGAGAGGGTGATGCATTATTCAGGGAGTGCCAGGCTAGAGTGTTCTCCCTTTTCTTGACTGCTGTAAGCAACAATCATCTGGCGGGGACACTGTTCTCTGTCTTTAACCCCCTAAAGTCTCTGTCTTTCCTTTCCCTTGCTTGTTGTCTCTGTCTGTCTGTGCCTCTCTTAACCTCTGTTGCATCATAGTGGCATCTTCATCTCTCCGTCCTATACAGTGCATGCGTAATTTCACCTTTCTCTTTATGGTACATTTAGCTTGATACATGTTCATCCAATGGCCTGCACTAGTGTTCAAAAGAACATATTTCACTTTGTGAGAATATAGCTTTTTGAAAATTTGAAAATATTTTAGTTGCTGCATCTCTCTACCTTTCCACATACACACGTCTTTCTCTTGTCATCTCTTTAGACTCAAACCGCTGTCTCTTAATCTGACCTCTTTGATTTTGTTTCTTGTTAATGTGAACTGTCACTGGGATGGAGGCACAGATCCAAATATGTATCTCCCCTGGCTCCCACAGAAGACATTAACATTTGAGCGGAGAGGGAAGACAGAGAGCCAGGGCCAGCCTAGGGGTCCTGGTGTACTGCTGCACAATTTTGTCCCAGAAAACAGAGCATGGGTTGATGAGTTGTGAAGACTGTGGGCTGCTTGTTTGTTGAGGCTAGCATGAGTCTGTTTCTCCAAGAAAACATCATTAGTTTGAGTAGTTATTTCTGTAGCATTCAGCTCAAACTTTTTCTCAGTGCAGTTATGATTGTAGGGAGACACAAATGACAAAGGAAGGCCAAGGTGAGGAGAAAATGTTCACATATGTATATAATAGACATGCAATCCAATTCAGATCTTCATTCATCAACATGAAATGCTAAGGCCAAACTTAAACTTGAAAGAGTTTAGGTCACTTTGCATAAAATATTACGTGTTGAATTTCTGAATAAAATTTTAAAAACCCTCCAAAACCTTTAGCACTCTAAAGCCGGAAATCAAAAATAAAGCAGAGTTTTCTTGTAGGTAAAGGAACTCGGATGGTCTCATTTCGTATTTGAAATCAGCTCCATAATTTGATCTTTGTAAAACTTAAGTTGCTGCAGGTGTTCGGCAGGAGGAATGATAGCCTTAGGGCTTGGAGCTACCGTGAGGCCCCGCCGAGATTTCCCATCATCCCTACAGTCTGGCAGCAGCTTTTCAAACAGCGCCCCTTCTGAAGTTGCCCTTGGTTCTACATGTGTAGCAGTAATTATGAATGAGGGGGACTAAGATCTGTACAAAACCATCAAACATTTTACAGCTTGCTGCTATTGTAATAAAGATCAATAGACACGGTATCAGTCATGGTTTTGAAGGAGAGGTGGTGCTGAACATTTTCCCTTGCATACTTCCTCTCTTTCAGTCTTTCTTTCAGTCTCCCTTGCTCATGCCCCCTCTCATTTCTCTTTTCTTTCTATATCCACTCTCTCTCCCTATACAGAGCCAGTGTAGCACATCCGTTTTAATTGCCGTTTGTAGGGCTCTGTGATGTGAGCTGCTAAAAGACACCCATCCTGTAAAAGAGCAGAAGACAGAGACAGAGTAAGGCTGTGAAATACATTCAGTTCAGCACTAGCTACCTCTATAGCAAGGGCCAAGGCCAAACTTCAAGCACAATGTGTGTATACTGTATATAGTGTGTGTGTGTGTGTATACAGTACATTTGTTAATGCTTAGATGTGTTCTTTTGTGTGTTTGAACACAATGTGGGTACAATGCATGCAAACAAAGGCAAAAGAACTGTATGTGTGTATGTGTGTTGGTCCATGCATTAAACATACACTCTACAAGCCAAGACAACCACATGGATATGAACATTTTCACACTTTCCTCACACTTTCAGCAAGCCTGGGAGTGTTCTTCAAGCATCCTCTGCTAGTGGGCTGAGGTCATTTGACCAGAGATAGAAGACATGGTGAAGCTGCAGATCAAACAGTATTCTGTCTGACAGGAGGAGATAAAGAGGCTGTCAGCCTCACTTCACAACAAAGCAGCCCCTCACCTCTCTGGCCCACATCAGCTCCCTGACTGCCAGTGATGCAGCGGTGGACCAAAAGGTGTGTAAACTAAGATGAACGTCAAAAGATGATCACAATGCCAGACTCCACCATTATAAAAAATGTACAGTTTAGGGGTTTATGGTTTTGTTCCAATGTGCTGTATAGCTCTTTTGGAAGAAATGTTGCTACCTAGTTATGATTGGTAAATTGATAAGAATAGTAAGATAGATGTTTCTATTCTCAGAAAGAAAGCTATTTATTAAAATGTGTCCTGAATATCATGCATGCAAGAACATTTCCAAGCATATTATTATTTGATGTTTTATTATTCATATGCAAAAATGGCAAACGCCAGGTGTCATGACATTTAACTACAATATTCAATTGCACCAATAAATTATAATATAACCAACCGTTCCTCTTTTGATGTTGCTATGACAATGCTTCTCTCCCTGTGCATGTGTAACCGCCTGCTGGATGCAGCAAGTCCATGCAAGTTTTCTGGAGGCTGTCCAAAGGTATCTAGTTTAGAAGACAGGTGTTGATGTTATGTGTAATGCTCAAACAACTTTTACATCACATCAATTGCAAATGGATTTTGGGAGAAGCACTTAGTTTCTGGGGGTAAAACTCAATTCCTTTTAGATAATTATTTTAGGCAATTAAACAATAGAGAATAAGCTTTAACAACGAGTCCCTTTTTTATAGAGAGTTAAAAAAAAAAGAAATACATTGTTATAACTAAAAATGTATTCTACTGTATACTTGATATCTGTCTAATAAAGCTGCAACAGTAATCCACAGATAATCCACAGAAATCGCTCTCATCAGTTTTATTATTATTGCTTTCTACAGAGGAAATAGTCCCAAGCTAAACTGTTGACAGTGTGGTTTGTAGATTATCCCCATTTAAAAGGACACTGGTGGTGAGTTTTTTTAAATGTCATTTTTTTTCTTTTCTTTTCTTTTTTTTTTAACCATCAAACACCAAAGAGTCTTTAAACTACTTCAAACTTTCTACTGTTAAACCAAGGTCTTGCAGTAGCTCAACTGGAGTCACACACTTACTTCTATGTGAAGTCACAGGTCTGGCCAGCCTGCAGTGTGGAGAAAGGAGACTTGGCTTTAGCACCTCTTCAGTGTTTTCTGTTGCAGTGGCCTGTTGTTGATCACACTGCTGTAACCTGACTCGCCAGATGGTTTGTTACACAGAACCATCTGAAAACTATCATTGGAAACTGTTTGGAAAACGGCAGGCACTTTCAAAGAACAAATTGGCAGGTGATTGGATGAAGCGTCTGTCTATCAACGCCTATCCTCTATCCACCAGAGTGTTCAAATTTGGCTGTTATGTAGCAAAGCTTCCACTTTCCTTTCACTACAGAACTGTAAGGTATCATATGATAATTATGATGCAGGTATCAAGTAACATGTCTCTGATCTATTTGAGTGGAATTGTTTTCATCAGACTAATGTGAATCTGGTAAGCATATTTTACCATCACATCTCTTTGGTCATGGCTGCACTAAAATCACAAGATCTACAGTCATCTTTATACAAGCCAACCTCATGTTGGAAAATCCCAGCTGGAGAACACAGTCCTATTAGTCAGCCTGTTTTCCTCTAATGCAAGCTGAAGGGTCACTGTGAAGCTGCACAACTAAGGAGAATGATTCAATTTGACTTAATTCTCTCACTGAACACTGATGATATATTCTTTGTCAAAATGAAAGCATAATGTGACATGTCGATCTCCATGACACATTACAGAACCTGCTCATGCATCAAGGCTGTAAGTGTGATGCTTTTCAGCTGTGATCTGCTGTCACACAGAAAAAGTCTGACTGATGAGACTTTATCTGTGATGCCTCTTTTAGAGTGGAGTTACATTCGCCGCCTTGTCAGTAAGTGATTAATGGATTTGAAAGGACATGATGGCTGGGATATCAAACGGTGTACTGTACAGAGAGTATAGATTTTCTGCTGAGCCTGAGTGTGTCTGTTTGTGTTGATAAAGACTAAAACATAATCTGCTTCTTATTATATGGATATTTCACAAACTTGAAGAAGGCTATGGATGATTGCTTCACAGTTTTTTTCACTCATTCAAATAATCTACAATTGTCCTTGATGCTGCACAGCTTTGAGCCGCCAATGTGTGGCACAAAAGGAACAAAAGGAACACACACACACACACACACACACACACACACACACACACACACACACAAACACACAGATGTTAAGTTTGTTAGACAACAAAAAAGTGAACTCCAGCAATACATTTCTCAGTCAGTTTTCACTTAGCATAGAGAATATGGCTTTAACTGTGGCAATCGATGAGGTTTGGCATTTGATTGTAAACTTTAAAAGACACTCATAATCTGGCTCCATTGTTTTTAATGGCCACATCAACGACGTTCAAGGATAATCATTTTATCTGATAAATGAGGATTTCAAACACTCTTATCAGCTGTGCACTTGCAGTTGTTTTTTTAATCCTTCCATTCTGTCTCGTTGTTTTTAATTGATTCTGCTGCACGGAGGCTTTCTTCCAGAGATAATGCACTTGTGAGATCAGGTCATGATCCCTAAATGAGGGAATTTCACTTTGGTGTATTTGCCACAGCGTATCTACCGTCCTTCAGAAGTATTTCCAAACTGCTGGAAAGTACAGATTGTCTTTGTTTTTCTACATTTCGGCAGCTCCCTCTCTCACCGTGGCAGTCAGAGATGCTATGGTCCACAGCAAATGGCCTCAGCTAAGAGCTGGAGGTGATGATGCTGTTTGGAAACGTGTCCATGAATGTCCTACCTCACGGCTTGAACTAAATCTCTGTGTATTAGGATCAAAAACAGTGTCTACTTCTTTTCCTATGTCTTTACATAATTTTGTAATGTGAGCATGGAAAGTAGACCGCTGTGATTATCCAATAATGTCGCAACAGAAGAAAAATGTATAAATAACTAAAAACAAGAAGTGTTCCAGCATCTGTGCTGTGTTGGATAGTGATAACGGCTCATCCAATAAGACCTCCACTCACCTCTCCCACCGTCTCTCCAATCCACCACCGGTTCCACTCTCAGGCCCTCGGAGGAAAGCTGTTTATTCCACACACTGCCTAAGTAGAGGTCTTGAGGTTGGAGCGGCTGTGTAGCGCATGGTGAAGACAAACACAGGCCTATTTAGTCTGGTGGGAAAACCATGGTAAACGATGCAGAATGGAAGCAGCTGGGGATTTTTGTTTTCATGTTTTTTTTTCTCCTTTCTTTTTTAAATTTAAACCCTCCTGTTTCTACACCATGTCGGTGGGTTGGGAAATATAATGGATTTTCTGTAGTAGGGGCAGACCAGACTCTTTTTATTCTGGTGATGGAGAAATGAAAGCACTTTTTTTTAACTGCTATCCATATACTGTTGTGTTCACCACAACGTATAATGACAGAATTGTAGTTTGATCTTGAGCTTTGCCACATGTGTAAACTCTGTTGGACTCCACTTTGCCGGAATTCCAGTATTACAGTAAATGGTTATAGTTAGTATGCACAAGTTTTCAAGCATGATGATTTCAACCTGTTTAGGATCAATGAATTACATTTCTTATACACAATCAATACAGTATATTTCTTTTTTTAAAGGATTGGGACGTTGATGGGTTGTTTGCGCCTTCTGTGCCCTGTATGTCATACAGGTTGGAACGCTTGTTTTCACATCGTAATCTGGTCCTGATTAGTGTTGACATGCATGAAATTGAAGTCATACACATCATCTAGTTGTTAAAGTGTGACGTTGAAATGTTCATTATATTTAATTTTGGTATCCTGGTGCTCAGTGCATGGAGTAAAGCAAAAACAAAGTTTGCTAACTGCATGTCTATGTACAATCTTTTTTTTTTTTTTACTGAAACAGTTTTAAAGATATTTGTAAATGTTTTAGCATTTGCAAACTGCGGCTTAGTATTTAAAACACATTGCAATAACATATTTTCTAATCAGGTTATTGTGATCTCACTGCATTCAATCCATTATTCTTGAGTATTTGGAGTATGTGCGTGCTTGGATGTTTGATTACGAAGCGGGAATGTCCTCTGGAATGGCATAGGGAGACCCCTGTCTGTCACTGGGCCTGTGAATCCCACTTGGTATGGTGACATGAACGCTGTCCCATCTTTCCCACTGGCACCTGTCTAGAGGTGAAAGGGCATCCTGTTAGGGGTAATCCCCACCGTAACCTGACCAGGCCAGGGTATAGTGGCAACCAAATGTGCAATGGTGGACCAAGCTGTCCCTCTAATTCTCCCACTAATCAGATTTTAATTGAATTCCGGAGAACATGTAAAAACCTGGTTCAGTTTTGTTATTCCATTTTCCTAACAGATGTCTCTGTGATCCCTGTAAAGTGATCTGCGGTGGTGACGTCCTCTGTTTGGAAACACATACATGAATTGGCTGATCTAGACGGGCAAAAGTAGAACCATGTGCTTGTCCTCAGAATGGATGCCATGAGGAGTGAGGAGTGGGGGTGTGGTGTGTCAAGGTTGACTTAAGAGGGGTGGGCCTTAAGAATATGAAGAATCTCAGTGGGAGCTTGTAAAGAGATTAGAAAAAAAAAACATGTCTTTTGGTGAATAGCTACTACCATTCCAAAAAACCTCTAAGCATTATTAACACATACTTTTTGCCGGTTAAAATATTGTTAGTATCAGACTTAACTGACACACCTTAACTCTCCTATTGTCCTTGGGTCATTTTGACCCATTTTCAAAGTTTCTCCATCTGAAAGTTGGGTTTCTTTCAACCAAATTGCCCAAAAATAACACGGATGGTTCTGTGTGACACTCTAATAGAGTAGAATTTAGGATCAGTTCACTACTTTCATTTTATTTATATTTTATTCAATTTTATAGCGTTTGAAAAAACTATGAACTGGTTACAGTTTCCTGACTAAACTTGGCCAGTCTGTGATAATCCATTCTATCTAAACTACTTGTCAAAATAATTCATAATTTCAGTTTTTTTAACAAAAAATGGGTACAGTTTCATATAAATTAAGATTATTGATTATGAATTCCAAAAATGAGTGTAAAACTGTAGTGGTAATATAGGGGAAAAAGGGCGGAAAAAAACGCAATCTAGACTCCAATCATCTGCGACATTTCGCACAGTTTGCCATCAATGATGTGTCATGCTTTCATATTTGCTAAAGCATTGCAGTTCGATATTCAAAATTGCACTATGGTCAGATTTACAGCAAGCAGACTGGGATGGTGGTCAAGGAGACAGCATAAAGTAATTGATTTAAAAAAAAACACAATGCTACTTTGATGCCATTTATATAAAACAAAGACTTTTTTCCCCCTGGACAAAAGAACACTGTTCTGTGTGACCACCAGCTGATTACAACCGTTGGTCACAAAAAGCAGAAGTCAATTGACAAAAAACGAGCAGCAACCAAGGACCCCAATGTTTCAGATTTCAAGAGGCACGCGCCGGGTATGCACACCAGCCGCAATTATATAAAAGCGGAGGTTTGTGGGTTAGCATGTGAGCGGGCCATCACTGGCTCAAGAACCATGCAGAAGCCCTTGGTGGACTTCACCATAAAAGCTACATTCTGGGAACAAATAAATAGGATAAGAGCTATGGTGAGAGACCTTGGGTTTTTCTTCAATACTTTCTTAAGCATTTCCACTTTTACCTTTTATCCCATTTCACCTCCAATCCTTTCTGCTTCTCAGGCCGTCCTGCATAAGCCCCCCCGTTGCTATGATGTTTGTAGAACTCGGTCATAGCATTTGGAAATCAGGCGTGGAACTGATGGTGAATTCTTGTGGGAATGGGAGTGTTGGGAGAAGCTTCTGCTGGATAAGCTGTTATCAGAGCCCAACATAGCAAATGGATAATCAAAGTGGTCCACTTTCCATGTTTGGCTCTGATCAATGTACCAAAATTATGTTAAGACATAGGGAAAGAAGTAGACACTTTTTTTTGGTTGCTAATACACAGAGATTTGGCTCAAGCCTTGACATAGGACACATGTTTTCTTATCCCTTCTCCTTTCTGCACATTTATGCAGGAGGTGCCCTCAGTAGCTCAGTTGCCATAACCACATGCATACAGCCCTAGTGTAGTGATGGATGAGTGAGTTTTTCATACCATTCGTTAAGTGATCTCTATTTCATTTATCACAGTCACAGGTCGAGCAAATTCTAGTGTCCCAGTTTGGGACAATCGTAATAAAAGTAAGCAGTTTCAGGGATCATGGTGATCCGTCTACCAGCCACAACCCACCTCACACCAACCAGCAGCCTTAAGACAAGCAGGGGAATCCACCCACATGCCTCCAACTCTCTGATTAACCACCACAAGCAGAAGAAAGTTTTGTGTCTGCAGCCCATTTGCCTGTTTCTGAGAGCAAAATCAAAGGCCCTCTCTGTTATTAAAGCCAATGTGCTTTTGAGGAAAACAAAATCTGACTGTGAGCTTAAAAAGGAGTTGTCTCATTTGATCATTTGTTACACATTTTAAGTGGTTAGGAAATAACTGAGGCCAGCGTGGTCTGCATCCCTAATTGGTGCTCTTTTTCTCCCATTAGTACACCCAGACTTGTGATCCCACTAAAACAGGCAAGAGAAGAAAACACATCTTTTCAACAAACAAAGCATTTGTCATCAGTTTGCAGTTGCTCTGTTTGCAAGCATGGTTCAGATTTGCTTCTACGCGCAGCTGTCACTGAGCCTGTTGGACGTCCTGGACCCCAAACACACAAACCAGAAGAGATTAGTGTGCCATGTCAACCCACTGCTTCCGCAGATGGCACGGATGCTTTTAGCCTACTCCCTGTAGACAGCCACTCATTGATCTTTCATACTAAACTCCCCTCAGCAGGACTCTTGATACTGTTTTATTTATCATTCTGGCATTTACTATTAAGGCCAATAAAGTTTGACATGTGTGGGGTTTAACTGTAGGGGGCACTGTGGTTTCTGTGCAACATGCTGGTTGGGGGGGGGGGTCAGGTTTATATCCTGGCAGTCAGAACTGTCACCATCAGTAATATCTCCCCAGTCTCTCTTTCTTTCAGGCAGCCCCTAGCCCCAATTCCCTAGGTCCAAATCCAACCCATAATTCACTAGTGTTGTCTCTCACCTTGACATACACCTAGTAAACGTGTAAAACATTCCGGTGAGATTTGCTCCCATTTTAATAACAGAGGATTTCAGGCCGTGTGCGGGAGAGAAAAAAAGGCAATATCAGTTACTAGTTTTTAAGGATCCTGGCACGGGCTCCAGGAACCCCTGAGCTCCAGCCCAGAGTCCTCATCCAAAACCAACACAGGGGACAAGCAGGCAATTTTGGAAATGTGGGTTTCAGTTTCTGCACATATTTTCCAAGGGGGCTGCAGTTAGGCTGACCATGATGAAATCTGGTTCTGGCTCAAATCCAGGACATTACCTGTGTGAGTGTCAGGTGATAGCCTCCCTAATTACCCTGGAAGGCAAACAGAGAATCTTTTTCGTTGAGATTTCACAGAGCCCTTTGCACCAGTAAATGTGTTGCTCCTGTGGTAAAATGTGATCTTTCAGCTAATGAAGGACACGCTTCGTTTCCTTAACTGAATCACCCTCTAGTTTCGGCCTCTAGGGGGAGCTTAGCCTTCTTTTTTCTTGTTTTTACTGCAGTGGGCACTGGCAAGAGTTTAGCTGGACCTTTGTGAGTAAACTGATTTATGGCCCAGGCCTGAGGTGTGCATCTCTCCAGGGGTATTCAGCCTGCCTGGACACAAGAGTGTGTGAACAGTGGCTCTCAGACATCACTGACACTCTGTCCAACCACTGGACCAAGAACCACTGATTGGAGTCTGCGGTCTGTGGTGTGTGTGTGTCTCATACACACACACCACAGCAGACTAAAGCCCTCAATCACTGAGTCTTGGTCCAGTCCATGCCCCCGTGTCCCAGAGTTGAGTGACGCGCTGCCTGCAGAGCACTCATTAGAATCTATGTTTCACAAGCAGAGCAGGGATAGTAAATCGTTCAGGCCTCAATGTTGTTATAGCTGGCCCTAACAAGCCACTCTCTGTCTACTTTATTGGAGTTTAAAAGTGGATTTCATGTAGTTCTTGGCAACTTTGAAAAAATATGACAACCAATGGAAACTATCGGTGTAAGAGACAAGACCGCAACATGATGAAAACATGTTCAATCTTTCAAAAAAGCCCTTAAGGTTTTTAAGCCCTCTGCTACTTAAAGACTGTCAGAAACATCATTAGACAACAAAAACATATATGCTTTCAATAACATCAGAGAGGATAAGTGTGCATGGGGAATGCTGTGTAGTTTTGGGAGGGTGCTATGTGATCTCTCAACACAAGGTCAAGGCCCCTGCTCTGGTCCTGAGTTAAAGGATTTTCTCCCCACGGCCCCACTCCTAAATCAGATCAGCTTTAAAAAAAAAAAGAGCTACATCTAAGGGCCCCCATCCCATGTCTAACTACCTAGTCTTTTGTTTGCTCATGTTTTCCTTTTCCTCTGTGGATCGGCTGGCTCTGACCGTGTAATAGAGCGCATATTGGCCAAGCGAGGCAGCCTGCTGTGACCAGATCAGATGTGTGCTCCTGATTATGAAACTCCCTTTTAGTCACTGACAGACATGGTAATAAATGTGTCCATAAATTGAATTTGGGGCTTTTGAAAAGGAGCAGGAATATCTAAGGAGCATTTCAGCTGATTGTCTCCAGCCGACATGGCAGCGCTTCAGTGGGATTCTGGGGAGGAAACTGATCCTGCTGTCGTGCGGTTGGAGGGCTGGGAGTGGGGGTGAATGGGGGTACGGGATGGATGCTCAGCCAAGCAAAATAAAGACTGCTTTATTGCTATTCAGAAAATCATTTGATTGAGTTTGCACAAATAAGAAGACGGAGAGAGTGTGTAAGAGTGTACACGTACTGTATGTTTGTGTGTTTGAACGTAATTGTGTTTGTGTGTGCACTTACGTATAGATGTGTGTAAGCTTTCAGGTCCCTTTACCCTTCTTAGAGGTATATTGCACAGGAGCACGTTTCTGAGTCATTCCACTAACTTTGAAGGGATGTACAGTGCATTTACAGTTACTTAAAGGCTCCCTCTCAACATAACACTACTGAAGTTTGGCAAAGTGGTGTTGACAGCAGAACTTGGATGTTAGGCCAAAGCTTTTCTACTTCATTCCTCTTTGGATTAGGCCTTTCAGAACTGGCAAAATAAGTGAACTTGTTTTACTTTTTTTTACTTTATCTAGCTTTATTTGTTATTGCAATTTGATTGGACAGTAATAATCTTAGCAATATTAGCTCGGCTTGTCATACATTGAATTGCGGCCAATGGTGGATTTGCATTAATGATCAATGAATAAATGGAAAGATACCAAATAGACATACTGTACATATAGATGGTATCACTAAGTTTTGAGAATAACATGTTCATTATATATTTTATTTATTTTGTGAAATTACACTATGAACAAAAGAATGAAACAGAATTTAAAGGGTGTTTCACTTTGAATTGCCATGGCACTTGCCCTCCTACACATGGCAATGCCAAATCAAAGCGCTCAACTTTGCTAAGCTAAGCTAAGCTAAGCTAAGCTACGAAGTCCTCACTATTACCCTGAATCCAGTAACATAACACTGATGCTCGCCAAGAGAGGAAACAGTGTGCAAGTGCTTGCTGAAGTGTGTATATTTAGCCTGGTCAGTCATGAGGGAGGGACACAACTTTGCAGAGTAGTGTGACACACGTAACTCAGCCACCAAGAGTCACACATCTCCATGTGTTCGCCAGGCCTATCTTTTGGGCTTGATTTTCATGGAGACGTGAAGTGACAGGTCTGGAAGGTTCCCCAGGGGCAGAGGGCGACCTGAGTCATAGCCAGAGAACAGGCAGGAGCAGTCAGAGTCCCGGTTTAGAGCTGGCAATAACACAATGTTGTGAAACTGTTACCCTTCATTATTTATTCACTATAGACATCTGTCTTGGCAAAGGGAATGGGATTTATTGTGTGATTTTCATCTCTGCCCTCTCACCTTCCCTTTGCTTCTGTCTTACTTCTTTCTCCTGTCTCTCTATCTAATTTGCCTTTGCCTCTCTGTCATTCCCTCTGTCTGTCCCGTTCTGTCCCTTTCCATCTTTTTCTTCCTTTCTGCATCTGTCTATCCTTCCTTTCTTTGAAATGTTATGATTCACTGGCTGTGATCTGTGTGAGCTGTCTCCTGAAAGTCTGTGTGTATCCTGAGTACTACCACGGTATGGTACATCACTTCTATTATATGTAATTTCCTGGGTTTTACAAGGTACATTTACTCCCTCTACAATAGTGAAGACTGTTTTTTCTACATACAAGTTCAGAGTATTTGTGTCTTACGGCATAGCCCTGTTCATGGAAACCATTATCTGGTGTGGGAATGTGCCAAGATTAGACTGCAACGTTTGTCTATGGGTAACATTTTGAAACTTGGATAAATGTTAAAGTCAAAATCATATCCATAGTTGTTTGAATTATAATATCACAATAAGACAAAAGTATCATACTATCCAGGAGATATCGGAAGTCGAGAATAAAAGTAGCACAAAGTTAAAGAAAAATCCATCATGAACTGCCTATCTCTTATATATTTGTAATAAATGGTTTAAACATGGTTTAATTAATTCATAACAACCAAGCAAGTAACTCTATGAAAGAAATTAAAGGACATGTTTTGGTAAGCTACAGGAAATCCTGTTAGACAACAAAAGTTCTTTACTTTAATTTGCCATAAAACCTAAACCCATTTAAATGCCTCCACCTGTGTTACCTTTATGCCGTGAAACATTGTAGACGGGCTCAATTACAATGTTATTCTTACTTATGTTTCTTATTCATTCTCTCTCTGGCCCTCTCAATAAAAAGAGGCCAATAAATCACTTAGCTGTCTCTGTGGGTTTGGGGTATTGGTGTTGGAGCAAGCTGTCCCACTGTCCCAGCTGAGTAGACATGACTCTCAAAGCACCAAAAAGAAAAAAACATCTTCCCCACTCCCCTCACTCTCAAAAACCAACATGGTGAAAATTACATTTTGGTTGAAGAGTTGAATAAATCTTGGCCGAACGTGGCTGGAGAAGGGAGAAAAGGCCCTCCGTGGCGGCTGCAGTCTCAGTGATGTGGATCCCGCCCTGGGGGGAAAGGGGAAGCCACATAAAAGGAGGTTTGTGTTAGCACGGGGTAGATGAGGTGCAATGGGAGACAGCGTCTGGATACTAGACCTAAAAGTGCTTGCGGATCATAGGGAGTGATAACTTGAATGTTTGAATGCGTGTGTGCAAGTCGAGCAGCTCTTGAGATTTGTGTTAAGATAACGGAGTCTCATAGTTGGTGTTGATCTATAGGTGTTGGTTATAAGCATTAACTTGGGGCTTATTCTGATTCACTGTACCGTGTCCACATGGTTGATCTCTGTTGGTTTTCCATCTCTGGGGCCTGTTTGATGGCAACAACTTGTGTAATGCCATCAGCAGCCTGTCGAGGCTAATTAAAACACACATCTACAAATCTGCCAGCAATTACTACACCCAGAAACATTTGGTGCCACTCACAAATATTAGGCAGAAAAAGCTGTGTTTACTGCGCTAGCTTTTCATTTCTCAGAGAGTTCCCACAAAACAAATACTGGTTAGAGCTTTGTTTGATACGGCAACGCTCATATTTATTTTGCCATTTAAATGTTACAAAAATGTAGGCATTGGGAGACATGATAATGGAATCCAGATTTTGGCTTTATTTAATTTGTAGCTCTGCATGGAGTCATCTCATTTTAGATTATAGCCCTGTGTAAACCATGCTGCTTGTGTCTACAAGGGTTATATTGTGTAACAGTTTTGTGTCCCAGTCATCTGGATGTGCTTTGCTGTCCTCAACAGAGCACACTCCTCTTTTACATCCCTCCCAACCCACAACCTCACGATCACCTCCAATGACAAAAACAGCAAAGTGGGCCATTTGTATGATATGTCGTTTGAAGTTCACTATCGTTTGCATACTAGTGGTAACACAGGTGGAAGTACATCTATGCAAAGCTCTTTGATAGATTTCAATTCGTCAGTTGTCTGATAACCTGTAATCAAAATAGGCGCTAATAGGTATGACTCAGTGTATTATTAGTACAAAAGTGTCTAGAACATTAGTGTTCATAACAGCTAACAAGTGCACACCCACATGTAAATATATGAATCCAGGCACACTGACATTGTGAAACGCTTCGTAAAATGTTGAGTGTTAAATTACCCTTCTACTTATTAGTGACAGATTCATTTTCTGCTTTGCATGTTACATTTGTATTAGCTCAATACAATACATGAACAAACTGGCATGTTCTTGCTTGCACCATAAATTAGTTCAGTGATGAGAGAATGACATCTGAGAGTTTCCCTTTTTCACACACTCCAACCTGTTTCCACCTGTATACAGGTAGAGTGGAAACAGTTTGACAGGTAATAGATGGGTAACACCTCCATATTTCCAAAAAAACAATCATCCTAGCTTTATATAATTTTTTTGTTTCCCTCCCATTCCTTTAAAGTTTCCAAAACTTTTCTTTATGAACAATACAAGGAAACAAAGTATATAATTGATATTCAGGGGGAGAAGTAGCTGGTTCCGTGTATTGGTTAAAGGATATGTTACATGCAAGATTTTGCAAAATTTTATTTTGTCGGTGGCTTTTGAGATAGACAAGGGCACTGGACATCTAGACCATCCTGTATCTAGTTACTGTGATTTATGGATAGATGTAACTATACTCAAGACTTTGGCAGGCCTCACACATGTAAGGCATGAGAGCAACTTCTCTTTTTCACAGTTTACTCCTTTCTTTTAACATTGTAACTTTTATAAAGGAAAATTATGCTGTTTTTAATCAATGTCCTATTTCATGACTACCATTTGGCAACATTAGAACGGACTTAATAGCAGAAATGTGCTTGAGTACTTAAATGTATGTCCTTGTTTTCAAGGCTGGGAACTTTAAAGACAATTCTTCCTCCACACCTGAAGATGTTTCCCAGGAAAGCTGCACCCATCACCAGGCGTTGACAAAGACCGATGTAAAAAACCTTAATGACTCATAATGTAATAAGCTGAACCAGTTGCATTATAAAAGTTGGCAATAGAGAGGTGCAAAATGGTAGGCAGTTATGGATGTGAATATGTCATCAATTAATTCCTTTGACAATGGCGGGTACATGATAGTTGCCTCATTTCAAGATGTAATCACATGCTTTTATATAACTTAGACTGGCCTGATCTCTCAACTGTCATCTCTGACAATAAAATTTAAAGTATGGAATTTATGACTCATTTTGTGTTGTGTTGTGTATTATTCTGTGTACCTCATTTGTTAATATTGTTTTGTTGTAGTTTTTAAATAACAGGTATCCATTGTAAGATAATTGCAAATAAATTAATTAATGAAAACATATACTTTTTAACGCCCCCATTTTTCCAGATTCCCTCCCAGCTCAACGTTGGTGCTCAATAGTGAATTGTGTTCAGTTGGCCCTTACAGCAACATCAAGGATTATACCCCTGTTTATTGATCTATCTGCTTTTTGTTTTTTGTACCTGACTATGAGCAGGGACAGAAAGTGCAGCCGCTTTATCAGGAGGAGCAGTGGAAGCATGGAGTTGAGCCCCTGTGGGGCTCGGAGCAGAGGGCTTGGACAGGGATTAGTGTGACTGCTGAGGAACACCTGTCTGTCACTGATGGATCCCCTCCTGCCAGGCCCCAGATGGATCTTAGGAGCGATGGGCCCCATCATAACTTCCTTCTTCCTTCTCCCCATTAACACTAATGTTTTTTTTTCTTACTGTCTTAACCCTCTGCCCCCCTATTCCCTTACCCTGCATGTCTGGCATTCTGTAGGGGGCTGGGTGGTGCTGCAGCAAGAGGGTACAGAAGAGGAATAAGAGGCTGGGACAATTTAGTTGGATGGCCAGCTGTGTGCCAGCTGTGTGCCAGCGGAACACTGAGTGGCGTGGAGAAAGGCCTATTATCTCCCACATGCACACACTCTCTCTCTCTCGCCTTTCACACCCCAAACCCTGGTTCTGCAAAATCAGGCAGACAGATTCTGCTAAAACCATCACTCCTCCTTATACATGCATGTGGTCTCCTCCTGCATACACCCACTTTCATCTACACACACTTATTCTAAGTGATATGCAGGGAGTTATTTTTCCCTTTCCTGTCTGTCTTTGCACACATACACACACACACACACACACACACACACACACACACACACACACACACACACACACACAGAAGGCCCAAGAGCTTCCATGACACCCTCTATGTGTCACTGCTTCTGACACACAGAACTAAACAAGTCATTAGAGCATGGGTTGAATCATCCATACACATAGTCTTATCTGTCTGCTCTCAGTCAGCCAGCCTTTTGCACAGCGGCTGGACGCCTCTCACTGCTGGTAGGATATGAGCAATTAGCAAGAAAGACCTTTTAGCTCTGCCAGCTGATTTGCGGCCAGTTTCTGCATATGCCTGTAATTCACTTTGACATTTCGTCTCCTCACTTGTCACAGTCTTTATTGTGTATTACCACAATATAAACAATAATGATGAAGTAATAATCAAATCGGAGGCAATATAATCATTTGGTTTTCCCATGCGCAACTGTCCACTGGTTGAACCTGTGGGAGACAACTGGTAAGTGAGCGTTCTTGTGCAGAGTCTCTGGAGAGCGAGTGGAGGCAGCCAGGGGGAGTCTTCCCAAGTCAGCCCAGGGGAAATGGCTGACAGTTACACTAGCCTCCAGCCAATTAACTGTCATTCTAGCTGTTGGTTTAACTTGCTGACCTTACCGCTTCTCTTCTGTTTGTCTTATCGTTTCCGGCAAAGAGGACCTCATCTGTGTATGTAAAGTGGACAGGTGACCTATAGGGAAGGAGAACAAAGGTCACAGTTCATCCGCAGTATATTTATTTCGAGCGACAGCAAATATACCGAGGCGTCTTCTGGGAATATTGGGGCGTAGGAGGAGAGAAGTCCTGTGGGATTGAAAGAGAGCTATCTGTTATTACTTCCAATTACTCCCCAATCTCCCGCTCTATCTACCTGTAAAATGATATTAGACATGCCTCTTCTCATGGTCTTTTACAGATTAAGGCTATGCTTCTCTGTGATGAGGCCCACGGGAGCTTGGGGTCCACACTTCTTGCACTTAAAGTCATCAGCTAATAGAACATATTAACATTCAAGAAAGAAAAGTTTATTTCTTCAAGAATCACATGGGTTTTGTCTTTAAAAGGATGCATGGGCGTTAGTGGGAAGAATCTGAACGCGGTTGCCCCTGGGTTGGCGTGGATTTGAGGTTGATGTGTGAATAGAGGTACAGTTCCAGTGAGTGCTGCTGTCTTAGCATGACAACAGGAGGGGGCGGACTGTACTGGCCCTTCTGACACAGTGCCCACCCCTGTCTGTTTGTGAGAGCGCCACTTCATTGTGCCCAGTCGCCACTAAGGGACAAAACCTAGAGAGACGACACAGCTGGAGATGGCAGGGAGCATTCATGCTGAATACTTGGCTTGTTCAGGCACTTTTCTGCTCTGTGTCTCACAAGAATCCACTTCCTACTTCCCGTCCTGTCTCTGACAGTTTTACAAAATACTGTCTCGATTAAGTCTTTTCTGGATGTTGGAAATATTGCTACAGGATGCCATGTAATTGGTAATTATTAACTTCAACTCAAGATTCTAAGAGTTATTCTTCCCTGGCCACACATGAAAAAGGACTTGCTGTAATTGCGTGGTGTGTTAAAAATTACCAAATATTGTTTGGTGCCTAGAGCATGTTGTCACAGTTCCTTTACACTATGTGTGAAGTCCTGTTATCTTGTAAAGGTGTAACTTGTCTTGCTTAATTGTGGGAATGCTGTTCTACAGCATTCCCACTATTGTTATTTACAATCTTCAGCTCTTTCAGCAGATGATGGGACTTCTTCTACTATTTTTCTACTATTTATACTTTTTCTAATATTAAGCTTTTAAACAATTTTTTTTAACATTAAAGTCAATGAGAGCAAGCTTCAAATCCTTAAAATCTTCTTCTGCTCCCAAAAGTTTCAGCGCCTTCATACTTTCACCTACAGACATGGTTCGAACTTTAAAATGTTCACATAATATTCAGCTATCCGGCTTGTGCTCTTCAGATTGATATGTTTTACAGTTTTTGTGAAAAAGCAGTTTAAGTATAGTGAACATTTTATGATTTTTCTGCGTTTATAATGAGTGTGTATTGCAGTAGAGTGAGGAGTGATGTCACTAGAGTGAAGCGCTCAAAAATTATCTTACTCCGTTCGCTATAACTCGCTCCCACACCAACAATTCTAACTTGTCATGGACAATTTATACATCAAAACGTAGGTATTCTTGTCTAGTTTCAGCCAATGTGCTCATTCATGCAATATGAATTATACTTTTCGCTCAGCGAGCTTTCAAATTACAAGAGTTCAGAATCTTTCTCCATTCACTGCCATGTTAAACATCGTCCACATTTCTGAGTAAAACGCAGATTGAAGCACTTTTTTAAATCGCTGATACGCCGACATTTTTAAGTTTATCAACATGAATTTTATATCAATACGTTCACAAAGGCCTTCTGGTGCTCATGAGGAGGTTATTTGACTGAAATAACTTTTCATTTTGCCCGTCTGACCATTTGTTTGAGAGCTGGTTTAGTATCTCAGGAGCTGCGGTTTCCCCACAGTTGACACAGCAGCTGCATCGTTAACAGATCAAAGAGATGACATCACAGAGATGAAAGGCTTCCTAGCTGTGTTTACAAACATGGCCACTGATCATATGTAGCCATGGCAACCGTTTCCCAGACACTGCAATACTCTGTATGTCTGTCTGTCTCATTATATATTATAATGTATAGCACATTAACAGATGCTTCAGTGGTGGCGTAATGGTTATGACACAATGGAACAACTGCTTAAACTTTCCTACTTGTTTAACTATTCTTACTACTTAAGCTTCTTCTTACTGATTTATCCAGTTTAGCTTTAGCATTTGCAATTTTTTCACATCATTTTTTACATTACTTAATTAAAACCATTCCTACTTTTTCAACTATTATTACAACTTTTACTAATTTAAGCTATTCAACCAGGTTAGCTTTAACAATTCAGCTATTCAACATTTTTCAACTATTCTCACTACTTCAACATCTTCTTGATTTAAGCTATTTCTCCAGTTTAGCTTTAGCATTTAAATTTTTTTTAATTATTCCACCTTTTACACTAATGGTGTTATTCAACTTAATTAAAACCACTTCTACTTTTTAACTATTCTTACAACTTTTACTGATTTAAGCTATTCAACCAGGTTAGCTTTAGCAATTCACCTATTTAGCATTTTTCAACTATTCTCACTACTTCAACATCTTCTTACTGATTTTAGCAATTTATCCAGTTTAGCGTTTCAATTTTTTCTACAACTTTTACTGATTTAAGCTATTCAACCAGGTTAGCTTTAGCAATTCAGCTATTCAGCATTCCCACGCATTTTCTGCAGGAAATGCATTTTCTAGTTCTATAATATAAGCTCTTGCAGTCACATCAGGACATATTATTGCACATTTATTCTACTTGGCAATTTGGGTGACTCTGGTTCTAAAAACTGTCATCTTTAATTTGTCTCTGTGATGTCTTAAAGCAACTTGTCTTGACTAGATGAGGGATATTTCCCAGGAGTAGATGAGAGAGAGTTGGAACAGACTGGGATTTGGCTCAACAATCCTCCTTCAGTATGCATTTAGTTTCCTTATTATAGACAAGGCACCAATCTATCCTCATGCCACTACTGAATCACTCTGTCGCCCTCCTTTTCATTCTCTAATAAACACTAACAAAACAGATGCATGCATGAATGCACACACACACACACACACACACACACACACACACACACACACATACACACACACACACATACACACACACAGTGGTATAGCTCTCACCATCTCTCATTTGCATGGCAATGCCATTATCTGGCTGTGAGGTGTCACGCTGTAGTGGCTGACAATGTGCCTGACAACAAGTTTATCTAAGCATAAAGAAAAGTTGAGAAGAATAGAGTACATTCTCTGCCTCCTCTTTTCCTTTCGCTTTAGCATATATACTTTTAAACTCCCCACGGAGTACGAGGAAGGATGTCACCCATTCTCATCCTGCACGATAGACTGGCAAATCCATTATTTATACCCCTGGTAAAACCTATAGTAGATACTTTGTATAGACATATATTGACTGTTTTAGCACTGTGCCTTTCTTATTCGGTGTTATGGTTCTCGCTCATGTTCCTCCACTTTCTATTTTCCCTTTTTTCTTAATATAAAATGTGTTTACTTTTATAACATTAACTGTAAGTTACTGCAACCACATGTGCTACTGCGATCTTGGCCAGGTCTTCTTTGGAAACAGGATCTGAGCTCTCAGTGGGACTAACTTGGTTAACTCAAAATAAAAATACAAAGGTTGAGCTGCTTGTCAGTATTCATTAATGGTGGCGGATATTGGATTCAATGCAGACACATTACTGCAGACTTTCAGGCATGGAAGATTGTGGAGACTATTGGCTGAACTGAAGAGAATCAATAGCAGGGTTTACAACTTAGACACTGGTAGGCATCATCATTACACAACGACGCCCTCTCACCTGCTGTTATCGACCTCCCTCTCCGGTTTACAGCAGCAGTGAGCAACACTTGGCTTGTCTGGTGATGTCATATACGGTTGTGTGTGCGCGTCTGGTTTGTAACAGTAAAGCAAACAAACCTGTCTGGGTCACTCAGCAATGCGCCGGGACGTGAATAGCCCTATCTGTGGTATCCGTGTTTGAATAAATCACTTGTGGTGGCGTATTGCAAAATACAGCATGATGATAAGTTGAAGCTGCTGTGTCCAGTGCTAGTAAAGTATGTGTTGTTCCTGTGTTGTACTGATAAGCAGGCTCAGCTCTGTGTGGCTAAACAATTTCCTGTACATGGTTTACCCCCTACCCAACACCACGCTAGCTCTCAAGAACAATGATTAGCCAGCAAGCTATTTGGATACACACATCTCCCTCACAGAAGCTTCGACTTATGTACCCAAACACACAGGAATATTTATCTGTTGTATATGTTTGTATATTTGACATGCATTTAGTTTTAAATGTCTCATCCGCTGCAATGGAAAATTAGAACAAAACAGAGTAATGCTCATTTACTAAATCAATAACTTGACAAGCGACCAAATGTGAGAAGGTCCAGGGTCCTAGGAGCCATAGAATTTAGAATGATGATGTGAGATACTATGAGGACAAAAATACAACAATTCCTCCAACACATACAACCAAACAAAAGTGTTCTCTCTAAATTAGTGGCCCTACCGGTGGAAAACATAGTTAACGTTGTGAAATGGTACCAGTTTGCTTAGTTTTATGCAACAAAACCTTTAACAAAAGGTTGTGGTTTGGGTTAAAATAAGTAGCCCACATTGAATTTATTATATTACTTAACTTACGGACCTAAGCACATGAAGTCATTATGAAGGTAGTCTTGCACACAGCATTCCAGGATGGGAGAAAAATGTGCTCTGGTTTATTGCCATTTCTTTAAACCGATCACAATTGGCTTGGGCGGTGCTGAGCGGCGGACGGAGCCACGGCGCCACTGCAAAATAGCCTCGGGAAAGAACTTGTTTTGGTGGAACATGTTTACGTTCAAAAGTTGTTTTAGTTTTGCAACAGAAAACTCAGATTCCACATGTTTAAAATGCCATCAAAAAGAAAGCGGAAGGTCATAAACATCCGGCCAAAATGAAAGACATCCTGCGGAATTTACAGCAGTACCTGAACAATCCTGGTTATTGACTAATATGTATGTGACATAGAACGTGACTTAACTATGTTACATACATAACGTAACTTAACTTACGAGTTAAAATAAATCAATGTTGACTTTTGTCTGCACACAGTACATGTACAGCTTTCTCTTGGGTGAAAGTCTTGTGTTTGTTTGACCCATCCACCCTGACTTTTTTGCTCTTTATATTACATTACCTGACTTCCTCCTTTGCGCCCTTCATAATTGCTACAACCACTAGCGGTTGCAGCCACTATAAGTGTAAATATGAGTCGTAATTGGCACTTCATTTTTTGGGGGAAGATAAGAAGGGCTTTCTTTTTTTCATTCCCTTTGAACATGAAAAAATACCTACCTACCCAAGTAGAGGTACACATGCTTTTAGAAGCACATGCACTGCTTTTCCACAATACAGGCATCAGGTGCAGAGTTATACCAATCACTTAGTTTCTGATCTAAGGCCTATTAAAAATGTTTCATGGATACTGAGCAAATTTAATTTGGCTGTAAACTGTGTGTACGAATCCAAATCAATCCTTCTTCTCCCACAAGAGACTTTTTAAAGAGTTTCATATTGGCAATATGCAGGCACAAAAGTGAAAACAGTATATAAAAGGAACCTTCTATCTGCGGTGTGTGGCACTGATAGGAAGGTGATGGATATAGCCAGTTGGAGGTTGAGAAAATTAACTTAAACTAAAGGGGATGTGGATCAAATAGAGGGACAGCGCCATCATTAGACTTCCTGCGCACCCCCTACTCCCACAACGCCTTTCTTTACATTACCATTATTAAAAACGAGAGGACTCTCTTAATAAAGTCTATTAATCACACTGGGGGAGTTGGTTCATCGGTTCACCCTCTTGTGAGGGTCTCTAATCAATCAAGCTCGCTGGTGATGTATTCATGGGAGATGTAAGAAAGGACTTGTTTGACAGTGGTCCAAGGAGGAAGAATTTATTAAGTTCCCTTCCCCGGTAAGCCAATCCTGAGGAGTCTTGAATACACCCCTAACCCTACCCCACCCTTGTCCTCTCTGGCTGGTACTGTGAATAAAAGAGCCTTCACAATGTATGAAGTCTGTACAAATATTGGAAACGTCCAAAATATGCCCTCTCATTAACAGTGATGAGTGAAAGCCAGAGTATTGGCATTTGTCAGATATGCTCGGCGTGTAAAGGCACTGTTGTACAAGGCTTCTGCTGTGTCGGGTGATGTAGAGACATCACTCTCATGCGATCCTCTCAAAAGCCGGAGAAAATGTGTCTTATTAGTTCACACGAGGTGGCGAAATTCTGTGCTACACCGCTGACTAATGTACAAAGCTGAGAAAGCGCAAGGCTGATGGTTTGCTGGGCCTCTGTTAGTGACGTGTGAGTGGAGAGGGGACATCAGGCTGGTAAAAGCGTGCAGCTGTTGGAAGAAGCTATGAGGCCAGGCGTTCTTTTATAAACCCACCCCTATGCTCATCTCCTTGGTAAATGCTTTACAGGCAGATTTACATTGTAAAGATGTGAAGGAATGCAGCTTTTCACCACAAAGATGTGAAAAATGTTTCCGTAATATTTCTATAAAAAAAAAAAAGCTACTATATTTTTCTTTTATACTTATTTTAAGAGCACATTCACAAATGTCAACACTTAACTACAATAGTGTGTGAGTAAGAGAGGAAAAGTTGGGAACATACACATAATGGGGACGAACATGTTTTATACAGCAGGCTGCATAAAAAGCCTGTATTGCCTTTGCTTTGTCCTGAGGAAGAACGGAAAGACAGCTATGCTTGGCTTCAAAGCTGCATTTCCATAATTGCCCTGTAACTCTGGCCTGTCTGAAGGATCTGAAGGGGGCTGAGAAAAGCACAATCTTTCAGCTGGGTGAACGGCAAAAGCCCCAACGCCTCTCCCTCTGGCCTGTCGGTCTGTCGCCCCCTTCCCCACTTGTTGCCTTTCGGATTCAGTGAAAGAATTCCTCTCTCTAACCTCCATCAACAAAAGGCATGAAATCAGTGCCCTCCCTCTCTCCCGCTTCGGCCCCAGAGAATGTCACTCCTTCTGGGCCTTTTGTCCTTTGCACAGCCCAGAGAAACACAACAACCCCTCTCTCCCTACTCCCTGGCTATTCTTTAACGTGTTGCCGCTGCACTTTCACTCACATTCTCAATAATGAATGTGCCATAAAACATGCAGGAGACACAGAAGTCACATATCTTTGGCAGAGGTAAAATTGAGCTTTCCACCTTCTCTTCTTTCAGCTCTAGAGTGTGATTGCTGTAACAAGTTGCCGTGGAGTGCTGTGGCCCTGTAAGCCTGTGTATGAAGGTATGTGGTGTGTGGGACATGTGTTTCAGAGAGAAGATCTCTGCTCCTCCTGCGGTCAGCTAACACACAGGCCAAGTGCTTGCAAAAGGGCAGCCTCTCTCTTTGCCCGCTGGAAGGGGGGGCGCGGTCGACAGTGGCTCATAAAAGGATTAGTCCACCGCACAAAGACAGTGGGCCGCTTCTAAGCCTGACTAGGTCCACAAAGGAGGTGACATTTGTCTGTCTCGGTGGCAGGAGGGGGTGTGGCAGAACGGGCCAGCCTGGGGGTAGGAGGAGGAGGTGGCACTGGTAGTGGGGCTACAATGACAGAAGGGGTGGATGAGGTGAAAACACAGTACTGACCCCCTTTATTTGCAGCGGCCTCCTCCTTCACAGGGCACCTCTGGCCCTCTCCAATGGGCTCCTCTAGTGTTTATTTACTCCATGGTTTCTCCCCATTCACTCATGAACCTCTGATGGCTCCATTGGCCAGACCTTTTCAGCCGCCTGATACATCCGTCCACCTTCTCCCAGATCAATGAAAACTTGGAAAGACAAATTAGATTTCCTTTTAATGATTCCATCTTTCTCAGATTTTCCCCCCTTTTAAATGGCTGTTTAACAGCACACTGCTTTTTCCTCCTACTGCACGCAGCTGTATGTAGTTCTGCCTTAGAGCATTAAGGGCAAAAGGCAGCAGCTTCAGACAGGACAACACAAACAATGTGATTAGAAATGAAGTGCAATTCTTTTGAACTATATCAAAAGCCTTCCCACACTCTTCGTACTGCAGAAGCATCCATTCATTCTTAAATTATTGCACAACAGTTAAAGGATCTCTTGCTTTACAGTGTGAGATATTTGAACCTGAAGAATCCACAATGTCACGTTTTGATTATTTTGTAGCAAGTACCCTCCTAATATTTTAAATTCCATCTTGACTTCTTTACTTCTCTCACTGTCTCATGTGGAGAAGATTACCCTGTGCTTTTTAGGCAGTTGAGTACAACAGTGCTACAGTGTGCCCCGCAGACTCTGAGCATTTAACGCAGCAACGACCTCAGAAATAAGAAGTGGAGTCAATGTTGATTATTGCTCATTAGCCAGGAGAACATCCACTTAATGTACAAGGAAACGAGTGACACACCATGCCCCACTGGAAATGGTCCCTGTGTAGCTCAGAGCAAAATGTTAGCTAATGCCTTCCATTTGCTCTTTGTAACCGGGAGCAGGTTGGACACGTATGGCGACATAAGCAGGCATGATTACTTTGTTTCTGCATAGGCATTTTAATCCCTAATTTCATGCACAGATCAGAGAGGCCCTGAGCTCTAGACACGATCACTGGCCCTTCAGTAGCATTTCAATTGAATCCTCATGATCAAGAGGTGGCTTGTTCGAGGGCCCCTCAGGAGAAAACGTCCTGTGAAAAATGAGGAAATATGTCATTTATAAGGTTCAATGTGCTCATATGCAGCTGGCTGCCATAACAGACCACCTTTTATCTATAGAATTTTTTTTTTAATTTTTATTTAAGCTGATATAATTCTATGAAGGAACAATGATTCATAATACCCATCAAGTCATATAAAACTAATGTTTATAAATTGTATAAATGTTTATAACGTTTTTTTAAATGATTTTTCCTTGTAACATTCCATATGAATGCCTCATTTACTGTGAACACATTATCAGTGTTGGTCTACTTTCTTAAAGAATGTACAAAAAAGAAGAAAAAAAAACTATTACATCAATCAGCTGGCTGGTGTCACTTATGAATATGCATTGCGCAGTTACATGGGGCTCTCAAGGAAGATAATTGATTAGACAGGAAGGCAACATGGTGAGAGGAGCTCCGAAAGACTCCGCAGTCTTTCCCTCGCCTGAGATTGTTTAAAGCATATCATAAACCTAGAGAGGATACGGTTCGAGCGATTCAGCGCTTTTCCTCTGCCTTCGCAGCCCTGAATGGCACACGTAACCAGATATTGTTCTCGTTGACCATCTGAGTCTAGTCGAGGAATGTGTGACAGACGGCTGTCTCCGTCTCTGTTTGTGCGGTTTTAAAATATAAAAGCAATCATGAACTCATGTCCTTTAAAATGACAACTATGAAAATAAATACAAATCTGAAATGAATAAATAATTAGGACACCAACGAAAACTGACGGTTAGTATCTAGGGAAAATTAGGAAAGCAAAGTTAGTCTCCCAAAATACATTTTTGAATGTTGTAGACGTGAATATATTTTTACTGCTGATAAATAAGATGGATAAAACATAATAATTTGCATTACTAAGACTTTCATGTATCATCTGAGTCGTTTAAAGGCTGGATATGTTTTTATAATCTCGGCAAAATTTGAATAATAGGGAATATTGACGGCATTTCTTTTTTTTTTCTTTCTTCCATTTTTACCTTTATTTTTCAACGTCTTTTATCTCATCGTACCTGATTTTTTTTTTTTTTTTAAAGGAAGTGAAACGACTCAATGCGCTTTTAAGGATAATTGAGAAGTCCTGTAATCCTTAAGCATGCAGCCATAAAAGATTGTTTAATAATTCAGCCATTGAAAAAAATGAAAACAAAACTACATTTTATCTACGAAATATGTTGACAGTTTTGCTACATTGTGCATTTTTGTAGATATTTGCATAATATTAATGCCTAAATGGTTTGTTGTATGCAAATGAAAATGCCTCTTTGTTTTGTTTTTTTAAATATTAGGGCAAAAATTAACATTAAAAACTATAATTTTTTTACATGTCCTTTTCGACGCATTATAAGAGTCTGCTGATTCTTTTTGACATAATGCACTACATAACATCATAGAATCACAACATAAGGCTTGATAACACGTTAAAAAAGTATACTATTGTGACAGATTTATAAGAACAAAATGTTACTATCGAATTTCATATCACAACTGAGGGATAAATTAAGAATGGGCTAAAAAAAAAAAAAAACTGAGACTACATGGGCAGAATGTGTGTGTCAGCGCACAGAAACATGGCTGACTGCGAATGTCTGTAGAGGGAGCTCCAACACCAAGTTTACATAAACTTCCTCTGATAAGGGCTCACACATGCAAATGATCACATCACGGGCAAACAAAATAGATGATGTTATTATTACTTCTACAGCGACCATATATTACAATTACACCAAGGAGCAGCGTTAGTTGAGGAAAATGTATGATATATGTGAAGAGCAAAAGCATTACAAATTGAGCATGATGAGATCTGGGAGTTGCACTGTAAAGCCCAAATCCATCTTTAGGATCAGCTGAAAGCTCTCTTACCAAATACCTAACGACCATCTAACAGCCATTCATTTCCTAAAGTCTCTTTTATAGACCAAACAATTTCAGAAGAAAATTAATGAAAAAAAATTATTCATTTAAATACGACCGCTACGCCTCTATATAAGGATAATCCCCACAACATTAATATTCAAATGTATGCCGCAATACTGGCTAATTAGCCTTAAGTCCCTCCACTACAAAAGTGTGATAAATCCCTCTCGAATATTTACTTATCACTGCCATGGAGGATGAAGTCTGTGCCTCAGGCTGTCCTCTAACACATACAAAAACCAAAGCAATGCAATTCAAGCTGCAATGCACAATAACAGCCACCATCAAAAAGCAGCTGTCGAAATTCCTCGGCCAAAAACCAACAATATTTTTTTTTTTTTTTTTAAAGTTGCAGCAGTTCATTTATTAGCCAAAATATAGACTTTCTTGTACAATTTGGTTCACAAGTATGTACATATTCTTAACTTTATATACAAAACATTTGAACATCAAATCCTCACAGAACTTACAAAAAGAAAACAAAAACTCACAGACTACAGGTTCATACATTATTACATTAGCAGTTTTACACAGGACATGCTTACAATGTAAGTATACAGAGATGTATTATTGTTATTTTACATTCCATATTCAAATTAAAATAAAATAATAAAGAGGGTTGGTGAGAGGTTATGGTGAGGAGAGAGAGCCGAAAGAACATTCTGCTTCTTAGTTGGTTCTGAGGCCTAAAACCCCACACGGGGGGGCAGAAAAAAATTGAGTGACCTAAAAAAAAAAAATCTACTAATAATAGCTTCGGGAAGAAATTAAAAACAAAAGAAAACAAAGTGATATAAAAGTGACAATTGCCTTTTAAAAACGAGCCTGGTTTGAATTTGCATTGAGCTCATTTGCATGACCAAACAAGTAAGTGTAACATATGCCTTGACGAAAGAACACAGAACGCGCACACAAGGATAAATAAAAATAAAATAAAATAAAAAATAACATCTTAGAATAAAAGCTAATTTGGGTGAATATGGCGTTTGAAAAAGAAAACGTGATATGGTATTAAAAAAATAAAAAAATTCCCAAATGTCATTAATTGACAGCCTCGCTATCTTTGAACTGGGTGGAAAGCTGTTTTTAACAACTTTTTCTCTGCATCCAAGGCACTAGATCTCTCTGAAATCGTGGCACTGAAAATTAAAAATGCCTTTTATCAGAGCCCATCCTGGGTCTCAGTGAATTTACTGTTGAAAACGAATTGGTTTATTAATGTATGTGAACCACTGAATACAAGCACATGGGCCTTAATATCATGTAACAACACCAAATAAAGGAAGGGAGGAAGGAAGAAAGGAAGGAAGGAAGGAAGGAAGGGGCACGGAAATCAAGAACAGTTTTTTCAACAATTCAACTTTTGACTTTTTCTCTTAAATGCTTTCTCACGAGGTTTTCACAATCCTCTCGGACATTTTTCCAAGCAGCTACACACACCTCACACGCAGTCATACTTCACGCACAGCTGTATTCTGTAAGCTATAACTTTGTAACACTGTTCATCTGTGTGGCCTAAAGAGACGAAAAAAAAAATCCATGGAGAGGCAAAGAAGGCAAAGGGGGGTCTAAAGTAATAGAAATGAATGACGGGCAATGACTAGTGTCTTTGTTTTTTGTAGTTATTTATACATGCGCGTCTCAGTGTCGGGGACATGTACCTGTGACTGAAGTCTCTGAACTATGACTCCTGTCCTCCGTTTGCCTGCTGCTGTAGAGGGCCAGGCCGGTGGCTGTGGCCTGGTTTGCCAGTCCCAGATAATGATTTGAGTTCAGTAAAGCCAGCTGATGCGCCGAGAAGGCTCGGTTCGTCCAGTTCTGGATTTTCCCAACGGGACAAGAAGAGATGAGTCTATGAGGAGCGATTAGGGTCTGGGCGGCCGACCCTGCGGAGTTGCTGCCGTTCATTTGTGGCGATTTGCGCGGATTGTCAGGGGCCGTGGCTGTCTCTGCCAAAGACCAGATCTTTGGCTTTTGAGCGGGGGCAGGGCTGTTTTCTGAGGGGGGTGAGCTAACGGACACCGGGTTCAGTTTGAGCTGTTCACCGTTTGCTTGGGACGCTTTGGTGTCCAAAGAAGAGTGATGGTGGTGGTGGTGGTGGTGGCTGTGGAAGTGCTCTCCTCCTCTCTCCACGTCTTTGCCGTCTTTCCCCACAGCCTTTAGAAACCTCTGGTCGGGCCCTTGTAAATCCTCATAGCCGTCAGAAATCTCAGAGTCACTCCTCCCGTCGAGTTTCATATCTGAGTGCAGGTCGTCCTGGTCGTCCAAGTCGTCCTTGTTCTCAATATTTTCCGTGTCGATGTTCTCCAAGTCGATCTCCTCCTCGTCCTCCCTCTTGTCCCCCTCCTCCCCCTCGTGATCGCTGCTGTACACATTTCCCTCTTCGTCGGTGCGGTTCCGAGGGGCCCAGGTCATCTTGTTCTCCTTCTTTAGCCTCCTCCTGGCGTTGGCGAACCAGGTGGACACCTGGGTGAGGGTCATTTTGGTGATGATGGCCAGCATGATCTTTTCTCCCTTGGTTGGGTAGGGGTTCTTGCGGTGCTCGCTGAGCCAGGCCTTCAGGGTGCTGGTGCTCTCCCTGGTGGCGTTCTTGGGTCTGGACGGGTCACCGAACTGATATTGGCCATATGGGTAAAAAGCAGGGTGATGGTGGGCAAACCCAGGGTGCTGGACACCGGGACTGTCTTTCAGTTCATATTGAGCACCCTGAAAAGACAAAGAACCAAAGAGTTAGAGGGATTTATTAGACTATATTAATATAAAATAATGCCACATAGGAAACTTTGGCAGTAATCCTTCTTCATGATAAATATAACCCTGTCTCGCTGTATGACGTGGATTTACAGTAACAAAACAACCATTTAAGTTATTATTAAAGTGTAAACAAACAGTATTGTTACTGTATGTTTGTCACATCTCCAATTGTTATTTACGAACCCCAAGCTCATAGCAGCTGCATGGAAAATTAAAGTAGGCCTACATTTAATTTATTTCCAACGGAACACGGACAAGACTTTACTTTTATACATTTAATTCCCAACCTGTAAACGTACTACAGCAAGTTTTAGCATTTTGTTAACTTTCTTTGCTTTCAGTTTCAGGAAATAGTGTGCTGTCAATACGGATATGCAGCACAGTTTGTTCATGTGTTACTTTTTAGCCACTTTTTAACTAAATTTCACAAAAGCGTCAGCGACAAAGTAGCTCTAGCCTAGACCGCGGCGTTAAAACGTGCCAACAAACCTTTCCTAACTTGTATATTTCTTTTCTTTTTCAAACATAAAAGTTATGGATGAGTTAAGAAAGAGCAGAGGGACTCACCAATTGATTGAAAATTGATATATCGTTTGAGTAAGGCAGAAACGCTCCATAGCCCTGCGCTGCTGCGGCGAAAGGAGATCCATACATAGAGGAGAGGACGTTGGAGAGTGCGCCGGACGGACTGAGCTCTGTCCCGGCCCGGGCATTGCTGGCGATCCCCTGGCGCTCCGGCGGGTATATCGGTCGGATGTACTGATATCCCAGCTGAGGGAAAGACATAGTGGTAGGAAAAGGGGGAAAAGTCTGCTGGAATCACACAAAGCAAGGGAATTGCCTCGATATCCACTTTTACAGTGTGAGCATGTGAGCAACCAAAGGTGCAAGCAAGGGAAGTCTATATTTCCTCGGGAACAGCCAGTGTAAACGATCCGGTTGCGCCCCTTATTTCTTCCTCTTCTTCTTCTAGTTCTTCTTCTTCTTCTTCTTCTTCTTCTTTCCACCCTCACTTCCCTATTGATCTGGATGGACTAAGGTCAGGTCCTTACAGATTGCTTTAGATTATTGGGACTCCCTTGCTCAGATTGACATTTCTAGTCGTTTAGAAGCCCCTCCTATTTCTCAAATCTCACCCCTCTCATACACACCGCACACCAAACAGCCTCTCTCTCTTTCTTTCTCTCCACCTCCCTCCCTCTCTCTCTCTCTCTCTCTCTCTCTCTCTCTCTCTCTCTCTCTCTCTCTCGGATAAGTGCACTGACGTCGCCAGCTCTTATTTGAATGGGGTTTCAAATCTCATTTTATGGCTCGCCAGTCTATTTCATTTGTTAATTGTTCGCGTCTGTCCTACCACATTTTTTTGTGTTAATTCCCAATTTTGGCCATTTGCACAACAGTAAGCATTTTGGTGTCAGTGACTGATTAACTTTTTTTTTTTTGTCTGCAGTTTCCTTTTAATGCACGGATGCAGAAGAAACTTTGAAACTTGGAGACTCGCCTAAAGTCAAATTGTTTAAGAACACTTCAAGTCAGTTTTCCTGCCTTTTTTTTATTATTGGGAAATACTTTACATACAATTTTTTTTTTAATTGACACAGTATTTCAAAATAAAAAAGAAAGAAATCTAAATGGTCAGTGTCAAAAGCTGAAAAAAACTGAATAGGCTATAATTAATGTGTTTGTAACGACTGACGGTGGCCATGCCTTGTAATGACCCCGGATCACAGGCTACTCACACCTTTTTATTTAGTTATGGCTACATCACTGGGTGCAAGCTGGGTTTTCTTACAGCGGGTTTGAGGTGTTATGGGCTCTTGGTGGCAGGCGATTCGGAGTCAATTCAGTTTTTAATTTGAGACACCAAACGGGTCGCATGTAGCCACTTGGCATCAAAGACAGAGCTGATGATAGACTGTTAATAAAGACTAAGTGTAAAGTACCAACGATGATAAGTAATAAACATTTTAGTGTATTGGGCTAGGAAGATGTTTATTCTGGGGGGGGAACTTTGACTTCACTAAGCAAGTATACAAAAAAAAGAAATCTACATTATTATTATTATAAGCAACAACCACAATAACAATGATACAAATAATAACTAATCATGGTAGGAATTCTAATAATGGCAATACTGCGTAGGCAAAATACACATATCGCTCGAAGAAAAGAAAAGCTTAAGTCAACAAATAATGTGATGATTTAAAATAAAGTCTCTTTCTTAATCCACTAGAAAAAGCACGCGATCATGTGGACAGACTGCACTTTAAGATATTCATTTGATTTTTGAATGCAACCTGATGTTTCTTGTAAATAATACGGATTAAAACAAAACAAGGGACTCAGAATTGAAATTCCATGAATCAATACATCAGTGTGTAGGCTACGGGACAACGTTAATCGCATTTTAACCCGATTGTGTACCAGCATCTGTTTTGTTAATCATTTGCAAAAACAACTACAGTGGCTGAATTATTATTTCACGCACTTTATTTGAATATGGTATAAGTCTTAATGTATTATTGACAGCGAGATGAAAATCTCATCAATCTCAGTTTAGTTTTGATAATGCGATCCGCGTTTCCTAGAATTCTGAACTTGTATAAACCTTTAATCTTCTTTTGAAGCAGATAGTTATCATTGTCTGGGAGGGATAATATCAGCTATAATTTCTTGTATAGAACTACCCATAAGGATACGCCTTGTTTCTGTAAAACTCTGTCCTGAATCTGTGTGTGTTCTTCGCCGACATCCACCCCAACCCGGATTATGGGGTTATTAATTACAGCGGCTTGCTGGTGCCATCCGACCGGAATGGTAATCACTACATTCAGTCAATAGCACGCTCACACTTAACACACACAGTCATGCGCGCGCACGCGCAAACACGCGCGCGAACACACACACACACACCACACCCACCCACACACACACACACACACACACACACACACACACAGATCGACCTGCAAACTGAGGGGGTCCAGACAGTGAAGTGAACGGTGGTTAAAGATAAGTGGATGGTATTCGACATTTAGATACACAGCAGCATAATAAGTGTAAAGAAGAAAGAGAAGTTTAAAAAGGGGAGGAAATAATCACGTTCAAACATCACATTCCAGATAGACAAATGAGAGAGAGAGAGAGAGAGAGAGAGAGAGTGTGTGTGTGAGATATATATATATATATATATATATATATATATATATATATATATATATATATATATATAGATATATATATAGATATATATATATATATAGATATATATAGAGCTATAGAGCTATATAGAGAGAGAGTGTGTTTGTGTGTGTGTGTGTGTGTGTGTGTGTGTGTGTGTGTGTGAAAGACAGATAGATAGCGAGAGAGAGAGAGAGAGAGAGAGCCAGAGAGAGAGAGAGAGAGAGAGAGAGAGAGAGAGAGAGAGAGAGAGAGAGAGAGAGAGAGAGAGAGAGAGAGAGAGGGCCGTAATAAACGTTAGAAGTGGGAGTATAAATCTGAGGGTCCAGCGAGGTGTCTGCCTGCTGGTGTCCGCTAAGCAGCGCTCCGAGTCCGGATGGACACGTGTCTCATCTCCGGGACCACGTCGCTCGTACGCCCCCCCCCCCCACCCCACACACTCCACCCACGCCAAACACTGCGCCTGATTTATTGCCCCAATCAAACGCACCACGCACTATCTTAACACTTTCACACCGACCCGGGAAACTGGCGTAGCCATAAAAGCATTAAGACGCCGCTCCCCTCTCTACTAAAGAGAGTCTCAGTAAACAGTAAAGTAACCTCTGCGTGATTTCTGCACACACACACACACACACACACACATGTGGGACTAGGCCAAAATTCAACACCGAGAACTGTAGACAGATAAATAATTTCAGAAAATGTTATTTATTTGCCACAAATCCTATTATTATTATTATTATTATTATTATTATTATTATTATTATTATTATTATTATTATTATTATTATTATTATTATTATTATTATTATTATTGTATATACACCTACTTTAATTTTCTTACATTAATTCTTGTGGAAGCATGCTTGGAGCGCGCTGGAGCCAATTTAATTTGTAGGTGCTGTAAAAAGAGGGCACTCATATACACGAGTGACTTGAGGGCTGTTTTGTAGAGAGCTCTTTGACGGTAATTATGCAGATGACACAATTTCACATTCTCATAAGCAAACATACACGGCCTATCGCTCAACAGTAGTTCCTTATGCAATACACAGGGCACCAGCGACACGTCGCAAATGATGAACCGAGGCTCTGCAAAACAGGCAAGATCAAAGGCTTCAAACGAGGCACTTCAAATTACACATTTAGATCTTTTCCACAACGCCTCGGTAACAGAAAAACCCCAACACATCTCTCATCACACATGGAATCAATTTTAAGGGAGACCCTGCTGATCAACATTGGCTAATTACTGTGACGAATGAGGATTTGCAAAGAAAACGTAATCAATGACCGTTGGATGCTTTGGTAGTTTGAAGTGTGTGTTTGTATGTGTGTGTGTGTGTGTGTGTGTGTGTGTAAGAATGACTGAGACTCAGAGATTTGAGATTTCTTTACTTGCTTGACAAACCAGCTCTCATTTTGCTAAGCAGTCCTTGAAAGGAGACCGGAGCCAAAAATGCAGTATTTGCAGTTTGTTACTCACCAGAATTTGGCATCTTCTGTTTTGCAAACTGCTGCTGTAAATATTATATATGATATAGTGCAGTGGAGTGATTTTCAGCTCTCAATGTGATCAAGAAAAGCTTGCGGTCAGCTGCAGCCAAATAACAAAATGAGCTACTATATATTTGACATCTGGCAGAATGATGAAACTAAATGACAAAACATTTAGGAAAAAGTCTCAATGTAATTTATAATAGTGACTATTGATGTAGTCTGATTACAAAGCAAGTATTCTTAGCTGTTGCCAGAATATGCATATATATATATATATATATATATATATATATATATATATAGGCTACATACTATTGTTGTTAATCAGAAATGTTTTTCAGAGGGTTCAAACTTAAATCTGTGGTTAACCTAAAAAACCAACTGTGCAACACTTTCAATCTCCACATAAGCTCTTTCAAACTCATGTCCCATTAGGGTGAAATAAAGGTCCAATAAATCTTGCAGTGTTTAAAGAACAGTGAAGCTTAATCCAATAAATGAATTACTTTCAAAAATTAATTGTTCTTAGCAGCAGAAGCAAGTGTACTTTGAAATACATTTAAAGTAGAATTTTTTTTTTACTGTTAGGATAATTTAAATAGTATGATTTTAATTACATTACACCAACCAATCATGCATATTAAATAGATAGCCTAACTTTGATTTGCATTAGAGGCAAAGTAAAGCATTTTGGAACCGTTCCTCCTGCTCACACCATTTGGAAACAAATTAATAGTCAATGGACTGCAACTTATTAAACTGGGTTATGACAGCGGATCAAAGCGTGAATTCACGCATTGCCTCACAAATGTTTTACATTAACTTGTTAACTTCAGGTTGTAGCCTACTACTACATTTCTACAGTCAGTCATTCAGGCTAAGCATGGATTGAACAGGAGATCCATTTTGGATTTAGGCCTTGAACAGAGTGTTACAGTAACAAGCAGCCTGCAGCTTACATGTTTTATACAATGTGCAATGTGCATATACTGTATGCAATTAACCCATAAATGGTGTAGTCCTATGTGGGATGTTTACAAGTATATGAACATCTCAGATTATAGACCGACAATATGTGCTTCAAAATACTGCATCCACAGCTCTAGGTGCTTATAAGCCTTTAATATTTGTCAATAAAAATTGATAATGAATGTCTGCTCCATCACCCTAATACATATTTTCATTGGTATATAGACTTTGTGAGCCCACTTTACTCAATAGAGAGGTTATACCATTATCCTCCTCTTCAATTCCCTACTACAATATTACTTTAATGTCTTTGGATATTATATTGTTTACCCTTCACCTACAATAGTCACATATCCCTCTAAAATGCAGAACACTGAAGTCATATGCACACTAATTGAATTATCATTCTCACCAGTCATAACCAATCACAGACATTTTTTAACATCAGTCTGTCCATTTAAATGTCTCTCTATTTCCCACTGCTTCCTGCTACTCCAATAACATTTAGAATTTTACTATTAGGAGAACAACCCCTTGAGATTAAGCATCTTGTTTTTAAGGGGTTCCCCAAGACATGAGGGGTGTCTCAGCAGCATGTTCCCTGTTTCAGCTTAGCATGCTGCTTGGCTGATCCAGGGAGCATCGTTAGAACAGAGCCTTCTTTTCCAAGTATAACTGTATTTCCATTTGTTACAATAAATGGTTAACTCTATGATGAGATTTAATTCTGGTATTATATTCTGGTTTGGTTATCATTTGAAATTAACAGGTCATTACAGCACAATGTCTAATTTTTTTCTCATGATAGTTTAACTCCCAGGGCTTTCTTGGCAACATAGAAATCACATTACTTGTAGTATAAAGTCACTTTAAACTGTCATTATTTAGGGAACCAATTCATTCATTCCATTAATCTGGATGGAACTGAACTAAATCATTGTTATTTTCTAACATCACATGATTTTGCTGGGTCAAGGGAGCATGATTAGTTTAAAATAATCCAGTCCTGTGCAAAACCTGTAAAACGTATTATTTTCCCAGTAACAGTCTAAGCCACACCAACAATCCATAAACCACAACACCAAATCCTTCTGATATCAACTGAATATGAATATGTTATAATGTTTATATATCATTCATACAATTCCACGTTATTAGGTAATCATTGCTTTGTATAATAATGCAATACTGACACTGTAGATATTTGATATACTTTGTGAGTGCCTTTAATAATGCTGCATTGAAGGTGAGTTGTTTTTTTTTTTGTTTCCTTTCTGCCCACTCACTCTCACTCCATCTGCTGCAGTTTCCCCTGTATCAGTAACACAAGGCATTGATTTTACGGTAAAGTCACTTTGTAAAGGGAATGAGTAACTCTGGGCCCAGCTATCACTGTATTACACGGGTATGGCCCACGTAACAAGATGAACATTGATTCAGCATTACGGATGATCGATAATGAAATAAGTAACTTCAGGGCCAAATTAAAATGCAAGCTGGCTTGATGCTGCCAGGCTCTGTGAGAGGTGACAGCAGGAGAGAGGGAAGGAGAGGGAGGATGAGAGACAGGGAAAGGCACAGACAGAGAGGGGGAGAGAAAGATTACAAGCTGGTGGCCAAACAGAGTTCCCTGTATACAGCGATGATGATGTTTTGAGGATGTTAAAATGATAATAATGACAGTGATAGCTGGGGTGTCCTCAGAGTAGCTAATTAACAAATACTACCGCTCCTGCACAATCTTACTCTATGTCCTGTTGTGGTCAGGCTGCAGTCAAGTCACAAATATTTTATTTGTATTCCTTTTTTCAAATGTATCTCAAATAAAAAAAAATAAAGATTATATCATTTGTCAGTGAATTCTGGCTTTATTTTATTTTCAAACGGTCTAAATCTGATTGAAATTGACATAATCTATGACTTGGCTGGCCTGTTTATTTGAAAGGAATGTCCCATTATGGTCCCCTTGGTATCATAGTAAGCACATGACATGGATGGATGATGATGTTGCATTGAGATGAAGAAATAAAAATAAAAAGATATTTAAAAAAAAATCTTTATTGTCCATTGATTATCAAAACAATCTTTCAGCAAATCGCTCCAATGTTTTCATTTACATTACTAGCATGAACACAGCCTATAAACTGCAGAGTTACACAATTTCCCAGAGCATCCACACTTCTACCAGATTTGCACGGTCCATGGAGCCAAACCGTCATCCATCCTTTCACAAAGTGACACATCCTCTAAAACAAAACCCAACTATTTACCACAGCCACAGTATCCAACAAAAGGCCTATCGCAAACCCATGATCGGTTTCACTCAAGAAAGCATAACATGGTTTGCCTATTATGGAGTTTCTTGATCCAGTGGTAGGCAATGATGCCCTTTTTCAACACTGCGGCCAGACAAATATCAGCTTCCCAGCACTTTTGGCCCACTGAGCCAGACAAAGTCTCAGTCTCTCCAGCTGTTGCTGCTGCTGGTTTGAGGCCGGTGAAGAGGCAGCTGTACCAACATGGGTGAGCGGGGCCTCCTCATCTGTGTGCTGGCCTGGGCTATGCAGGGGGTGCAAGGTAGATAGTAGGGGGCAGAGTGAAGATGCCAAGGAGGGAGATTCTAAATCTGGACATTAGCTGCTATGAAACTGACGCCATCCATAATGCTACAGTGACCATGTATAATCAAAGATGGAAAGTTGTAGAATACACTGAAGTGACTATTTGTTTGTTTTACAAGTCTAGAAAAGTTGACTGTATGGTGAGTAGTAACAGTGCTGACATTGGACGGACGCCATCACTCACATACACATCACGTGATGAAAGATTGTGATGTGATGAAAAGTGTTCAGAGTATTGCATTACAGTAAATTGCTTTGGTCATTGATTTGTAGCATATTAATTATAATCTATATATCTATTATCTATGGCTGTTTTTTCTGTGGTTGCACATATTCAATTTTCATTCAGTAAATAAATAAATACAGTTATTAGTGTCAAATGATTTGTCACTGTATAATGACCATATTAATACCATTTAGAATCAGTGTGTTTTAGTAAAATCGCGGTAAAAATCCATATTGATGATGTGGTTTGTCAAGAAGTCAGCTCATCTTGAGGGTCATATCATTTTGACACAAACTGAAAACATCCAACAGGAAACAACACCAGCACTGTTTAGATAAGAAATAAATTGTCATATTTGATTTCTAGGTCTGTATATTCATATATTCATTATGATTTCAGCCTTATGATTTTACCCCAGTGTAGACATTCAACTCATTTGTCTTGGTTTTATAATTAGCATTGCCTTATTAATTATTTACCAAGTGTTTCTTCTTTGTTCTTTTTAGGATTTAGTCATCTTGGGAGAATTGCAAGATTATGACATATTTTGCTTCCCATCAAGAAAAAAAGAACAGCAAGTCTCTGTGGTGAAGTTAAGCAATTATTGCAAAGAGAAAGCTGTTGGGTTAGATGAAAAAAAATCCTCCTGAAAACACTACTTTGTGACGAATGAGCAGCTTTAACAATGGCATCATGGGAAAATACCTTTTTTTCCTCAGCGGCATCTCTGTCACCTTGTATTTCACTATCTATCCTTTTCCATGAGTGGCATCAGGAGATTTGAGCAGATCCTGTGATAGTATGTTATGGAGGTCTGGGGGTGTGGATCTTACTTTTAATAATCATCCCTATTGAGGGGCTCAGCATGCCAGCGGACTGAGGTCAGAGGAGACTTTACAAGCAAACACTTGATAAGGATTTACCTACCTAAACACTATACTTATTGATGTAGAAGATAGTGCAAGTGTTGAGTGACACAATGAATACCTGTGAGCATGTTATGTGTCTATGTCTGTGTGTGTGTGTTTGGTACACCCATACACAGGTGTTGTCTTGGCACTTGAAAGACACTTTGTAATTATTAGCCCATTATGCTAACACAAACTAACAGGCCTATGTGGGAAATAGAAATTAATGGGGGTGACAAAGTGCCACTCTTACCATGCACAATGCATACATTTTACCACTGTAAATAAAGGCTAGTTGGCAAAGCTGTACCTGTTTCTTCAAAACATAGAAAACAAGCCTTGGTAACACTTCATCAGATTATCCAACTCAGCTTTTTTCAGGACGCCCGTTTGGCCAATGTTGCTTCCTTTTTTATTTGCATCCAATATTAATTGTCTTTGTAGTTTTAGGGAAGCTCTGGGTGACAAGTTAAAAAGAGCACACGTTAGCTCTTTTTTTCAGTCAGTTTTTTTTTTTTTTCTCTTTTGGGAGTGTGTAGATGTCTGTGGATTGCTGCTCTTTTTGCCCCTTTATCTGCTGGTCCCTCGAACACTCGTCCAGAGAAAGATATCTCAGCATCTGCCCAATTGGATTGTACGTTAACATGAACATTCATAGTTCCTAGAGGATAGATCATGGTGATGTTAGTGACTGACGGAACATTTGGTCAATTTCTACTGAACTTGATGTTGATATTCAAAGCCCCCAGACGATGAATCAATATGTTTCCATTTTGGACACCCAATAAACTTTACCAGGAAATGTATTAAGCACCTTCTTTCACCTGAGAGGATAAACCATTTTGACCCCCCACACACACACACACAGGACAAACCACATTTATAGCCACAACTCTGGCTTGAAAACTCTAAGAACAGCTTAACTGTCAGCATGGTGTTTGCTCAGTCCAATAGTTTCACATTTCTAGGTGTAATGAACACTATATCCTCCAGGGCATGCCCAACAAAGACAAACAATCCTGAACAAACATGTCTTTTAGTCTTGTT